>NDFZ01005045.1:161296-231766 GCA_002192655.3 Mamestra configurata
GGGGGGGGGGGGAGAGACTAAGGTGCTGAAGCCCCCAAAAGACCGAAATAATAAGTAATCCAAGTAAGCTTGTTATGTGTTAAACTTAATAATTAATACGTGCTTTTATAGTGTTGCTTCTTTGTTAAAACCTACCCTCAGCGAGGTCAAGCGCCCAAACGACAATCCTGGATCCGCCGCTGTTTATATGGGACTTTTAAACATAACAGGCGAAATGTGGGTGTACTCTGCTCAACACTTCGGGGTATACAGGCGTGATGTTATGTAATAATGACTGTCGCAGCATTGGAATGTTGGCGTGCTTTCACTAAAAGTGCATAATTTTTGAATGCTGACTTCCGGCCGCAACAGTGATTGACACGCAACTCGTATTTTGCTTGGGTTTTAATGGCTATTAAGTGATTTTTGATGCAAGCAGACCAAAAATCACTTGATAGTTTCGATTAATTGAGCATTAAACATATTTGCATCAGCATCTTATTTATGTCAATCGTGAGATGACAGGGACGGAGGTATATATTGTACTTTATTACATTAGGGTACCCCTATAGTGCCAATATTGTAAGTTGAATAAAATAAATAATTTGCTGGATTCTACCAGCAGCTTCATAACTCCAGTGGGATAATTCTATGTCCAAATCAATTCAGCGATAAAGACATAATTGATTAACAAACATCCTGTCTTTCATATGAGTAATACCAGCTAAATTAAAAATAGGCCGAAGTTTAGGAAGAAGTCTTACCATTTTCATAATCCCGTTGCTCCCTGGGAGGCCCGCCGCCGCGGCCGCCCCGGCCCCCCCTCCCGCGGCCTCCTCCTCTCCCACCGCGCCCGCGCCGTTCGCCGTACCCATTACTGCCCTTATCATCATCAAGTTCTAAAAAAACACTTGTATGTTAAATTCTTTGGCTATGCAATGTTTCAAGTGGTGACAGTAATATAACACCTTTTTGAGGATCAATTGCCTCATCATAACTTATTCGTAAGCATGCAACTTTATAAACATAACAAGACTGTTTATGAAGCAGGGTTTTATCAACAATTTATTCTTTAAACCTGACACTTTAAACCTCTGATATCAATAATCCAATGCTTGTGGAAAAAACTGGATCCACTTAATGATTTTTTTAGTGGTAACTTTCAACCAACACCTCAGTATAACCAAGAAGAAAAATAAGATCAATTAACTTTCATGATTCAACTGTGAGTCCCTCAGTGTCAGGGGTGGTGGTAAGTCTCAATTATCTCAACTCTGACACTCCATAGAATCTTACTCAAAAATGTTAATACACCCAGTAATCAGCAATGCATTTGGCAATAGATAGTACCTACCATTAAAAAAAAAAACACCTCATATAGCAGGGGTTCCCAATCTTTTTGGGGTTCCGTACCTCAAAAGGTAAAAAAGGAACCCTTATAAGATCACCCTCTTGTTTATAGTGTGACTCCCTTTGAATGATTTTATTATTTGCGACACCCTTGTAAAAGAATTTATGGTAGCTTAGTAAGAATTTGCTTTTCTGACTCACTGTGTTAATATTTATGAAAAATAAAACTACATAGTATGAAATAAATTAAATTTTGGAGATTATTTTTTTTGGAAGTTCGTTGCATTTTTCTTATTATTTGCCAATTGCAGCATAATTTGTTGTTTCATTCCCGTGGCGGTATGCGACGTCCCAGGAAGTCGCGACGCACAGTTTGGGAACCCCTGCTGTATAGCATAGGATAAAATGACTTAGCAGGATTGTGCCATGTGTAACAAAAATGTTTCACAGTGCTGTTAGCTTAGCATGTTAACATTAGTATTTACAAAAATTCTCTCGCTATAAGTTTAATATTTAAAGAAATGGCGCCAATTATCGTCATTACTACCCACTTTATGACAGTGCTGCTTTAATGATCTGGTTATGATATGCACTTTTTATGTCTTGCTCATCATAGCCAGATCAGAGAAGAGACCAAAATGCATAATTACCATTGTCATTAAATGACTGGAATCCTCTTCCTCTGGAAAGGCTGTGGCCTTCATCAACACTTGAGTAGTTGTTGGATTGCACCCCCTATAAAAAATTGTAGAGATAAGATATTGTAACTGCGGGTCATGCTACAGGAGAATTATCACATGTTGGGATAATAATATAATGTTGTTTGTTTGTATTGTTGTTTTATATGACCTTGAAATATTAATAGGTACCAGTAATCTGATAATGTATTAATGCAAGTACCAATGAGTTATTAATTAAAAATCTTACCGTATCTACCACACAGTCATCCCACTCATCATCCATTGTTCTGGAACAAAGAAAACAAAATTACGTTAAATAAAAGTTATCTTTTAAATAATTATTATGGTAGGCTACAATCAAAGAAAGTTGCGGACATACTGGTTTATTGTTGTTCCAGGCAATTAAATTACACACTGAAAACTTTATTTTAGTAAGTAGGCACCTACTTACTTACATACCTAAGTTTATGAATTTTCTACCAAACCTGACGTTAAGTACTACCTAGGATGATAGGTATTAGAAACGATTCGATTGCAATTGAATCTTAATCGTTACCAACGGACCTACCTTTTATCGAAAAAGTATCTTTAAACTCAAAGGGAGGTAAAAAGGTAGGTATATACTTGAACTTATTTTTTAAAATACCTACCTGAAAAAATCGTTGAAGTGCTTTACAAAATTGTTTGAGTAGCGCTGGCTGATCTCGTCTACAAACTAGGAACTAATACAAAAATAACAGGATGGTACTTAAACTACTGTTTGTTGTTAAAAATCTATTCCATAAAAAAATGCTACAACCGCCACCGGCTTTTGTCTACCAATCGCACACGTGCGTCTAACATTCCAATTAGACATGTTGTTATTTGTATACAGATCATAGAAAATGAAAATCTTACCGAAAAAAAGCTTAAATTATTGCTGCTAGCGTAGTTTTTAAAATTGAACAATTTCAATTTTAACAATACAACGAAGACAGCAGCCGCCAATATCACGAAACGACAGCAATGGCGACGAAAGAAGATAAAGGTTGCCAACTTGCCAAGCCAAATATATTTTTTAAAAAGTTGTTAGTTGATAGTATTTTCAGCCATAAAAAACAAAATCACATCAATGTTGGCAGAACATAAAAAATAACAAAGGCAAAGGCAGGGTTAGATTTCTGTCAAGACGTGATAGTGTGGTTAAATTTCCGGAAGTCAATCTAATCGGTTTTGAAACGAGTGTTTTGTTAAACGTGTAACATCCGCGAATTGCATTTCAGCTACACGGATCACAACCAAGTTTACTATGAATCGTACTCGCGTAGAAATTAAAGTGTCCATTTTCTTTTTGACATTTGCTTCGTTACCATTTTAGCCCAACTCTTTGTATGTAGCTTGATGTGCTGGCGTCTGTACTTTTGGATTAATATCTCGGCGTTCATCGCGGCGTTTTCGGCGTACAATTTAGCTAAAAAACTGCTCAATTGGTTTAAAAAAAACTTTAATCATTAGAAAGCTACATTATTTACTTCTGTAAATAATGTAGCTTTCTAATGATTAAAGTTTTGTAGGAGTGTATTTTTTTTTCGAAAATAAATAAATATAGAAAGAATTCTACATTATTTATTTATTTTCGAAAAAAAATAGACCCCTACAAGTAACGAATGTGCATGTAATTTGTCCTTTTTTATCATCAATTTATCAATATGATAATTAACCAAAAATTGTACGGGGTAAGGCACTTTCTACTGGGATTGCCTTGCCGCATTTGTCCACATGACTATATCCTTCCCCGAAGCTAGAGCTTTATCTATGACTGTTAGCAAGTAGAACAATAATATGCTATATAACAATATGCTGGAAGTTCTTACTGACTGATGGTGAGTGTTACGGTAGTTAGAGGTGCGAGGTGCGTTACAGAGTAGGTAGGTACGGGAGAGGAATCACAGTGACACGAAATACTTAACTGAACTATCAGTTATCACGCAAACACAAGATATGAAGATACTTCGGTACAAAATACAACTTATAACAATACTTTCTGTCTTAATCTGACTTTTAACAGGTATAATATAATTACAACACTTCAGGCTCTATTTCAGAGCAGAACGGTAAGCTGACTTTGCGGCGACTAATAAAATTAACAACAAATATCAACTCAAGTGGAACTGCAGGAACAAGACATTTTATGAAATGAGCTTATATAGTGTTTACTAATGCTATAGCCAGAATTTTAGTTCCTACGAGTAATACTAATGCCATGGTCAAACCATTGACAATATAGTCAGTGCTGTTAGATGTCATTGCGTCAAAGTTTTTGGCAGGATTTTGTCGAGTGAAGTTTAGCGGTTGTTTTAAATATTCGTAAATTGATTCCTCGTGGATATGGTGATGTAAATTGGTGTAGTTTTGTATCTCAAGTGTCCACGCACCTGGAAAATATGTGGAATAATTGAAACAAGCGCGATCTCGGTTTAATGAAGCTGAGAATTTTATTATAGTATTGACTACCTCACTCGAAACTTGCTGAGAATGTTGAATCGATATATTTGTTATAAGGTTCTCCAAAAACCATTAGAATGTGTTACATTCGTATTCTAATGCAAAACACAAGAAATTAAGGACAAAGACTATGCTGTGTGGTCAAAAGACAATAGCTTCCTATTCAGGCAAACTAAAAAAAAAAAAAGTCATTGCTTCTAGGTGTCAAGATTATTGAAGAGCATTACGGGAAAATATAACAAGTGACCGAAAATATTCGGAAAAAAATACTACGCCGAATGAAGAGTTTTGCTAACGTTTATAATAAACATCTTTTCATTTATGAATTCAGCGTTTATTGGGTGTTTAGCAAGATGTGGTAGTGACGGAAAAATATTTTTCTCGGAAAAAATAGTGTTAATGTAATGATGCATTTATCAAACTGGGTTTAAGTGTTATCTCTGTTGGCGTCCTCTTGTTTTTTATGGTTCAAGTTCACAATGGCAACAGTCGAAGAGACAGTTAAAGTGGCGGTGGTGACTGACCGTACTCCTAACATTATACGATGCTCTAGTACGATAACAGCGGAGGAGTTGTGCGTTATTTTGTGTAAAAAATATAAAATTCCTCCCCTCACTCGGACGCTATTCGCGTTACGAGTCAAAGGCAGAGATTATTTTCTCAAAGATAACGCCAAAGTTCTGTCCAGCACCAGGGATTATGAGCTCAGAATACGTTTTAAGGTAAAGTATTCGTTAAAACAGTGAAAGATGTTTCATAATCATGTATTTTGCAGTGCTAAGAAGCACAGTTATATGAATGAATAAATAATGTAATGAAACAGTGAAGGAAGATCTTGGTGGCTCTTTAATTAATATTGTGAATGTAATTTATTTATGATAACAAACACATTTCACTTTGTGTTTCTTGGAATGTTTGACAATTTTTTTTTGTTTGTTTTGTTTTTTATTGATAACACATTCTTGGTGTATTTGGTAAAATACTTTTCAGCATCCTAATAACATGTATTTAAATAGATATTATTTAGATTTTTGGCAATAGTCTCCAAACAAATTGGCTTTGTAACATTCTAATGGACAGGACTCATATGGGTTTAATTTTGCCATTTGGCTATAAAATGCTCTAAAAGTTGTTTTATAAAAAAAAAAAGTGAAAACAGTGTGTTATCATGATTCATAGTGTTTACATTAAAGGCTCCTGCCTGTCCTTACTAAACTCTTTAAATCATACTAGTAATCATAATCTTTATACTATAAAATTTGAATCATAAAAGGTGTACAGAGTATATTTTATTATTTTTAAAGTTATCAATGATATTAATTAACCTTTTGAGTTTAACCACATTGATGAATTTCAGCATGAATGTAAACGTTGAGTAAGACTAGCTTTTTCCCATGACTCTGCTCCACAGCCTGGCCTACCCCACAGCCTGGCCTACCCCACAGGAACCATGCTATTTTCTTTGATAAAGAGAAGCCTGTGACACTTAGAAATCCTTACTAGTATTATAAATGTGGAAGTAATGTTGTCTGTCTGTTTGTTACTTTGTTTCATCTTAAGACACTTTTCTCGCCGCCAACAAAGAAGTGATTAGCTATTCTCGCTAAGAAAACTGACAAAAGATATCCATCCATATGATCCCATAAGAGACACATACATTTATAGTCAATAGATGACTGTTCACACTGCCCGCGAGAACTCTCTTACTACTAGTTTTTCCCAGCCACAAGAGCTATCAAAGACATTACGCGTTCAATGATGCTCGCTTGGTGGTTAGATCTCACGACAAGAGACCAACCATCATCATCAGCAGTGAGACAAATGCCTTAAGGCAGAATGGATTCAATGAAAATAGATCATGGGACAGTGCTGACAGAAGCTAGTTAGCTTTTTATCTTTTCTTTCAATTTTGGTAGCAATCAGTTCCAGTAAATCTCATAACAAACAAACAAAATTTTTAATTTTAGTCTAAAAGTTTAGATTATATAAGACTAGGCAAAACAAGGTGAGACCATACAAATATGTCAAGCAAGGTGCATTTATTTAACAACTTGACATCTGAAACTCAGGCTTTAATATCTATTAATTATTCATATTTATTATGTAGTTTGGACATTATAGCTACTATTGTTATTAAAGCTGTGATACTTGTACATCTAAACTTAAAAACAAGACCTTTCTATGGTATAAGTTTAGATATTCTAGATCACTGATACTGATGATTTTTTTTAGGCTCAGTATTATCAGATATAATGTTAAGCAATTATGTGGCCACAATATACCCTATTTACAGTGGGATTACACTATCGTCTTACTTGTGACAGGTAGCTTAGGGTGTTACCACACCAATTGATCGATGATAGAATGGATTAGTCGACGTCCATCTATAATTTCTACTACACCAATCGATCGATCGTCGATCGATGGTAGAATGAATTAGTCGACGTAGATTGATAGTTTCTACTTCTTTCTTCGATCAGCCAAAGATACCACACCAATCGATCAACGTCGATCGATGGCATCGAGCAGGGCGGTCAATCAATTGTTTATCGCCCGGTATCCGTTGATCAGCCAAAGCTACCACACCAAACGATCAACGTGGATTGATGGCATCGATAGATTGGTGTAGTAACACCATGAGATTTGTTAACCCTTTCCCTTGTTTATTTCCTATAATGGAGTTCTTCATAATCGTGTTGAACTGACTATGTATGTAACATAGTAATCAAAACCACTAGAATTGTTTTCTATTAATTGATCATTGATGACTTATTTAGTTATGCTTAATTTACTCATAATTTAAACATTCAATTATGATCATGTCTAAATCTCTAGTCATCTATATTGGTCCCATAGTAAAAGGGGTCCCATGAGTACAATGAACCCTTAAGAGGTATTGCGTTTATTCTGTTACATGTTTTATATAAAAGCAAAAGGTATTCATTCATTCACTCACTGATTAAACACAATGCCAAGAAAACTACTAGTGTAGATTATGAGTAGGAGACATCAGCTAAGAAGGGATTTTAGAAAACCCCTGGTAAAGGGGTGACATAAGGGGTGGAAGTTTTTATGAACAATCTTATTCCTTGGGCTATTTTACTTTTAACTTGAGACAAATACTGTCCTATGTGAATTATAAAGGTTTTCGATATTTGTTTTTCAGAATTACCCCCAAACACGATTTAGGGGGTGTTAAAGTTTTTACGGAAGACTCTTATTTTTAGGTTTATAAACTTAATACTTGGTACAAATACTGTGCTAAATAAATAATAAATAATCGCAGTATTTGTTTTTCACAACTACCCCTTAATTGGGGTTTAGGGGGTGTTAAAGTTTGTATGGAAAAATCTTTACACTTAGTTCGATGAAGTTGAAACTTAGAATTAACAATATTGATTTAAAAAAATAAGATCTACTTACTTGTATTTGGGATTTTCTAAAATCAAACCTTGAGAGGGTGTAAAGGGATTATGAAGTTTTTAGAGGAGGATATTACTACTTGCTTCAATTTACTTAAAAACTGGTATAAACAATCTAAAAGTGAAAAATTGAAATAAATCTAACGAATTTTTCGTGATCATACCCCGTCGGGGTGAAGGGCGCAATACTTGCGCTGATCCTGTGATCTCAGCAGCAAAAATGGTTGAGTAATTAATAAAAATCGTTATGATTAATTTTACAAAACTACCCTTGACGGAAATAGAGGGGGCTTGAAGTTCGAGGAGTACCTAATAAATACGCGCGGACGAAGTCGCGGGCATAGTTCTAGTTATAAATAAAGTTAAGATTATTGGCAAACCTACACATGCAGAAGTAAGTAGATGGCCAAAAATGGAGCACTGTACTCCCAAAAGATTATTTGAAATTCTCATGACAATATGAAGATAGTTGCGGCATAAAAAGCTAGGTTGAATGGGCTCTTTTATCTTTTAGTAGCTTCCGATTATTAGTACTTCCCTCTTTTATAAATTATAGTTGACTAGCCCGCGTACGCGTGGAATACTTACTTTGGGCAGCCATTTTTCAGATCATAGGTTTATTTATTTTTTATCAAGTATCTTTAAAACAAAGGTTCATGGTTTTATCTTCAATAATGACGGACTCCCATACAAATTTTCATCCCCTATTTCAACCCCTCAAGCCAAGCCAAGTCAAGCCCTTTTCTCGCGACAAAATGTAGCCTACGTCCTTGTCCAATATCTAATCTATCGTACCAAATTTCATCTAAATCGGTTCAGCGGTTTAATAGTGAAGAGGCAACAGACAGACAGACACACTTCACATTTATATTATTTGTATGTGACTATTTCTTTTTCAGGTTCCAAGATTAGAACTGTTAATAACCCTCGATGAAACCACTTATGACTACTACTTCCTTCAAGCGAGGAGCGATGTTTACGAGAACAGGATCCCGGAGATTAAGTACCCTGATCATAAGAAAGAAATGCTTGGTCTTGGGATTGCTGACATGTAAGTTATATGCTAAAAATGAAGAGTTGTTTATTTTATTATTTTGTAATAAATAAAAAACTGCCAAGTACGAGTCGGATACGAAGGGTCTAGCCAGTCTATTCTGTCGACATCTCACCGTGTACACTTAGGTGGAGTGAACGACAAGTAAGCTGTCATTCCATCTTGTTTGTATGGTTTGACAGCTCACTTCGCGTAAGTTTTCACTTCGACATTTTTACAGCCGCTCGATTCTGTAAACATGT
The DNA here is from genome assembly GCA_002192655.3 of Mamestra configurata. Taxonomy (NCBI): domain Eukaryota; kingdom Metazoa; phylum Arthropoda; class Insecta; order Lepidoptera; family Noctuidae; genus Mamestra; species Mamestra configurata. Next base: position 170,508 of record NDFZ01005045.1, read on the forward strand.
CGAAGTGAAGGCTTGGGTGAAGTGATCACGAGGTGAGCTGTCAATCCATATAATCAAGATGGAATGACTGACAGCTCACTTCGTGATCACGATCTTGATTATAATTACAGAATTGACCGGCAGAATCGCCCGTGCTACGGTTTATTATTTGAACTACTATTTTGATGAAACACCGTATAAAGACTGACCCATACACCGAAACAATCAGGTTTTTTCCCTCAGGCCCTTTTTTAAGGATGGGAAAACATCAAATGACTTCATCCGCTCTGGGTGGAGCGGAAGGGTGTGTCAGACTCTTACTGACTAAAACCAATCCGTGTTCCTTCTAAAGCCCTTTGCGTTCCGGGATCGCGGTGACTCTTTCGAACAAATTCCGCAACCCTGGCACGCTCTGGCTCTAGCGAACCCTGTCTCCTATGCTGACATCTCTTTGAGGCGCGCGTGGAACACAACGCGCCGTCGACCCGGGCCTGGTGGTGATCGGACAACAAGCCACCCAATGCTCGCTGTCCGCAGGCCCGCGCTTACGGTGGCCGGGTTCGCCCTGCGACTCCCGACGTCCGGGGTGACTTCTTCTGTAGAGGTGGTTAGGGCGAAAACCATGTCTTTCCCTCGCGCGGCCCGCCTCCTCCTACGCTAGCTACTTCGGAGAATAAGGAGACCGCTTCCCAAGCCTCCTCGCTCCGGACCATGGATTTAACCAGGGCCGGACGCGAGAAGTCGCCGCCGCCGCCTCTGATATGTGTGGATCAACCTTAAGACATTACTTTTGTATTATGTGGTCAAAACTAAAAGTGCTGCAAGTAACACATTACTAATAATTATTACGATTTTTGAGTTAATTTCAATTTCTTTGATTTGAACTATCAAGTTCACAGGTCAAGTTTCTGAATACGATTAAAAAATCGAAACCTTACGTCATTAGGTCTTATCATGGCGGTTTGGTATTTCCGAAGGCAGCCGATGATTCCCGAAGCGCATACTTTTCCGGGGATATCTGCATTTATAAAATTCTTTACGTCATAATATCGCAACAATTTCTCATTATCTATTTAGCTCATAGTGTCAGTCAGAGCATGATATATTCCTACATTATTAGTGTTAGAACATGAATTGTCAAGTATGATTGTATCTTACGTTGACTGAACAATGGACTATAAACATCCAATTACTGTGTCTCAACACTGAGACAATAGCCCTCTAGTATAACAGCACAATTAACAAGTGATCTCTTTAATTTACATGTTTAAATATCTTGTAACTAACCTTAACACATGTTTAAGTCCTTCTCAGTTATAGACAGAAATGTAAGGAGTTTTCCCCTTTTTTGTGGGAAAACCCTCAAACGACACTCCGTCTGGGGAGAATGGAGAGTTATGTCGGTCTTCTACCGTCTAAACCCCACGGTTCCTACCGCTTCCATGAGTCGGGGCCCGGGATACAGTAGGGATGTTGCCTGGATAAAAAAAATGATTCTATTTAGTCCATCAGTTAGATTATCGAAAAATATTGGATACGAATTTTTTATTTTATCAAATCAATATAAAATACGAAGATAAAACGCATCATGGATTAGGAGTGGGGGCTTGTAACGTCACTTTCTAGTAAAAAGTGTACTGGTAAGTGACGTCACACGAGTTTTCAACGCACTGTATCGTCTTCATTTTTTGTTTAAAAAAAAACGAAAAAAAAATACGTGACCAATATTTTTTGAAAATCTATCCGACATAATAATTAGATTTGTTTAGTCAAATATCCTATTGAATACACGCGTACCCTCGATTTGAAATAGTTTTCCCCTGCCACAAACACTTTATTATTTCATTAAAAGTCAGTAATTCAAAAGGATATCCACTATATCTGTCGAGCAATATGTGGTTATCAACATCAGGATTCTGTGTCACGTTATAATTAGCGTCCAGACTGAGAACAAATATCTTTATTTGTGCCATACAAATATTGTATACTGCAATCGAACCCGCGACCCTGAACACGGAAAGCGACTACTTCGCCGCCACGCAACACTACTCAGAGCTACTGTTCATATTTCCCTTAGTTACTATGCATATCCCTTTGTGCTTATTGGCCTAGTTCTTTTCTGTCTCCTGCTTGATATGGAGGAAAGTGGAAATTATGTTTTTCTTACATCTCTGGCCACTGATTCTTGCTTTCAGGAGTTGTAGTGATTGACAATAATGTGGCTCGCTCTTCCTAATACTAAAGTCTGTCATTCAGTATATGCTATCCTCTTATTCAGTTGAACCCCTGTACTATGCTACGGCAGCTCAAGGTAAAAGTGTGACCACCGACTTGCTGTCGTCTACACCCACTTGCAAACCTGATACAAACCAATCTAAAATTTAAATGCCACAAGCTTTAAAGTAGGTACAGAGGTATCTCTCATTTACAAGATTGCAATATATTTCCGGTTTGTTATAATATGATCACGAAAATTCATGGTGGACGACCTGAGTAATTATAGAAAGATAACTAAGCTTCGTTATATAGGGTCGCGAGGGGCGCAACTGTCTGTCTGGGGCCTAGGCGAGGCGGCGCGGCCACGAGCCCATGTATTATGTACCAGGTTTTAACTACTGACAATTGGATACGATGCGCTACGCTTTGTCGTCGCCTTACATAAACCAATTTATTGTGTCTGTGAAAAGGATATTCTCACTTACTATTGAATTTATTTCCCTTACATTAAAGTGGATCTTGATCCCACCTTGATAAACCTAGATCGTGCTGTAATATATTCATTATTCACGTCTCGATTCTCCAAAAATGGCTAGTTTTTGCGTGACAAATTGCGAGTACATGTTTTTAATTCAGGACACGCGCCACCGCCGAGGAAAAATTGTCGGTAAACGATGTGGTGAGGGATTACAAAAAATATATACCGAAAGTAATTGTCAGAAGACACGGTCACGTAGCGAAGAAGCATGCCCACGACCAACTTCCCAAACTCTGCTCCGTCGGCCACAATGTGAAGTAAGTATACCGATTGAAATAGCTAACAATTTACAGCAATGTGCTGTTGCCTTTATTATTTTTTGTGCCTTGTTTCTGCTCCTACACAATGCAAACAAAAGCTGGTTTGATTGTATCACTAGTCAGATGTTTGTGTCTGTCTGCATTCAAGCGTCACCCTCCTTTTTTAGTATATTATTAACGTCGAGAACTATCTATAGTTATTTGACGACAAAGATTAAACTATCTAGTTAAAATATTTTAAATTCATCTGAGATAGTAGTCAAACGTGATAGTAATAAAAAACAAAAAAAAATCGCTACGAAATATAGTCATGACATGATTCCCATGACTGCAGTTACTCACTCGGCCAGATTATGTAAATCGAGAAACTTTTATGCGACCCCATGTCATCAATGGTATACTACAGATCTGTGGAAGATGGTATCAGGGTATCTGTGGTATACCGATGACGTGTTACGGCCGGTCTCAACGTATCTACGTTGAGACCGGCCGTAACTCCTTTAACCAAGTGTCAAATTGGCTTCCAACAATAGCTGAAACGTCATGTAACAAAAGGCAAACATGACGTTTCAGCTACTGTTGGTAGCTAATTTGACACAACTGTCAAATTAGCTCTAACGGCCGGTTTCAATAACGTATCTACATTTAAGGTTGATTAAAGGTAGATACGTTATTGAAACCGGCCGTTAGAGACCTATTCGATCGACACCGACTTCTAGGCCGAATTAAGACCAAAACTTCTACAGTGATGCATGACACTTTGCTATAATACTTCACTTTGTTTCCAAATGAGTGTCTAAAACTCTCTCGTTTTTTAAATTTCCGCATATTAAAACATAAAACAACATTGCAGCTACATAAAGAACTTATACCTCCAACAACTGTACATAATGGCCCCAAACTACTTGGCTGAGGAGTATGACAATGTCCTGTGGCAGAACGGCAGCGATGTGACTCCGGTGACCGTAGTGGTCGCGCCCTTTCATCCACACCAGGCTGGCTTGAGGGTCTATAATACTGTCAAACGAGAGGTAAGTCATCAGTGTGATCACTTGTGAGAATACTTTATTGTACACAAAAGTTGCAACTCTTCTTCTATCAGCATATCTAAACCGCGTACAAGAACTGATAGGATTAATATTCCATAAGAATTATACATAACTTTGGCAGCTTTTGAACGCCGTTAGAGTATTACCCTCGAGGATAAAGGCGTCTTAATCGTTGGCGAGCTTAGCTTACACTCTCGCTTCTAGCTACTCAGGGTTTGAGATGTCAGCCCCTTGATTCGCTCGGGAGTCACCCGGGAATCTTGTAACTCTAGAGATTTAATATAGCGCCCTTATGAATGGCACCCAAATCGCAAACATGTTAACAAATCATAAATCGCTAAACCGTCACGTCATTTCAGTGGACCCATGTTTGCAAAATAGAAGAACTAATTTATATAACAAGGAACGGAGAACACTCGTTAGAAATATCAAGGAGAGGAACCCCACTTTTCTTTAAGTTTAAATCGGAGGAGCATCTGTCATCGTTTATATCAGTTTGTGATGGATACTACAGGTTTGTGGAAGTTTATTTTAAACTGCTACTATTTTTTTTTTGTTTTAACGCACCAAAAGTCTCAGTGTTTCATTTAGTTTTGTCTTATTTTTTCATTGTAAAACCATCAACATTATGTTTCTCTTGTCCTAATCTCAATTTATTTGTGATCGGCGCAACATGTATTCATCGCTCAAGTCACTGCTCACCCTCTTTCTAGCATATTATCATCCTTGTGTGCAAGACATATTATTGTCTATGCAACATTTTTTGGTCTTCCCCTATTCTTATAGCCATCCTCATTCATACTCAAAACGTAAAAGCTTATCTTTAAAGAAGTTCCACCCCTTAAAGATACTTAAAGATGATATAAGATCACGTCAAGTATCCCTTTGCGATGTCCGTTATAATTGTACAATCGAATAACACTGTAATTATCTGAAACAGATTAATGGTTAAATGGACATTTAACTTGTCTAAAGACGACGAAACACCGTCGCTGAAGGAGCTACAAAGAATAAAATGTCACGGCCCTGTCGGGTAAGTGCCAGTAAAAGGGGTACATATTTAATGTAATTGCTTCGGAGAATCTTGTTTAAAAAAAAACTTTTAATTTTGTAGGGGCGCATTCTCGTATCGAAAGTTGGAAGAAAAACGTGCTAAGAAACACGGCTGTTATATATTAAGGCAGTGCCAGGATGACTACAATGTTTATTATTTGGACGTATGTACTAAAAACAGGTAGGTGATTGGATTATATTCTTAATCTATTTATTTATAAATTTTTTCAATTGCGACTAAAGTTGAAGGTGGTTTGGCTGGTTAAAGCTGGCTTGGCTGGTTTAATCTGCCTTGGTCGCCATTTGAATAGTGAGAGATAGAATAAATAGAATAGTTTGTTATCTTGTGAATTAGAAAACGATAAAGTTGGATTAAGTTAAATTTAGACTGTATTATACATAGTGACAACAGAAAGGAAATAAACAAATAAAGGTCACGAGGACCTCGTTGTCTGCAGAAGTTATTGATTAAAGTTTTTATTCATTGCCCTTTTTAGGTTGTAGGTACAAAGTGGTGGCTTGTAGGTAAATAGTGTACTTACAAGTACACTATTTCGAGATGCTTTCTCTTTTCCATCTCTTTTTCACCGTAATTAAAATAATTTATAGCAAGGTGCTATCTATTTTGGTCGCCACTTGGTATGGCTCTTTTTAGTTGTAAATATTAATGAAGAGCTCGTGGATACATAAAAACGATGAGTGACCTTCTTAAGACTTCTCCTTGCCTAGGAGAGAACGCTAAACCAGAGACAAATCTGACATCAGTCTTGTCAAAGGCGATAGCCAGTTACTGGGTTGTGGTCAGATAATAGGTAGTCGCTTTTTATGTAAAATATTGGTGTCCAGCTGCATCCTCTTAGACTGGAGGTCGACCCTATCATAGTTGGTAATGGTGCTTCGTCGTAGTGGGGTAAACTCACCAGAGAATGGGCAACAGCATTCTCTGCATTGCAACAGCTACACTGCTTTCGCCAACCCGCCTCCCAAGCGTGGAGATTATGGCAAATCCCTCCCCTTTGGGGGCCTATGTCCAGCAGTGGACGTCTTTCTGCTGATATACGGGTGAAAAGGCTAAGCTGATTGGTTGATTGTAAGAAATAATTATGTTTTTTTGCAGTACAACAGAGACATATAGGATAGAGTTCAAGGGTCACTGTTACGTGGTCAATAACGAGGAGTACTACAGCATCGAGAGGCTAGTCGGATGTCACCAGAACCCGGAAGGAAGGATATTTCTGAACGAATGCATACCGCCTTCAGAATATGGTGAGTATTTTTATTTTGCGACTTTTTTTTATATCATCATCATCTCAGCAGAAGGACATTCCAATGCTGGAAATAGATTTCACCCAAGTTCTATCGCAGCAGAGCTAGAACTTGGGACTGCCAGCGGATAACAGCCATCATCGGCTAATCTTTATGTATGGTGTTTCTTGCATAAATGAATATGTTATGTACGATGTTAGTATACCTCGTTAAGGCTACTTTCTAATATACCTATTAGCTCTTTAACTCATTTTAAATAGTGTATGACTCAAAAAATAAAACCCACAGAAACAAAAAAAAAAATATAATGATGATTTCGTAAAATAAATAACTTTAAGATATAAACTCTATTTCAATTTAAAATTCCAAGTTCAACTGACGTAATCGTTGGGCAAAGAGCCCCAAAAAAAGGCAACGTCATAGATCAATTTGAGTAAAGCTGATTTTTGTAAATTATGTGACATACAAACAAAACTCAGCACTTCCTGAAAAATCATATTATGACCTTAATTTTTTATTATACATTTTTTAACCGACTGCTTCAAGAAGGAGGTTCATCTATTATTTTATGTAATTATGTTCGTGTAAAAGATGGTGGTGCTAAAGATGTTGTATATTAATCTCTGATGTGTAGATATAATCCATTGTTGAATCGAATTATCTTTAACGGAATTGTTCACCCGTGTCTGCGATCGCTCGAAAATGCTTATTATTCGATTTGTGTGATGTTAATGTTGTGCCATACAGTATTATTTTCAGTATTTTGTTTAGTTAGTAAAAAAACTTGAACACCAAATAATACTTTAATACCTACAAATAACCTCGGTGTTGAAAAAATATAGACCGCGATTGGCTGTTAAAAACTCACTAAACCAATCGCAGCTAGCGCGCGTTTGACAATTTTTACACAATCTTTTTTTGAGATTTTTCGTTCAGGATACCGGGTAATAATTTGTCACAAGAAATATTGACTTGTAATATCAATGTCGACTTCTTTTTATAAAACATATTTTTTTCTGAATTAAATTAACAATCTGATGTTTATTTTTTTTCATTGAATTTTAATCACAAAATTTCTGAGAAAATTGCAAAAATTCTAATAAAACTGAGGGAGTTCTATATTCTTCCACGAAAACTCTCCTTATTCGAGTAAACTGTAAAGTTAATAAGCTTTTTGCTTCGCATAATTTATCATAATTTATTGGCGTTTTCCTTATAAGTAGGTGTTTCATTAATTATGTTTCGAAGGGGATTAATTAAGGTTACTATGATCTTCGTCGTTAATGTTGAGGTATTTATTGTAGACAAGTCGCAATTACTGTTGTGTGGCGAGCCAGTGAAAAGAGGCGTTCGCATCGACCAAGCAGAACTGCAGGACATACTAAAGGACAACCGGAGTCCTCGATGCCTGCCCAATAAGGACATACTACTTTACACTGGTAAGAAAAACTTCTAATTATTAACACTCTTATAAATATTATTGTCACACTTTTGTCGTGTAGTAATTTAATTAGTCTAGGAATGTTTTCATTTGTGTTCTTTCTAAATAAAAAATACAAAGTTGATCTTATTTATTTATTGAAGCATTATGAACGAGTGATGTACAACATTAATCTTTTGTCTATTACAAAATATAAAATTGGTGCACCACACATTATTCTACCACCCACTTGTATTAACATGTATTACGTATTTGCACATGTTAACGCGAATGACTTTTCACACAGTATTTGTAATGCTTGACTAGATAAACCGGGTGAGAAATCCTCACTAGGATTTTTTGCAGATAATTCTTTTTAGGGTTCCGTACCTCAAAAAAAAAGTAACGAAACCCTTATACTTTAGGATCAAATCGATATAGGGGATAACATTTTGTCAACTACAAAGTTATATTAAATTTGTCGTTCAATCCTACTTATCTTTTTGTCAGAGTAATGTTCGGTGCTTTCGTATTTTATTAACTTTAATAGGTAATGTGTACTTGAAAAAACAAAGACTCGATTCCCGTAATAGACGAAATATCTACATGTAGGTACGAGTTTGTACGGAACCCTCGGTGCGCGAGTTTGACTAGCACTTGTCCATTAAAATGAGTATCTGGTAGGTATTGTAATGTTTATGATAATTCGTTTTTATAGGAATTTTAACTAAAAGACTTCTTTGTTTTAATTGACCAATTCTTGGGTTTACTCATCTGCTTACCTACGCGGTTGCTGACGTAGTTTGCGGCGGGAATATTACGTCAAGTCTTGGTACCTATACAACGTGTAACAGAATAGCGTAAATAAAATCAGCTGTTCAGTACATTTTGTCGAGTTATGCTCACAGAAATGTATGGGGGAGTTAATTTCGCGATTTCGGGGTCGGTCCCATCGTAAAAGTTGTTCATAATGATGAGTACTATGACCCCTTGAATGGGGAGAATGGGGTTGCATTCTATGCTAAGTAAACTTACCACAAGGTACCACAGCTATTTATTTACCTCTATCTGACTAGAAGTTATGAAAAGACAGATATTTATTTCTTCATCTTACATCTATCATTACAGTATCAACATTAATACTGGTGAAGCCGCTGACCAAGTGTTGGAGTTAAAAGTATTCTCTATTTCCCTCTCTCAGGTTCAGAAAAGATCGGTTCAGAAAACATAACAGCGACGTATAAAGCGCTGTGGAGGCTCGACGAAACTAAGAAGTTGTTGGTCGCCTTCAAGACGTTACAGAGAGAAAAGGCCAATGATCATTTAAAGGTAAGACAGTGTTTAGTCAAGAACCGCCAGCTGGTATGCTCTTAAGATCTGAATCATATTTTGTCAGCCTCGATTCACATTCTATGTATTGAAAATAGGTATTATTTATGAAGATACGTCCGCATTTAAATTTTGTAAAGATCTGATGAAGAACTTCGGAGGGTACTTTTGGGGGTACCAGCACTCATCATCCGCCTAGCCTTTTCCCAACTATATTGGGGTCGGTTTCCAGTTAAACCGGATTCAGCTGAATACTGGTATTTTAAGTGGCGCGCCTGCCTACCAGACCACCACAACCCATTAACTGGGTAACACGGTAATTCTTGGCAAGATTGGAGTCAGATTTACCTACTGGCTTCTGACAATCCGTAACGACGGCCAAGATCCACAAATGACAGCCGGGACCAACGGCTTAACGTGCTTTTCGAGTCACGAAGGAAACTCGCTATGTTAAAATGGTCACCCATCTACAGACCAACCTTGGCAAGCGTTGCATAACCTTGAAGATCAGCTAGTGCGGCTGTTATTCTTTAGCCACGAGCGAGTAACAGCACTAAAAAGAAAAATTAAAAAACTTTATATAAAAAAAAAACAACCCACTTTCAAATAAAAACCCCTTCCATATCTATTTTCAATCGGTAAAATTCGTATCGATTTCTATAAATATTACTCAAGTTCAAATCGTGATTCTCCAATAGATAAAATACTCTTTTTTACATAAAAAATACACTTAAAAGCCCTTCAGACTTTATAAGCGTGTTTTCGTTTATTTTATCTGCGCGATAAAACTATGTACTTTGAGATCGTATCCGCTGGATACCTGTCAAAATAGGTATCAGTAGATATTTTTTCATTACTTAAATGGTGAATTTGTTTCAATTTGGGCAAATGATTCCCCTGTCTCATTCAAATCATCTCAAATTTTCTGTATGTGTTGCAATTTCTGGTCCGACTATGGACAATGCCGACTATGTGACTACTCGACTAACTAGTCGCTTTTCCAATTACACGGCCAATCTCTAATACAAAGTACTATTGACTAGGAATTCGTGGAGCTAGCTAGCAAGTGGGCGTGCGTGCAGTCCAGCGCGATGGTGCGGCTGTACGGGGTGACGCTCAGCTCGCCCAGCGCTCTCGTGCTGGAGTACCTGCCCTACGGGCCCTTCGACGACTATCTCAGGTAACTTACTCAAATTTTTACAGAGAGACTTTTTATGGGGTCTTATTATAGTTCTCCTGACCGATTTCGGCCATGGCGGCCAATCTCAACCGAGACTAGCCATCGGCACGGGACATATTATAGTGCACAAGTGTGTGCGCATCACAGATGCATTCCCTGTCATATTCCGATAGGACGGCAACCCGACACGACCGGATGGAGAACTGGAAGGTTCAAACCCTGTACATTTTTACCCAATGTCTTTTCTATTCATTGAAATCCCATACCCATTATCTACTACTATCCACAACCTTCTCTAATCTGATCCCATATTTGCAGAGAAAACGAAGACCGCATAAAGCCTATCCACCTGAAGAAGGTAGCAGCTGGCCTGGCCCGCGCGTTGTGGGACCTGTCGGAAGCTGGTGTGGTGCACGGCTACATCCGCTGCCGCCGCCTGCTGCTGGCCGCGCACGACGGCGACCGAATGCTAGTGAAGCTGTCCGGGCCCACGCTGCGCCACTACACTCATCTGGAGTAAGTGACATATTATTTACAGCCGGTCTATTGATGACAATATCTCACCGTGTGGAGTTTGCATTCTATCTTCCCCGTGTCTTTCTATTGAGTCCCCGCTTCCCGCTGGTTCGCTTCCGCCGTAACTTATCCCATAGGAAACGTGCACATTTCGTGCGATTGCGGGACTCCCACGGAAAATCTGGTTCGAAGGTAAAGGCTGTAAAAAGTGTCTGGAAAGATATGGCTGACGTCTTTTCCCAGCAGAGGGACAACTGACCAAGAACGAATACCATTTTTGTAACATGTTACTTTGACACTATAGACTTCTTATAGTAAAGAATAGTTTTTTTATTATTTGCATTGTTTTTTCAAAAATTCGGGCTCAGTAGTTTCAGAAATAAGGCCTTTCCTTTGATAGAAAACCTATTTTTTTAAATTTTTTCCCTCAAAAGTGATCCTCATTCCCAAAATGTATTTATTTTCGTAACGCGTCCGTGTTTGGGTCACAGAAGTTCATATGTGTACGAAATTTCAACGACAGACAGCTACCCGAGTGATCCTTTAAGGGTTCCGTTTTTTACGGATGTTCGCAACCCTAAAAAGGTGCCTGTTTGGGGCCAAAAGCTTAAGTCGAGGCGGTGGCGAACATGGGCCAATTTGTCAATCATCAGAGAACTTGTGACTGCGCCAACTCCAGAGCATAGGCCTCTCTTTTCTTCTGCCAATCACCAACATCCTATGCCAGCCCCATGCCGGTTCATCCCGCAATGACAAAGTTGTCATGTCCTCCGCCCATCTCACCGCCGGATGACCGGAGCTTCTTCTAAGAAATAATACCTTGTATTTGCAGCGTGCACTGGATGCCGGTGGAGTTCTTCTCCGACATGAGCCTGGCGAAGCGTTCGGTGATGGCCGACATCTGGGCGTTCGCGACCACGCTGTGGGAGGTGTTCTCCTACGGACAGTCGCCCACTGAAACTAACCCTGTCTTGACTGCGAGGGTGAGTGATATTTTTGAAAGAAAATTGCGTTTATTGGTACGAAATTAAATAAATCGAACAACACTTTACAAAAGTTAAGGAACAAAATAATATTATTGTACCAAAAAAGCCTCAACTCAGCATGGCAACCCTTGATATTCGTTGAGCTCGAATAAATTTGAAGGTATAATGAATGAATGAATTTGAAGATATAAGATATTTTCGAGCCGATGATATTTCTATACATTCCGATCATTGAGCAATGTTTGCACGTTCTTCGGTTTGAACGAAAAATTAAATTAAAAATTTAAATAACCTTCGACAGAAGTAAAAAATAAAAAGTAATCTAGGTACGATTCTTTCGGCCAAGCAAGCGTCTTCACCCTGGGAGACCGCAATTTTTTGTAATTAGTACTTAGTATAGTAGCGGTCCCCCGACACCATGACGCTATGCTAAAGACGTGTTCATTCTAAATTTGTAAATAGTAGTTTGTATATTGCATAGCATTGAAAGATGAGAAGCACATTAGTGAGTAGGTGAGCGGCGACGCATCTAGGTAGAGCATTCGAAGGAACTAACGAACTAAAGAGCAGCGGATCTGAGTAGTAGTTTGCCTGTAGGAGCGCTTAGTCTTGCGTAGTTCTCTTACGAAGTTTGCTTGTAGAGTTTTCCTCACTTTAGCTGTGCGCATAAAATAAACTAACTTACATTACTAACTTGGTATTCCTATAACAAGTGCAGATGGTACGGTCAGCTGCAAAAATCGACAAGATTGACATCAAATAATGTCAACGATATTTACATAAAATAATTCGATACTTGCTTTTTTTTGCATTGAAAGAATTTGAGTTTTTTTAAAGTTAGTTCTGTACCGATTTTAACTAAATATTTTACTCAATATATAGATTTAGTATACCAAAAGGTTAATTCTAGCTGCAGCATGTACCCTAGAGTATGTACGTCTAGTTATAATGTCGGTCCTTCCACGCTTGCATCAGAGCTACGAGATGGGCGACCGCCTGCTGCGGCCGGCGCGCTGCCCGGGCGAGGTGTGGACGCTCATGCGCCAGTGCTGGCAGCCCGACCCGCTGCGCCCGCAGGAGATCATGCGGGACATGAACCACATGCTGCACAGAGGTACAGGCCCGGCACGACTATATTCTGTACACTTATGGTAAAATTATGCTAAACCGGGGATCATGAATAAAACCGCTCGTGTTGAGTGTGATCGCGCGTATGTAATACGCTGATGTTGCTTAACTTATGTAGTTGTATGTGCAGTTCACCGTACAGTCTAACAGCGCCGAAATCATTACTTGATTCCTATCGGTTTTCCATTGAAATATTCCACAGCCAGGAGTGATTTTACAGGTTTGCTTATATCCCGAGTGGAGAGACATGCTGGTTTATTTACAATGTTTTCCTTCACTGTTTGTTAAGGTACAATTCCGTGCATCACAGCTGATGCGACAATAGTCAGAGTATGAAAATGTATGGCACCGCTTCCGAAGTCCGCGCGCGTCTGTCGCAGTCCTTGGAGACGGCGCCATACATTCTCATACTCTGACTATTGTCACACGCGATAGATCGTGGGTGGCTGCCGCGATGCACGGAATTGTACCTGAAGACCCGCGCCGCGTACAAATGCTGCAAGACAAATAAACTAATCATCATATAACTAAAAGATCATGCCCCGAGCTGAAGTATCACCATACGGGCCATAGGCACCCTTGCTTGTATGCAAACGCTGTCGTATTGGAAAGCTGTGTAAACGTCCATTGCCTGCTGAGGCGTTTTGTGGCATTTCCGTGAGTACATTAAAATTGTGTAATAACTATAAGCGGTTTTCTTCTGCTGATCATAAGTCATCATCCTACCCGGTTATCAGATTATAAGTAGGTATGTTAATCATTTTATTTTTGCTCTTTTCCAGAATACGTACCGATTCACGAATACGAAGAACCAAAGATATCCCTTGAACATATGGAACACACGGAGACTGTATCAAGTAAGTAAATTGAATAAACTTATCAAAAAACTGTGATAACATTGTCATATGTGCGCCGAGGGTGAAAATTGCTAAAGTAGAGGGTTCTCTGTATTATTGTTGTTATACTTTCGAGTGGAATACGAAATGAAAGAGCAGATATTTATTCTGAGTTGACTTTATTTCAGCGTTTATGAATTCTGCTAATGCTATCCATCAATCGCGGATTTTTTTAAAAAATACTGTGATTGATAGAAATTATAGATAGAGCTTTGAGTTTTTAACTTTGTTATTTCAACGTGTGTTTTCTTCTTAATTTTACTGAATCTATTTATTAATATATTTCTTTGTCCCAGGTGACAGGTTTATTCCAAGCGAGCTGAGTGACGCCGGCAGCAACAAGTCGTTAATATCTGACAGCAGCGTACTCTCCATGAATGGGACCATGTCCGATCAATACGATAACCCGGTGAGTATCTCACTTACTATGCCTCGTTGGTTTCGCGGTCACAAGCGCGACTGTTGAACATGGAGTCCTCGGGTACAATTCACTGGTCGGGCGAAGTGTTATTAAATTTTTCAATTAAGAATTTCTCAGTGAAGGCTGGGAGTTTGGAAGTCGGAGGTGAGACACCACAGTGCCTAGGACTGGACGTAAAGCCGGTCTTGCGATTGATCTCTCCCCTCGGATGTTGTTTCGCCATCTCATCGTGCTTATGCCCCATATAGACAAACTCTGCAGCATATTTCGTTAGAAAAATTCGTGACTTAACTGATTAAGAGACAGCCCGTTAAGTATACTTTAGTTATTTTCATAGAGTGATGTCATACGGCATTCTGTTGTGGGGAAATGCCGCCGATATTCAGTCTGTGTTTGTTTTACAAAAAAAAGGGCTATTCGTACGATTTATAAATTAAGTCCCAGACACGCCCTCAGAAACAAAATTAAAGAAATTAATATACTGTTTGTTTGTTTGTTTTTAAAAAACGTTGCCCACACTAGGAATTTCTCCTGTATCGTGGGTGCGTTTACAAACATATAAACTCACATACACAAACAGCCAGACCCGGAACAACTATCTGTAGGTCATACAAATATTTGTTCCGTGCGGGGATCGAACCCGCGACACGCAGCGCAGCAGTCAAACGCTCAACCACTGCACCAACCGTGTCGTCCAACTGTGCCCTCTCAGAATATTTATGAGAATAATAATCTATTTAAAAACAATCCATACCGTAAATACAAAGAAAAAACTCAATTTTATCGTTCCGTTTTAAACCAGGCTCGTTTCGATGCATTAGCATAAGTTTTTATAATAAACTTCCTAGACACATTCAAGAACCAAGCATTAATAAATTCAAATCAATGTATAAAACACTCTTGCGTTGCTGAGTGATTGAGTGACTGACAGGCAACACGCAGCCGAAACGAATGGTCGTCGTAAGCTGAAATTTATCATGTAAGTTCCTGGGTAGTACAGGGAAGCACTAAGAGAGAATTTCCCGAATTTCCTACGGAAACAGGAAAAACGGGCTATGCGCGTACGAAGTCGCGGGCAAAAGCTAGTTATTTATAAAACGTTAGCTCTGCCAGAAAGCTTTTTAAGCAGCAAAAGAACATTTTGAAGATAAAAATCTTTTTTTACAAAAAAAAACAACCGACTACAAAGTATAAAATAACTATAATTTCGGAAGTCGGTGTCAAAAAACGAAAAAACAACCAAAAACATCGACTTTTGAAATTAAAGTTATTTTATACTATGTAGTTTTTTTTTTTGGAAGTCGGTTGTTTTTTTTGTAAAAAAGTTTTTTATTTTCCACTTTTTGGTGGTGATACCCCACAACTAAGTGACATTATTCCCATAATGAGTGGTTGTACTATTTGCCGTTAAGGAGTTACTTTGTGTGCCTTCGCAGTCCAAGTCCAGACCAGCTCGTAGTTATATATATCTACTTTGCTTTGGTACTAGTTTTTACCGATTTTAAGGTGACGAGGTCATTGGTTTATCTTTGAAGGTCACAGTACAGTACAAATGCAATATAACTAAACCCAATGCAAAAAGAATCCAAAAAGAGATTATATAACCCCAAAAACATGTTAATTCAGGTTGACTTGTTTGCATCTGCGTACCCCTTCACAGCGAAATGGCGTGATGTTATGTTACGAACTGGTGTAATCAATAAACAGACATGCAATTTCAGCAATCCCGGGAGATTTGCTATCATTTATTGAAGAGTTCCGTTGTCTACCTCCAAAATTCTTCATCATATCTTCAAAGTTATGCCCGAATATATAACCCCAAAAACATGTTCATTTAGCATCAGATCTTCACCAAATTGAAATGGGGCCAGTTGAGAAAAATACTCTTCCAAACAAAAACGAATCATCCAAATCGGTTGACAACTGGCGAAAATATCGCTGAACAAACATTTTTCTGGGATCCCAGCAATAGATCCTAGCTTATACCTTCCATCATCAGCTCAGCGAGATGAGATGTTAACTACCAGGCACAGTTATCTGTATTGCGTTAGAAAGTATATGAAAAACATTGTATGTGCTATAAAATTTGAGGGTTGCCCTCGATTTCCCTTGGATTCCATCATCAGATTCTGACTTGGTGCCAATGGGACCACCTCAGGAGTTTAGGCTTTCGAATAAAAAAAGAATCATCAAAATCAAGTCATAATTGACGGAATGATCGCAAAACAAACAATTTTTTTTAAACTAAACTAAACTTTCCTTCTTTTCCTTTTCAACCGACTTCCTTTTTGGAAGTCGGTTGAAAAGGCTTGGGATTGAGCTGCTCCAATGATGTACATACATAGGCCAGGTCATCATATCGTTTAAACGTCAAAGTTTGATCATGTTTCAATCCACGTTTGGCCAGATCATGAAATTGACAACTTCGAACCTAACTTCGTCGACGGCTCCTATTTCTGTCTGCAGGGTTTAAAGGCACCTAGCATGAATGGTATGACGAAAGATAAGTCCGCTCGCTTCGATCGCTCATTCTAGCTCCTGCCATCCCATTCGAACCCAACCTATCCGTGTCGTTGCCCTAAGTTCCCTCAAACTTAACCTGAACTGTAACCATTTCATGAAATGGTCTGCCAAATTATCAAATGGCCAATTCTACGATATGGCCATGACATACACATTGATATTTTAGTATTCTGCTGACTATTCAAATTTTGACACCATACTTACTTGTTAAGTATTATATTTATTTTAATTATGTTGTATTTTGACATGAATACAAACTATATTCATTTATTTATTTTAAACCTGTTTTTATCTTGGATCCTGGTTTTGGCCCCATATTCGTTACTGGCGACCCTGTAAGCCTTGAAATTACACCCATGACGATATCTTAGTACATTTTCGTCAGCGTCTAGTTTAGTACATATTCGCCAAATTTACATCAAAGACAGTGGAGGTCCGAAGTTGCAAAATTCCAATGCGCACACGCGCAATGTTGCGACATTTGTAGTTCGAACAACATAGCTTGTGAGAACAACAGAAAAATTATTATTATTTATTTGTACTATTGTTGGCCACACGGGATTGTCTATTAGAAATCCCGGGAAGATCCGTATTAATATCAACATTTCGAAGCAAGTACATAAATAACTCTACCAAGTCCGATCTCTGGTTGTAACCGACACTAAAACCATGAAAAAAAGTTTTTATTAATATTGTGTTCTAGTCTCTAGTCTGCGCTGGGATCGGGCACTGTGGCCGAAATTTTAACCATTGTTTTTTCCCCTCAGTTCGCCGACAACAAAAGCTCTAACTCCCTCGAAAGCATGAACGGTCTGCCATACGCTCTACAGCGCGAGCTGCGCTCCCGCAACAGTAGCAGCCTGGGCGGCGCCGCGCGTGCCATCGACGACGACGACGAGCTGGCCGCGCCCGCGCCGCGCCTCATGGAGTCCATCGTGTCGCAGGGCAAGACCTACCTCGTCACGCTCACCAAGAAGATCGGCAGCGTGAGTACTCTAACTATAACAACGCGTGCCATCGACGACGACGACGAGCTGGCCGCGCCCGCGCCGCGCCTCATGGAGTCCATCGTGTCGCAGGGCAAGACCTACCTCGTCACGCTCACCAAGAAGATCGGCAGCGTGAGTACTCTAACTATAACAACGCGTGCCATCGACGACGACGACGAGCTGGCCGCGCCCGCGCCGCGCCTCATGGAGTCCATCGTGTCGCAGGGCAAGACCTACCTCGTCACGCTCACCAAGAAGATCGGCAGCGTGAGTACTCTAACTATAACAACGCGTGCCATCGACGACGACGACGAGCTGGCCGCGCCCGCGCCGCGCCTCATGGAGTCCATCGTGTCGCAGGGCAAGACCTACCTCGTCACGCTCACCAAGAAGATCGGCAGCGTGAGTACTCTAACTATAACAACGCGTGCCATCGACGACGACGACGAGCTGGCCGCGCCCGCGCCGCGCCTCATGGAGTCCATCGTGTCGCAGGGCAAGACCTACCTCGTCACGCTCACCAAGAAGATCGGCAGCGTGAGTACTCTAACTATAACAACGCGTGCCATCGACGACGACGACGAGCTGGCCGCGCCCGCGCCGCGCCTCATGGAGTCCATCGTGTCGCAGGGCAAGACCTACCTCGTCACGCTCACCAAGAAGATCGGCAGCGTGAGTACTCTAACTATAACAACGCGTGCCATCGACGACGACGACGAGCTGGCCGCGCCCGCGCCGCGCCTCATGGAGTCCATCGTGTCGCAGGGCAAGACCTACCTCGTCACGCTCACCAAGAAGATCGGCAGCGTGAGTACTCTAACTATAACAACGCGTGCCATCGACGACGACGACGAGCTGGCCGCGCCCGCGCCGCGCCTCATGGAGTCCATCGTGTCGCAGGGCAAGACCTACCTCGTCACGCTCACCAAGAAGATCGGCAGCGTGAGTACTCTAACTATAACAACGCGTGCCATCGACGACGACGACGAGCTGGCCGCGCCCGCGCCGCGCCTCATGGAGTCCATCGTGTCGCAGGGCAAGACCTACCTCGTCACGCTCACCAAGAAGATCGGCAGCGTGAGTACTCTAACTATAACAACGCGTGCCATCGACGACGACGACGAGCTGGCCGCGCCCGCGCCGCGCCTCATGGAGTCCATCGTGTCGCAGGGCAAGACCTACCTCGTCACGCTCACCAAGAAGATCGGCAGCGTGAGTACTCTAACTATAACAACGCGTGCCATCGACGACGACGACGAGCTGGCCGCGCCCGCGCCGCGCCTCATGGAGTCCATCGTGTCGCAGGGCAAGACCTACCTCGTCACGCTCACCAAGAAGATCGGCAGCGTGAGTACTCTAACTATAACAACGCGTGCCATCGACGACGACGACGAGCTGGCCGCGCCCGCGCCGCGCCTCATGGAGTCCATCGTGTCGCAGGGCAAGACCTACCTCGTCACGCTCACCAAGAAGATCGGCAGCGTGAGTACTCTAACTATAACAACGCGTGCCATCGACGACGACGACGAGCTGGCCGCGCCCGCGCCGCGCCTCATGGAGTCCATCGTGTCGCAGGGCAAGACCTACCTCGTCACGCTCACCAAGAAGATCGGCAGCGTGAGTACTCTAACTATAACAACGCGTGCCATCGACGACGACGACGAGCTGGCCGCGCCCGCGCCGCGCCTCATGGAGTCCATCGTGTCGCAGGGCAAGACCTACCTCGTCACGCTCACCAAGAAGATCGGCAGCGTGAGTACTCTAACTATAACAACGCGTGCCATCGACGACGACGACGAGCTGGCCGCGCCCGCGCCGCGCCTCATGGAGTCCATCGTGTCGCAGGGCAAGACCTACCTCGTCACGCTCACCAAGAAGATCGGCAGCGTGAGTACTCTAACTATAACAACGCGTGCCATCGACGACGACGACGAGCTGGCCGCGCCCGCGCCGCGCCTCATGGAGTCCATCGTGTCGCAGGGCAAGACCTACCTCGTCACGCTCACCAAGAAGATCGGCAGCGTGAGTACTCTAACTATAACAACGCGTGCCATCGACGACGACGACGAGCTGGCCGCGCCCGCGCCGCGCCTCATGGAGTCCATCGTGTCGCAGGGCAAGACCTACCTCGTCACGCTCACCAAGAAGATCGGCAGCGTGAGTACTCTAACTATAACAACGCGTGCCATCGACGACGACGACGAGCTGGCCGCGCCCGCGCCGCGCCTCATGGAGTCCATCGTGTCGCAGGGCAAGACCTACCTCGTCACGCTCACCAAGAAGATCGGCAGCGTGAGTACTCTAACTATAACAACGCGTGCCATCGACGACGACGACGAGCTGGCCGCGCCCGCGCCGCGCCTCATGGAGTCCATCGTGTCGCAGGGCAAGACCTACCTCGTCACGCTCACCAAGAAGATCGGCAGCGTGAGTACTCTAACTATAACAACGCGTGCCATCGACGACGACGACGAGCTGGCCGCGCCCGCGCCGCGCCTCATGGAGTCCATCGTGTCGCAGGGCAAGACCTACCTCGTCACGCTCACCAAGAAGATCGGCAGCGTGAGTACTCTAACTATAACAACGCGTGCCATCGACGACGACGACGAGCTGGCCGCGCCCGCGCCGCGCCTCATGGAGTCCATCGTGTCGCAGGGCAAGACCTACCTCGTCACGCTCACCAAGAAGATCGGCAGCGTGAGTACTCTAACTATAACAACGCGTGCCATCGACGACGACGACGAGCTGGCCGCGCCCGCGCCGCGCCTCATGGAGTCCATCGTGTCGCAGGGCAAGACCTACCTCGTCACGCTCACCAAGAAGATCGGCAGCGTGAGTACTCTAACTATAACAACGCGTGCCATCGACGACGACGACGAGCTGGCCGCGCCCGCGCCGCGCCTCATGGAGTCCATCGTGTCGCAGGGCAAGACCTACCTCGTCACGCTCACCAAGAAGATCGGCAGCGTGAGTACTCTAACTATAACAACGCGTGCCATCGACGACGACGACGAGCTGGCCGCGCCCGCGCCGCGCCTCATGGAGTCCATCGTGTCGCAGGGCAAGACCTACCTCGTCACGCTCACCAAGAAGATCGGCAGCGTGAGTACTCTAACTATAACAACGCGTGCCATCGACGACGACGACGAGCTGGCCGCGCCCGCGCCGCGCCTCATGGAGTCCATCGTGTCGCAGGGCAAGACCTACCTCGTCACGCTCACCAAGAAGATCGGCAGCGTGAGTACTCTAACTATAACAACGCGTGCCATCGACGACGACGACGAGCTGGCCGCGCCCGCGCCGCGCCTCATGGAGTCCATCGTGTCGCAGGGCAAGACCTACCTCGTCACGCTCACCAAGAAGATCGGCAGCGTGAGTACTCTAACTATAACAACGCGTGCCATCGACGACGACGACGAGCTGGCCGCGCCCGCGCCGCGCCTCATGGAGTCCATCGTGTCGCAGGGCAAGACCTACCTCGTCACGCTCACCAAGAAGATCGGCAGCGTGAGTACTCTAACTATAACAACGCGTGCCATCGACGACGACGACGAGCTGGCCGCGCCTGCAAAAACACGTATACGGAATGAAAAGCAATCTATGTCCAAGACATGGTCTACCCGTGTACCAAATTTCCTCCAAATACGATCTGCCGTTAAGACGTGAAGAGGTATCAAACAAACAAACAGACAGAGTTATTTTCGCAGTTATAATTTATCTAGTATAAAGTATGGATAGATAAGTGTCTTGAACTTCAGTGTTTCTTAAAATATTCAATCGTAGGTTTTAATTCATCGAAATCGAACGTAGGCCAATAAATAACATTATATGATAACAGATGAAATAACTGTTCATGTCAAAAACAGGGCAACTACGGCCACGTGTTCAAAGGCTGGATGGAGCGTGACAACCAAGAATCTCAACGAAGGGAGGTAGCAGTGAAGAAACTAACGAGGCAGGCCTCTGAGAGAAACGGAACGCTGTATGAAGACTTCAAGAATGAATTGGAGATTATGAAGGTAAATATGAAATGTAGAATAATACTATCCTTTTCCCGCGGTCATCGTTTTCGTGAATAAACCCACAGGAACCATTCATTTTAGTTCGATTAAGAACATTCTGAAACGTTTGCATTTAGATTAATGACTTGATTTAGTTGATGTATCTACATCACTATATTTATAACACCTTGGTGTTTCCAGATTAAGAGCCTAGTAACTGTACTTGTACAGTAACTAGGCTCTTTCAACTCATCAGGCACTGTTATGAATAGCATAAATAAGTCAATAAAATAAATTACTTAAATATTTATCTAAAACATTTCTCTATCTTTTAAATGCCAGATAGATAAAGTACCTCTGTTGATTAACTCTGAAGACTGCTTAATGGTCTAATGTTTTTTGAGCATGCTGTGGTCTTCTGAAAGTAAAAGGGTACACCAAAGAATACCTAAATATGTATAAATAATTTGACGTATTCTTTACCTTTGTTGAAGATCTTAAATACATAAAAACTTGATTCATAAGACTGCACTAAATATTTTCTTCCAGTCCCTACAACACATCAACATAGTAGAGATCCTCGGCTACTCTTGGGACCACGGCTCCGACGTGCTCATCGTGATGGAGTACCTGGAGGAAGGCTCTCTCAACTACTACCTCAAGTTCCAGGGGGACAAGCTCAGGATCTCACACTTGCTCAAGTACTCGAGAGATATTGCTACGGTATGTACCTTATTTATTTGCGTTTTAGGTAGATTTTGGTTTGACTTCTTTGTTAATCAAGTGCTAGCAAGTGCGACTGCTGATCATGGACGTGCTCAGCGTGATGGATTACCTGGAGGAAGGCTCTATCAACTACTACATCAAGTTCCCGGGCGACAAGCTTAGGATCTCACATCTGTTCTAATATTCCAAGGGTTCTAATTATATTTTTTGAAAAATGACTAGTACCCCCGCTATCTCTACTGGGCCTAAAATTCTGAAATAAATGCAGATAATATTTCTTTACCTATACATTACACGAAAACCAGTAAGAAGTCTATAGTGTTAAAATATAATGTTACAAAAATGAAATTCGTTCGGACTTTGCACGCGAGTCCGACTCGCACTTGGCCAGTATATTTTTATATATTTGAATTAAGAATTCTAAGTATAGCCGTTGCTTTCAGCTCAAAAAAAAATGTAACCGTCGCTATTTAAATTGGCCAGTCTAATAATACGACAACGACCGATGAAAAAATACGGCTGCATATTGGCGACCATATCATAATGGCATGATATGATGTTAAACTTTAATGTTAAATCGTCCTCAGGGCATGGACCACGTATCAGCCAAGAACGTGGTCCACCGCGACCTAGCAACAAGGAACATTCTCGTCGTGAACAAGTACCATGTCAAGATATCGGACTTCGGCCTCGCGAGGATTATCCCGAAAGAGGAGAACGCCTACAGACTTAAGACTGAGCGGCTTTTGCCGATTAACTGGTGAGTATTCATATTGTATTTGTCAAGGATATATCTAAACAGATAACACAATAGGTAGTCATTAATCTTTAATTCTCTGCAAAGACATCACTGATAATTGTAATATAAAAAAATACCACATTGATTAGTCTTAATAAAAAAAGATTATAATAATATACGTTATAATTTTTTTTAAAATTATTTTTGACGTGACAACGTCTAATAAATTGATGAACGCCGCCTGCACACACGCAAAAGGATGACTCATTGTAACGTTACGCTCATTTCATCAATGTTTTGTTATGACGTTGTCACGTTAAACTATCGTCCGTAAACCGACTTTACAGACAACCAATTTTTTTTTATTGAAGCTTCTTTTTCTCGACATAGGGCAACTCTATAATGTCACTAGGTAATTTCAAACACCGACAGTTTGAAATAAAAGAAACGTAAATGGCTGATTATGCTGACGCTCCGCTTGCCCTGTGCAGGTACGCGCCGGAGTCGGCGGTGGAGCCGTGGCACTTCTCCACGAAGAGCGACGTGTGGTCGTACGGCGTCACGGCGTGGGAGATCTTCACGCGCGCGCGCCAGGAGGTGCCCAAGTTCAACCCCGAGCGGCCCCGCGAGCGCGCCTCCTGGTCAGTCATCAGATCATTTATATTTAATCCTTTAAATGGTGTCGTGTGTGCTCATTTTGTGCTTGTAAATTACGAAAGTTGACTCTTAATCAAAATTCAAGATAGCACTAGTGAAAATTTGCTTATTTTTCGTCATGGAGACATTTCATGGTTTTCGATGTCGCTCATATCCAAAATGAGCTCAAAATTAAATTCCAAGATGACTTCAACAAATAGCTATTTATTTAGGGTTCCGTACCTAAAGGGTAACCAATGAACCCTATTACTAACCCTCCGCTGTCCGTGCGTCCGTCCGTCCTTCTGTATGTCAGCGGGTTGTAAATCAAGAACCGGCGCGCATTTTTTTTTGTAATGGGTTATTATTTTCCTAAGATTCGGGGCGGGCCACTATGAAAGCACCCCTGACACACAGTTCACCGGTTTTTTGATACATGAATTCAATGGATCGGAAACTTAAATTAAATGAAATATTTTTGTTATAGCTTTCAAATACCAGAAGGCTGTCCCTCGGAGATATTCAGACACCTGATGAAAGACTGTTGGAACCTCGACCCGAACCTGCGGCCCAAGTTCATTGACCTCGTGCACATGTGCAAACGATTTATGGACGAATATAAGTAGAGCTTCTTTTTTTTACATGTTTTTCTTCAATAATGCACTGTTCTTGAATTGTATGAGTTATATTCTGGACAAAGACTGTTTGCATGAATTATGCCGAAATAATTTTGCACGATATGGGCAAAATAGACACTGGCGCCACTTTCATACTAAATTCTTATTCCATCCATTCTTCATAGAACACCACACATCCCTTATAGCTTCTTCCGCAGTCGAGAATGTTATTAAGCATTTTATTATCTTATGATGCCGAGTTGAAGTGTTTCTTATGATGCCGAGTTGAACTTGGTGACCAATCGGAACTATGACTCATAATAACTTTCGCCTGGTGGAATGAATTTCATGAAAAAAAAAACTTTTTGAAAGACATTTCGAGACATTGAAGCCAACGCTGTTATATGGCGCATAAATATATTCGTGCTTCTTTTAATTCAATTGTGACGAAAATTCGTGATTTATTGAAGAAATATGTAACAATTCTGTCACAACGCTACGAGAGAAGAAATACTTATTTTTACGTAAAAGTAGAAGTTTGTAAGTAGTAATGTTTTGTGTGGAAGTACCACTCTGGTACGATTTCTATTGAATCTATTATTTTGGATGTTTATATAATAGTGTAGTTGGAGGCCATATTTCACGCATTATGTTTGTTATAACCGCGCTATAGTGGAACAAACGGTACTAGCTAATCAATCGTTTAAATAAGTATGTGTTTTTGTGGTTCCTCGAAGCATTTGCCCTAGTTCTGTATAGTTAATAGTTGTTTGTACATATTTATATACACGTTATTTCCTGTGGAATCTATTAGTGTTTTTGTTCAGTGCAATCATGTGAATGGACTATTATTTTTTGTCAATATGTTTTTTTTTATTATTGTTTTTGTCCCAGCGTTTGTATATTTCATTTGACCTGACTATGAATTTGTAAACTTGAATTTTGACGTAATGAATACTTGCCGTGTATAATTGTGACTAAGTGACGAGTCAATTTTAGTGTAAGCAAAGTTTATATTGTGTAAGCTATCAGTGTATAAGTTTTGCTAGTCTTACCGTTCTGAGCTCCTGCTGGCACAAATGTGAACGTGGTCGAGAACCTATTGGAGATTGATTCAGGAATTTTTGAATGATCTGCATCAAGGAAATGAGGAGAGACTACTTTACTACAGGACAAACGCACACCTTACGTAGAATAGTCGCTTAGATCGATATACTATGAAACCAAAGATGATATTAAAATATGAACATAAAATCTAGAGAACAATTTATTTTAGATTTATCGTGTACATTTTTTATTAATTTTACGCCTTATAGTAAGTTTTTGCAATTCACTGTTGTGACAAATGAACCTAGTTATAAAATTTTAGTTAGGTACAAAAAAAATATAATCGGGTAATGAGAACTTACATTATAATTATTTTATAAATTTATTATTGTTTAGATATGATTGGGAAATATTTTATAAAATTGTTTTTAGTTATTTTTTTTCGCAACATCGCGTGACGATGTGGAGAGGAATTTGGAATGTGATGACTTAGACTGACAAAAAGAGTATCGGTGCTAAAGGATGAAATTAGGCCTTATATTTTATATGAGTGCGTCCGGGTAGCGAGATGGTAAAGATCTAGACGTCGATAGTTGTAGAAAACCTAGTTCCTGCTGAACTATTGTAGAATATAGTGCGAGCGCGAAGTGAGCATCTTGTGTACCTAGCTTTCTGTACTCGAAATTAAGCCTAAAATTATTTTATTTGATTCTGTATTATAAATTCTATGTATATTTTAAATACGAGTATACTTACCCATTATTATAGACTCATGAATAAGCTCAACTTTTTATCAGAATTAGTTACAGGGTGTTTTTTCTAACTGGGACAGTGTCTATCGGGATATCCATATCTATACAGGGACACTGTCTTGAAAACAGGTAATAGTGACAATATTACCTCAAACAATGAATAGATCCTTACATGAAATTAAGCCGATTGGCGTATAAAACTACGTAATGTTTTTATGGGCTACATAAAGAAAGTAACATCAATTTTGTTTTCATGAAAGAGTTCAGGTTTAAAAAAAAACCCAGTATAAAAAAAACACATTGTATATTATTTTGCTCTACGATTGAAGTTTTTTAACGCTCACCGTCCCATAGTGGAAAAATAGGCAGTTATTGTTATTTTTTATACAAATAAAATAAGTAAGTATATGTTTTTTTTTGTTTATTTGCTATCCGTACATATTTTGAGATCAGTTACAAAACTTTACCTTGTTCTGACATGAAATGTAATATGACGTCACCAATTGAAATCAGGCGATAAAAGTACTTTAAAAAATAAAGTTGATGTCTTTCAATACGTCATGGATCTTTTGATTTGCACGACATTAAATTGCTGACTTCTCAAACTTCAAGCATTTATTTCAATAAAACCATTAACTGACATAAAACTAATCAGTTTAATGTAAATCAATAGAAAATAATTAGGAGTTGAAATATAACAATCTGTTATAAATGAATACACATATTGTCAATTAAGATGTCCGTGCGTTTGTGAATATTTTAACTGTAAGTACTAAGTCCTAGTAGATGCGTTGTATAGCTAACTGGGCCGTGCTCTGTGTAAAAACAATTATAATGAGTAGTATACTATTTTAGCGCCATATTCTAAAAGGGCGCTTCTGGCCAACACAAAACGGAGAAAAAAGATCTGAAATATTCAAATAATTGTTCTTTAAAAATAATAAAAAGTTGCGTCTTGGTATCCGATTCGGAGTAATAAATAACTAAATTTTGCATTTAAGGACAGATGCGCCACTTTTTCTTTGTACGGCAGTATTTTTCTCGAAAACCTTTTAAATGTACCTAAACGACAGAACTTGATCGCGATGTGTGCTAACTATAAATTAATTGCGCAAGTTTTACCGCAACGACCGTATAAACACTAACTGTAAGTTTTTAAAGTTTCTGACAGTGAATGTATCATTAATTTTAAGTCTTCTTGCAGTTAATGTCTCCTAACGCACAGTTTTTATTTGTTTTTTTTGCAACTGTATAGTCTGGGAAGAAATAACTTGGAAGTGGACACCATATTTTCCAAATATTATGATATCTCGCTTTATGAATTCAAAATTAATTTATGTACGAAATACTGCCTTTAGCCTTCATTTGTTGTGTTGTGCGTGACGTCATCATTCAAGGGTTAGCAAAGCAAATAACACGAATAGCATGCTTACAATGTTGCTGTAAATATTAGTTACATTTTATAAATTAAGTCAATTTTGTTTAACTATAATTTAAGACTCGATGTGTAGCTGTTTCGTACAATCACAATCATTTAAAATTTACATATTATTAATATGATTGTGTGTTTTTTTCAATAGACAGATAAATTTTAATAACAGTATGTCAAACTGCCATAGTTATTAAAATATCTGACTATTGAGAAAAAATCCCTCAATCAACTCAAGTTAATCGCTTGATATAGCGTAACCTTAAATGAATAAATACAGATTGTTTTACCTTGTCCCTGACATCAGCGGGATTGGACAATACCCAATGATTTATTACAATGTAATGGGATTATCTTGCCATTCTTCCTACAAATAAAACACATCCGTTTGTCATGGTTACAATAAATCATTATAATGCTTTAAGGAGTAGGTAATTCGAGTACGAACGTCCTATGACCATACGGTTGGTCGGTGCTACTGGCGCATGATTGTATGCAAGAATGCAACAATGCAGTGCATTCGATGCAAAGTTCTTGAATCTGTTAACAAAATTGGAATATTCAACGACACTGACGTGGATACAAAAAGAGTCATCAAGAATTGCTAACACGTGTATTACAAAACTCGCCCTTACTGCTACAAAATAAAGATATTCTTTTTAACCCCTGTATAATCATGAAATTTTTTAAGTGTTACGATTAAATAACAAGACCACTGTGTGACTCGAGTACTTTATTTATTTTTACGGTCACCAGTTTTTGTTACGCAATTTCCTGATTTACCTACATATTTTATCCAGCTAGGTACTAAAAGCCTGTAAAAAGATGCATTACTTTAATCGAAAGAATTGTGCGAAACAGCGACACGTCAATGTTATTTTTGCCATGAAAATTAAAATAAATTATTGGTACGTGAAAATGCATTTTATTTTTTTCCCATATAAATTATTCTACAAGTATCTCTTGGTTAGTATTGTTGTAATTTTGTATTAGTAAATAAGAAAAGACGTTTCCATTGTAGTTTGTTTATTTTTGAAGTAATAGGTAACAAGAATGTTTAGAAGAATTTTGAATACTTAAGAGCAATAGCAAAGCCAGTATTATTATAAGAGTTATAAACAAAAGCTGCTTGGATCGAATGAAGGTTATCCTACCGTTGGCGAGGATGGTATCTACATGTACTTATAGGTGACCGTGCGTTACCCACATATCGAGATCCCTTCGTCATCGCAAAGCTCGTACATAAATATACGTTGGTCCTCTCATGGACTGTGATTACGGGTAATCAAGAAGCCCAAAAGTATGACAAACAGTTTTAACAAGTATTACCTAGAAACCGCATTTTGTAGGTCATAGTCGTTCCAACCATCCCCAATATCAATATATGTAAAACTCTTCCGTGACTGAGTGACTGACACAACGCACAGCCGAAACTAGGTACTGTTCGTAGAAAGCTGAAATCTGGCATATGGGGAGTGCAGGGGAGCACTAAGAGAGGATTTCCCAAAATTCCTACGGGAACGGGAAAAAACGGGATATACGCGTACGAAGTCGCGGGCAAAAGCTATATCTTGTACCTAGTTGATAAAAGGTTAGATATAAAGATAGGTACTTACATCGTGAAAGGTGCTGCAAAAGTGCAGAGACTCCCCTGGTGTGGCTGATTATGGCCAATGGCACAATGAGCCCTTTTCAGGTTTTACGTTATTTATGATGCACCTTATACTCGTACTTATATCAACAGGCTGCAGGTCTTGCCAGGGTCTTTGGCATCATTATAGGATCTGCATGAAACTCACCCGTACTTAAATAACGTAAAAGGCGAAGTTTCAGCAATTTGTGCAAATGAAGGCACCACCATAAAGGTGCTACGCAGCGGCGGCTTTTATCATTGCGAGGCCCCGGGCGGCAGTCCTTTGCGAGGCCCCGGGCGATAAATCTTTGCGAGGCCTTTGTTCTTTTTGAAAATATGAAAGTAGGTAGGTATTTCTATTTGCGGCGTTTCCTAAGATTAAAATTTAAAATAATATTACAATGAGAAATTTTACATTGAAAAAATTGCAAAACTACCGGACTCGTGTCATTGACTTCCTTAAATTCGATGGCACTTATTACTATTAATATTATTAAATAATTAACTCTGAAATAACAACTTCATTTTATTGGTAAAAGTATAAAACATTTCAAATGTAACTAAGGTTTTTTGAACTCGGGTAGCGCGAAGCCCCTGTAAGAGCGAGGCCCTGGGCGGTTGCCCCGCTCGCTAGCCACCCCCTTTAAGCCGCCACTGGTGCTACGTCTAGATAAAACGTAGGTAGGCGTGGGCCGAAAGATAAAAATATTCATTACGAGGCAATCCTTTACGCTTATTAGGTAGAAAGCGTTTAGGATCTCTTTGAACAAACAGTAAAATGTGCAGATAGAACAGTTTATAAAACTAGCTGCAAATCAAACCAACATTTAATTGAGTTGTTAAACCCGCTATTGAAAGCTTCAAACTTTTGATTGATTCCGTTTGAAAAGCTACAATACCGTTTTTCAGAGTTTATTTAATTAATTTTGATTTCCAAACGTGAACTGCTATATGTGTACTAGCTCCTCCTACAAACGAGTACCTAACTAATGCACGAAGCCTTTTTAGTAACCAAAAGCCAACGGAAATCTACATATATATTACTAAACCTATTCTATCTGACCGTCGCGTCTGTCTGTCAGCGGGAAATGGCAAACGCCGAAAGATTGTAAAATATCGCGTGAAATTGTAAACATTTTTTTCATATAAGACACGCATATATTGGAAACTATTGAATTTGGATGGGATTAATTGTATTCAAAAGGATTTTTTCATGATATATCGAGAAATTACAAATTAATCAATATTTATTACAATCTTACGGAGTCTGCATTTTTCCGGTGACATTTTATATTTAATCTTGTACGATGATACGGAACCCTTCATGCGCGAGTCCGACTCGCTATTGGCCGGTTTTTTTATTAACTTGTTTTTGTGCAAAAAAAAGGGTTCTGGTATTTTTATGCATCTACTTTTCTAATAGTTAAACGAAGATATTAGATGACTTATGACTTTCGTAACCACATGGGAACAGGAACCGATGACATAACAAGCTCCCTAGATAACTGAGGGGCATGAATTCACGGTGTTTAAATAGCCATCAGTCATCTCACCAATCTAAGCGGATGATGGATCAGACGCCGCGACTGTCATTTTGTCACGAGTATAAGCTAGATACTCTTATACCTAAGTATTCAGGATGGAAGGTCAAAGTGGGCCCTCGAGGGAAAATAAATAAATATTGATGATAGGTATAAAATTTTAACCAAAGGAAACGTAATCTTAAGATTAGGAATAAATTTATTAAAAAGAAAATACAGATTACAAATTGTGTGTTATATAAGATCGTTTAGTTTCTTTAAAAATTAAGCATAAATGAATTTTCAAAGACTTCCTGCACAAGGCTAGGCCTGCCCCGCAGGAAGCTTTTAGGATTCCTCTTCAGTTAGTTACAAATTAATAAGCATACACAGAATAACAAGAATTAAGTACAATATTACTAGAAAAT
The DNA here is from genome assembly GCA_002192655.3 of Mamestra configurata. Lineage (NCBI taxonomy): Eukaryota > Metazoa > Arthropoda > Insecta > Lepidoptera > Noctuidae > Mamestra > Mamestra configurata. The sequence continues at coordinate 201,786 of NDFZ01005045.1, forward strand.
ATAGGTACAATAATGAGCAATTCAGTTTTTTTTAATTATGGTTATGTCTTCCTTCTGCACTTAAACTATGTTCCTTGGGGTCGGCGCAACGAGTCTCCTGTGTTTCGTCACGGTCACGCTATTACTGACTCTCTTTTCTTTCATTTCGATATCACTCCTCACACAATCTATCTTTTCTTTGGCCTTCCTTTCCCTCTCCATTCGTCCACATTCATATTTATAACTCTACTACTCTACTCTCTACACTACTTACCATTCTTTAAATTTTAACTTTCAAGGGAAACATTCCTTTAAAATGAGCGGACATTGTACTGCATTCATACATTTTTAAAAGCCTTCCTGAACATTCAGAATCAGAATCAGAATGCTTTATTTGTAAACATAGGTCAAATTACAACAGAGTGTGAGATGTTACAGATAGGTAGATCTACTATGTTTTGCCCAGAGGCGTACAATTTCTCTAGTCTACTCTAGACTCTAGTCTATGTAGGTCATAGATGACAGAGACAAAGTCGACGATGGAGTGAGCTTACCCAGAAGGAGCCTGTTCACTCTAATTTTGAAGAGATTAGGGTTGTATGCGTTTGGAAACACAGACGCAGGCAGAGTGTTCCACTCAAATTATGTTTAATTAACATTAAAATGTTTACTTTTCAAAACATAGGTGCATTTAACTTTTAGAATATCATTAAAAAATTAAAATACAATCAATTTCAACAAAAATGTCAAACAGTAAGTTATGTATGTGTCATATTAATGTTAATGTCAAACAAAATTCAAGATTATCAAAATAAGTGAGGTGATGTACCTACAATTTTTCCGATAAATTCGAGTTCTGACTTATCTTTATCGCCTAATTTTCTGTAGTAACTTTTAGTTGATATTTTGTATAATGAGATGTTTTATTTGACAAACACATTTGTTTCGTAAATGTACAATGATGGCAAGGTAAGAATTTTTAGTCGTATAAAGAACGGTTGACAACTGTATGTGCTTTTAAGGCCACACATAGCTCTGACACATCTTTTTTGGGCTCTAAATACCTACGAGTCTGTCTACGAGTTTGTCTACGACTGTGTTCTGTCTACTGAATTGCCCCAGTATATTACGCCATATCTGAGTGTTGATGCATCATAGCCGTGATAGGCTGTTAGCACGGATTCTAGGCTCAACATTGTTCTATAGAATATATTGTATAAGTGCGTTTACCTTCGCCCTTATAGAACCAATGTTTCCATTGGATTCGTTGGTTCATTTTTCATTCCGGACCCTTCAAATTCCACCTTCCAGCACAACAGCTTTTTGCTGCAATATCCGTGACATTGACACAAGTCCAGTTTCGCTAACATACGAGGTATAGTAGGTGCATCGTGAACGTGTTTGACGTGATGCATGGGAGGCGCATCGTGTTCCGACGTCCCGCCTGTCGGAGTCACGTTGCATCGTCATCAAAGCGACTTCTCACGGTACACCGAGCTACCGACGGCAATTGATTGATGGAGCGGGACCGGCCGCGCGATGTCCGCTTTGGACCTATTAATCCTGTCGTGAACTGTTACAGATTTTGTAACACATTGACACATTGTAGACAAATGTTTGTTCGGTGTCGAAGCGAGTATGGAATGCTTAGTGTTTACAGGTGCGAGGGATAGGTGATTCTTTATTTTTGTTGGTTTTTGTTGGTTAGTTGCAGCCGTTGCAGGGTCTACAAACATTAGATAGGAACCTATATTAGAAAATACATCGATTGGAATAGACCGTAATGAGGGATGCCTGAGTCGACTCCCGATCGCGGCAACGGGCGAAAATCGCTTCGATCGTGAGTTAAATTCTAAAGACACCTTTATTCCTTCGTGCAGGTGGTGCGAAAACATAATATAGATACGTATAAGTATAACCTTACGACCCTCGATTACACGAAGTACCTACATACGAACACCGAACAAATAACACGGACCTTACCTAACCAGGCAATACTGTAACACAATGCTGCAAGACACGGTCGGTGAGGCGGTAGTAATTGTGAAATCCAGTCTGGCCATGCTACCTAAGCTGTGAAGCAATTCTGTGATAATTTAATTGTGTGCTTAGCTCCCCAGTCTCTGGGTGTCGCTCCAGAACCGAAGGCCTCACAATAGGTGTGGGAGGCGATTAATTCTATTTTCATTAAGCGTCTTATTTTTAGATAGGTTATTTGTAGAACACCGTTCTATGTTGGCAGGATTTGCGGAGACCTGGGTTTAAAGTAGAACTGTTGATTGCTATCAGATAACCTAAAAGTTTTGATTATAACATTTTGTATTCCAAACTTGCCAAGCTTGGAAATTCTGTGCTGATTCTATGTGGATTGCCATCTGCATATCTTGTACAGGCTACGAAAAAGATGATTCTGCTTTAATCAAAGGCCTACTTACTGCTGCACATTTTTTTTTCGTGTTTTTTTTGTTTTCATTTTTCCTACTAAATAACTCGACAAAGTCACGATTATTCACATAAAACACCCTTATGTGGAATATGAAAACCTCACATTTTCTTAGGTTAAAATATGAATAATTGATTTGAATGAAAATGATTTACCTAGGTACTCGTTCTTTTCAACGAAACTTAAATACACATCGAGAGTCTAGTGTTAGTATTATCTTCGAAACTATGTATTTTTGGAACACTTGTTCTAGGACCTTTTGTATCTGGGGGCACGGCAGTGCGCCCGCCAAGTCGAGCAAAAAAGTCGCACGGTCTTATCATCCTTTTCTCGAAACAGTTCAGGCTATTTTCGATTACTTTTACATATAATAATAATATCTCTTGGGAAAACTCACACACGGTCACCCGATCCCAAACGAGCCTGTGCTATGGCAACCAGACAACTGATAAACATACTTATATATTTCTAAATATCTTATATATACTTATATATACATATTATAGACAAATTACACCCAGACACAGAACAAGTAATCATGCTCATCACACAAAGATTTGTCCTGGTGGGAATCGAACCCACGACCTCCGGTTTAGCAGTCAGGCTCACTAACCACTCGACCAACAGGCCAGTCGAGGATAGTCAAGTCATATAGGTAAATATAACCTTAAAGTTATGGGATATCAAAAGGAACACGTAGGTATATACTTACTGGTCTTGCAGTCAAGTTAACATGGAATGAATCGAGGGATGAACATGAATCCATGGGATGAACATGAATCCATGGGATGAAACCTTCTTTGTAAGTCGTTTTGATACTTGTACCGAAACTCAGTCGTAGGGAGCACGAGGTTGTTGCGGAATTTGTTCCTCCTAATGCCCTTTGCGTTCCAACGCAGCAATGAGGAGGAACGCGGACCGGTTTTAGTCAGTAAGAGTCGGACACTCCCTTCCGCTCCGCTCAGAGCGGAAGGAGCCATTTGATGATATCCAAAGCTTGAGGAGCACGAGGTATAGGTGCACATCATAACAGCCAAAAGACATCCACTGCTGGACATAGGCCTCCCCCCCCATCAAGTTTGCCATAATCGCCACGCGTGGCAGGCGGGTTGGCGATCGCAGTGTAGCTGGTGCAATGCACGGAGAATGCTGCTGCCTATGCTCTGGTGAGTCTCTTAGTCGCCTCTTACGACACCCGCGGGAAGTGATGGGATGTTGCTATTCTTTTACGTCCGACAACATACAGAAGGTAGGAAGGTGCACATAACAATACATAAACTCACACTTTTTCTAAATCTAGGCCTAAACTAAAGAAATTAAGAAAGCCACCTGCTACGATCTCTATGCAATCCCTTGCTTCGTGTTTGTCGTCATACCCGCACGCCTGTTGTGAGTTACCTAGGTATTACACAGCAGGCCTTACAGAAGAACATCAATACTGTCTGTTTATCAATAATATGTCAAATTTCTTTAATTCATTTTCAACTTTATCGCCAAGGCATTAGGTACGTTCAAGGTTGATTGGGAAAATTTGACAGTTTCGGGTAGCCGTCTGTACCTGTAAGCTAATGTTATTAATTAATCTCATTTATTGAGTAGCCTGTGAGTCTTTTCACCGTGCTTAGAAGTAAACATTAAAACGGAACGAAGCTCTGCATAAATATCTACCAAAAACTAGCATTTTCACTTTCACTATGCTACAAGTATGTCCCGCAACTAGAGCTCCCAGTTCAATAACCCGGTCCTGTCAAGAGGAAAATTCAATGAAACCGTTCTATTAGTTATCACGTGAGATTGAAAAATCCGTGTTCTATATTTGAGTCACGTGCGCGACACAATCGCTCACTCTGGATCACTATCACAGGTAGATTTCCCTGTAACGTGGAGATTAGGTCCACGAGTTCCTATAAATAGACTTATTGATTAGGAGTTAGATAGTGCCTACGTTCAGATCAGTTTAGCATTTAAAAGGGCTTCAATAGTTCCCAATGGGGGTTTGTGGAAGACAGCTAGCATTAGCTAACCTGTTGACTAACTACGGTTTTAGTTTAACATGTAGCTGCGTAAGGTCTTTAACAAGAATTCTATAACGATACAAATATTACCTACCCAAAGGTTGACTGGTAGAGAATGCCTCGTTGCATGAAGTCCGTACATGTACCCCTTTTGTACATAAAGTTTAAATAAATAAATATTAACGCAAACGTATTTTATCACTATAAATAGTAGGTATTTCATTTTTAACGGAGTTTAAAATGTTCTAGCTGTACAGGAATGGGCGCGCTGAATTGAAGGTAGGTCGTGTAATCGTGTTATTGCTGATCTATTCTGACATCTTAACGTGTACACTTAGTAGGAGTGTGAATGAAGTGAACTGTCATTCCATTTTGTTTGTATGGATTGACGGCCTTGTTTCCCGGTTTATCGAAACCGGGAAACAAGGCTCTCATGTTACATGTATAATCAATTTACCTTCTTAGCTATAAGTTAGGGTCGGCTTCCAGTCCAATCGGATGCAGCTGAGTAGGTACCAGCATTTTACATGGAACTACTGCCTATCCGACCTCCAAGGCTCGACAAACCAGTAAATGGGTAACACGATACCCCTTGGCAAGACTGATGTTATATTTTTTTCGACACATTTGCTCAAAAAATGCTTTTACGAAGCCTGTATACATAGTTCGAAAGTTAAAAATTACGCACCATACATTGAAACGTGCGGTAAAATAGGTACTCTCATCTAAGTACTCATTTTACCGCACTCCTTGTGTATACCTAGCGCCGTGCGAATGCTTTGCTAAAAAAAAAATACGTTGGTGGAAACCAACGAATTTCACATTACTACAATAAATAAGCTAAATGATCGAACCTCCTTGGAAGCGCTTTTGCTCAAATACGTTTGTCTTACTTTAAAAATAATAGAAAATGATACGAAATATGTAGTTATAATATTTTCACCACGCGCACGTGGCGCCATTTGCAAATTCGCGCTATTTTAATAAAAGGAACGTCAAAGATTGTTGCGACTTTCCGACTGATATCTAAATACAAAAAGTTTGTTGCATTACCTAGTGTACCTATTGATTTCTCGCAAATGTGTTGAAAAACGTTGTATGACACACCTGTGGAAATTGATTTTTACAAACTCGTGACTTAAAAACCAACTTACCGCACTAGTATCATAAATAATTATTAGCTTCTTAAAATTGGCAAAGCTCCGGTGACCTGAGGACCTTTTTTAACCGTTTAATCCTAAAACTGAATAACAAACACCTTACCTAACATGCCAGTTAATTCAAATACTTATTAAGCTTTGCTTAACTCTAAACTAAACGCAAACTCCAACGTGTACTTAAACCAATTGCGGCGGACCCACGTACTAGAACAGCATACTCTGGGAGGACGCAATCCATCTCACACTACGTTTTAAGGGAAACAGGAATGTACAAAGTTCTCTCTCCATGTTCACTGGCACAACGCAGTGTAGACAAAAGGCTGCAGAATTACTTCAATTACTGGAACATTGTACTCGCTTTTCGAATAGTTTGGGAAATATAGGTCGTAGTACATGTTGTTGAGTCAGAAAACTGTCGTGAACTTTCAGCAATTTAAGCCTTCAACTGTTTAAATGTAGTGTGGAAAATTATTCACATTTTTATGAGAAGAGTCGTTATTTTCTTAATGTTCGGTACATAGTCTTTGAGCTCGAGCTCACAGAGGAACGAAAAGCATTGTCTGTATCTAATATAAACCTAAATCTAAACTAATATTATAAAGAGGAAAGATTTATTTATTTGTTTCTTTGTTTGTTACGATATGGCTCAAAACATACTCAACCGATTTTAAACATTCTTCTTTCGCTTTTAGATATCTACATTATTAATTAAAAACATACGATATATTTTAAATTATTCAAATCGGACCTTTCATTTAAAAGTTACGACGGGTATAAAAATGCTCTACCTCAGTAAGAAAAATACTGCGGTTTGAACGAACTGCCTTACGTTTAGTCTATTAATAAGTACTTTACACATTTACGTTTTTGTAAACTAATAAAAATAATTGAATTAAGAAGAATAATGTTTGTTCATTAAGGAAGCCACGGGAGCGGGGCAGTAACGGAAAACGCGGGTGAACAAGCTATTTGTAAAGCTCCACACGGACGAAGTCGCGGGCGCCTGTATCCTATAGAGAGGGTAGAGGGGAGATGAAGTATTAATAGTAGGTATTATTTTTTCAAACATTAATTGTATACTTTTTGCTGTGCTCTACAGGGTCCGTTATTGTACCTTAGCTTTAAGCCCATTGTAAGATCTTTACACATCATGGAATGCAAATAAAGATATGAATATGAAGTTCGTGGAGTACCTACTAAACCCGCACGAACGAAGTCGCGGGCAAGTTGCTAGTATTGAATAATAATAATATAGCCTTTTTATTCCTAAACATAGGGTTACAAGAGGTCCCTAAGTTCGGTGTGCCTTTTGGCATAGGCCTCCTCCAATTTCTTCCAATGGGTCCTGTCCCTTGCTACTCTCAACCAGAATGAAAACCAACCAGTATTGAATAATTTAGGGACCAAATAAAAATGATGTAGATAGAATGAATAGTAGAGAAAAATGAAGTAATAACAGCGACAGTGTGGGTGGATCTGACCGAACAAATCCGTCTATGGGTGGCCACTGACCATTCATTACAGACACCTCCGTGCTTTAGAAAGAACATTATCTAAGCTGTTGTACCGACAGTTATTTGGAGATCTTAGAAAATGTTTACGGGTAGTCCGAAAATCTGATACCCGTCCTACCATGCCTAGAAGTATCGCGTTACCCTGTTGCTGGGTGGTGCAAATCTGAAATCAGACAGGCAGTCGCTCTACATTGTATGATAGTGGTATACAACTGCATCCGGTTAGACAGAAAGCCGATTTCAACATGAATTTGGAAGAAGGCTAGACAGTATAGGCAGATTATAATTTAGATTTTGTATATACGTCTTAATATAGTATAAAATAAAGTCGCTTTCGCTGTCTGTTCTCTTAGATCTTTTAAACTACTCAACGGATTTAAATGCAGTTTTCAGCAAAAGATAGAGTGATTCAAGAGAAAGGTTTATATGTATCATTCGAAATTCCAACGGGAACAGGAAAAATGGGATATGCGCGTACGAAATCGCGGGCAAAAGCTGGTTAACAATAACTCCACAATTACCATACAATTACCACGACCACCAGTAGGACCATTAGGTATACAATTTACGTGACATAGTTAGACAAGACGTGCTCTCAGATTCCTTTGTGTCTTTTCATTTGATTTCGTCTATAACTGAAATACTTTTATTCCTGAATTAGGACGAGAAAATTTATAGAAAAGGTATAATTTTCTTTTGTTCATAACAAACGAAATCAGTAATATCTTGTTACTATGAGGCCCTTTAAGAAACTGGAGACGACGTGTTACTAAATCTACGAAGTAACTTGGCCGTTTTGTTTGTGAAAACTTTTTATTTTGGCTGAAACGTGAATTGTGTTAAGTTAGGAACTATTTTGTATATACTTAACAACATTGGGTACAAATAAATAAGAGTATGCTTAGGTGGTCGTATTCTATTATTTTAATGTTAATCCCTTATGTGGCTATACAACGTGTAACAGAATAAACGCAAGGTTAAAGGGAATCGCTAAAAAAAAATCGGCTGTTCAGAACATTTTGTCGAGTTATGCGTACAGAAATGTATAGAGAAGCTGATTTTTTTTTGTGATTTCAGTGTTGGTCCTATAGTAAACGTTGTTCGTAATGATGAGTACAATGACCCCTTAATAGGTATTGCGTTTATTCTGTAACACGTCGTATAAGCTACCAAAATGTTACTGAGATCCATATTTAGCATCCATGGTTCGTATTAAAAGCCTGGTGGTCTATAGTAAACTATTTATTTTTTGAACGTTTTCACAATATATGTAATTATGTATGTATCTATGTATTAGTAAGTAGTATTTTTTTATTTAACTTTGTTTTGATTGAGCCTATGAAAAATTAGATTGCTTCTGTTTTATTACAATCAGACAAACATAATATAACTATATACTATCTTAAAACTATTTACATTTACTAAACCTAAGTATGTACATATACAAAAACAAAGTACACTCAGGCGTCAAAGTATTCCTCCGCATCGCTGTCATCCGGAAACGTGCCCAGAAGACTGGCAGCATTGCCACGTTGAATGGCAATAAATCATAATAAAATAATATTATCAAAAACCACTACAAAATACATTGCTTCTAAATTCTGAGTTTTTTTTATAAAGTCGATATGACGGTTCAGGGGCCGACTTCGTCAAGCGTTGCTTACCGACCTACGCGGCTATATTATTTAGCTACGAGATGATTTGTTTCCACTGGACGGAAAAACCAGAGCTGCTAAAAATTCATAAGCGCATACAATGCTTGGCATGCATATTTGGAGAGCAATGTTCATTGAATACATTTTAAAACATGATACCTAATTACCAGCTGTCTCATAACTCAGGCGGGATGACATTAACAATTATTTAATTCGGGCAATTAAACTGTAAAGATATTCCATGAACGGACGATGTTATGGCTAATATGATTGTAAGTACCTGGATTTGAGAAATGAAACCACATGGAATATATATATATTTTTTTTTTTTAAGGATGGGAAATCATCAAATGACTTCTTCCGCTCTGGGTGGAGCAGAAGGGCATTTCAGACTCTAACTGACTAAAATTCATCCGTGTTCCTTCTAAAGCCCTTTGCGTCCGAGGGCCGTGGTGACTCTTTCGAACAAATTCCGCAACCCTGGACATGGACTATTGAATCTGTTTTTTTTGCTTCGACAACTGCAAGAAGAGTTCTAAGTAAAGAACATTGATGACTAAAAGTACTCGAGTAGAAGTTGCGGTAGCGATACTTTAATTTTTTCATCACAAGGTACACCTTCCTACTAAGCGTTAATATTGTGTTTTTCCATGTTTGTCCATTATTTATTATATTTTTCATTTGGTATGCGTCATGCTTGTCGCAAAAAAAACACTTTTTCTTTCTTTCTTTCTAATGCCTAATTAACCTTTAAAACGCCGTTGTTACATAAAGGTAATTAGGTATCTTTGTTTCAAACGAAAGCTTACCCTGAACGCCAACGTCACGAATAAGTCGGCGTTCGTTGGTTCGTCGGTTGTGTTCTGGACGTTGGCGTTCAAACGGTTGAGGACAGTCCCGGTGTGAAATTTAACTAGATACTATATTTTTAGCTGGACAATTTTTTATTTTCCTGAACTGTGGGAAAGTACTTACTGCTTTTTTTTGGATAGGACATCATCAAATGAGTTCTCCCGCTTTGGGAAGTGCAGGAGGGATCATACTCTTACTGAATAAACCCCACTCATGTTCCTTCAAATATCCTTTGCGTTCTAGGGCCGCGGTAACTCTTTCGAAAAATCCCGCAACGCTGCCAGGGATACCTGCTACTAGTTTGCAAAACATTTTTTGTATAGAATACTTTTAAATTTGGAAGGTAGGTACCAAAATAAGCCCATTCTGTCTCACAGCGGGCCAAAGTTCCATAGAGCTTAGAGTACCAAATCTATTATTAGACACTTTACTATTTTAGAGGCATTATGTGCTTAGTAGTTCGTGTGTCCATGTTTGGACATTAAAGGCTTTACATTTTAGCCGTCCGCTGCTGCCCAGACGAAGGTAAACAGTACTTCCCTAAAACTATTAACCGCTACGGATTATTTTAGACCGTAGGAACTATAGCCAAACAAAACATTACTTAGTGCGTAAAGTTCTATTAGGTAGGTACTCAGTTATATTAAAGGTCCTTCTTAAACTTCACAGGGTATTGGCTGCCTGTCTGTTACCTTTTCACACGTTATCGGTCGTTAACGGCCCGTTTCAATAACGTATCTACCTTTAACCAACTGTCAAATTAGCTACCAACAGTAGCTGAAACGTCATTTTTGCATTTTTGCCTGGAAATCATCAAATTACTAACTCCGCTCTGGGCGGAGCAGAAGGGAGTGTCAGACTCTTACTAGCTAAAATTCACCCGTGTTCCTCCAAATTCCCTTTCCGTTCTAGGGCCGCGGTAACTCTTTCGAAGAATTCCGCCACACCGAGGCCGGCCTAGGAAGACGTCCTGGAGGCGAGACGACTTAGACGCCAATTGCAAGGGTTATTTGGTTCAAGGAGGCTTGTGAAAAGAATACCTAGATGGATTTGGGGGAGGCCTTTGCCCAGCAGTGGGCCTGTTTAGACTGACAAAAAAAACCGGCCAAGTGTGTATCAGGCCACGTGCAGTGAAGGGTTCTATAGTTACACGTGTCAAATTACTAATTTTATGTACTACAACATTGCAAAGTTACAAACGCACTTAGTCTTAAGTAATTTTCTATGGAATTAATACGACTTTGTTGTTACCCAGTTACATTTTATAGGTTGGTCGACTATTAGTCGTTAACTTGTATAGAGCCTACTTAGCTGTGACAGTTTTCCTTTTAAATTCGTTATAAATGCTACTAACAAGACTTTTTTCACGTCTCCAGAACAACCCTTTAGCCGCTTTAGCTGGCAGGGGGAATTGGCCATACATAAACCTTAATATTTCGTAAAGGGATCCTTGGATGGAAAAATGGTTTTCCCACAACCTCAATATTTTAAACCAACGACACACCCCACACCACGGGATAGACAATTTTTTATTCAAGATTTTATGTTATCACTTAGTCGGCGTGATTATTATATATAGGTTACCTTTAACAAATTCCAACTTTCTTGTGCTAAGCGTCTGTCTGACCTAAACCGCGGACAGACAGACGGACGGATAGACGAACATGGCGAAACTATAAGGGTTCCTTGTTGACTACGGAACCCTAAAAATATGTTCCATTGGGCCATTGGGCTAATGAAATATTAATCACGCGGACGTAGCCGACGGATGGACGTAGTATTATTATAATAATTTTAATCTTCAATATATCTGGTCTTAATATCGCTGGCCTAGGGCTACACTCATCGCATGGAGAATGTCGGTTAATATTTGACAATGTGGGCCAGCTCGGATGTTAGCCAAAGGCTTATATTAGGTCAGAGGATTTTTATTGAGGAAAAATAAGTTTGTACCTAATTAATAATATAGAGGTATAGACTATACATGTCTAACTGTTTATACAAGACGACAAAACTAAATGATGCAAAAATATATTTACAATGAAGATGAGATGAAGAAGTTCACTGTATGAACTTGGAATAAAGGCGCTTTTTTGCTCTACAGTAGGAAAACTATAGTTTGATTTGTAGTGTACCTATCTGCTTCTCGGAGACCGTATAATAACGAGCATAAATGTCTGAAACACATTGGCTGAAAAAACGCGGAAAATACGATTAGAGAGAAAAAGAAAAGTTGATATGTCATGACGTATATTAGACCTTCATTGCGTGTTAACTCAACTGGAGGAACCAACGTTTGGTGAAACACGTAGAAAGGTTTATTTATATCTTGCCGTTCGTATCCAAAGTGTTCAACAAACAACGCTATCAAAGGGCAATGTAATGGATGTTGTTTGTGTTTGTATTGGACTTCATCAGTATCTAAAAGGCCTTTTTTTTCAGGCCAATAACCAATAAGTTCTAAACTACATGGCCTAGAGAGTAGAATGGAGACAGATGGATTACTTTTTATTGTGAAGCGTGGCAGAATAACTTCTACACTACATGAGTGTATGTGGCCAAGACGATACTGCTTTAGTAGTTATTCGTACTAAACTAGCGGCTGATTATGTTCAGATAAACTCTCAATAGTTATTATGGAAAAAGGTTAAAAGGTTTCACTTATTCGGGAAAGTACCGTGTAAAGGTGCGCAATAAATATTCAACAAAAATACCGTGTCGTGCACCACCTTAAGGAAAATAACAAAGCATGGGATAGCTGAGCACAAGTTTCGGCTGTCATAGCTTCATCAGAAAGGTTGACTGTCAATGTCAATGAGTAAATGGTGACATTCACTGACACGCTTGGTTTGTATGGAAATGACAAAGTTGTTTCTAGCAGTGGCCATTGTGGTGTCTCGGTGTGCCGTGGTTGACGTGGAGTGGAACAATAAGGAAAGAAAGAAAACGCATATTTGTTTGGCACACTCAGATACACACATTGCAGGAATAAAGATAAAGAGAACAACAACAAGCGTAATTCTATGCCATACATTTGTCCCAAATAAAACTAACGCTTCGGTGCTTCGGTAAATTTATTAGAAGTGCCCATTAGCACTACTGACTCACGATAAGCTTATAGAAGCTCAGCATTAGCCTATGGAAGCACCACAATTAGCTTATGAGCAACTGGGCACTGTTCATCTAACTAATGCATGCATAGCCTAAGCTCCATGAGTATATAATGTAGATATAGGTAAGTAAATGAACCTAATACCTACTGCGTTGGTATTGCTTCAATTGGAAGTAGCCTTAGGTAGGTTAGGTAGATTCAAATGGATCGTTATGACGAAGGCAATCTATAGTTCTGTCATCTTGGACCACCAAAATATTAAACTACATCTAGTCCAATAATTTTCTGCATTGGTCATAATAATATAAGTTATTCATAAACACATATTTCGACTATCGGAATAATTACTTCAGTCTGCTTTTTGAGGATGGGGAATCATCAAATGACTTCTTCGCTACGCTCTGGGTGGAGCGGAAGGGCGTTTCAGACTCTTACTGACTAAAACCCATCCGTGTTCCTTCTAAAGCCATTTGAGTTCCAGAGGCGCGGTGACTCTTTCGGACAAATTCCGCAAACCTGGCAGGCTCTGCCCTAGGCCTGGCTGAGCTCTGGCCCTAGCGTGCCCCGTCTCCTATGCTGACATCTCTTTGAGGCGCGCGTGGAACACAACGCGCCATCGACTTGGGCCTGGTGGTGATCGGACAGCGATACACCCAACGCTCGCTGTCTGCGGCATACCTACTTCAGTCTTACAGATTCAATATAGTTTATCCACAACTAAAAGTGAGAAAGTTAGGTATTTTGTTTGTTACCTCTGCACGTTTTAACGGCAGAACGAACGAATGAAACTTGACACGCGGATAAAACATGTCCTGGAATAGGACATATAATACTTTTCATCCCGGGAGTAAGTTCCCTTGGAATAATTTCCGCATTAAAAGAAAAAAAGAAAAAATACCGCTGGCAGAAGCTAGTCATCTATAAAACATATATTTTGGTTATCGCCATACATCAGTCTAAGTATGGTCTAAATCGAAAAACAATTAAGTTAATAAACTTACTAACAGTATCTAAGTCAGTTGTTATTTATTGTTTCACTTTTACAGTATTCCTTTTATTGCGCTACGGAAAGAATATAATTTCAGTGCCTTGTGAAAACCCACGCGTTATACGCACTTACTTACTAAGTTACCGCATAGGTAGTTACTTACATTAAATTCTAAGAACGTGCTGTGGTTCTGAGAAACGGACGAGATGAGCTGTCTTGGTTCTGGTTTCAAATGAAGAATTGCACCAAACGGCAAATATAATAATAATAATCATTTGATAATAATAAGTAATATATTATTAATATTATTATTAATTATTAACAGTAATAACATTGTCCATACAAATTAGTGCCTAAAAATAAACTAAAACTAAGATATTTTTATTATAGGTGCAATTAGGTAATGGTGGTAGGTAAGTGATCTCTGCGTACCTAATTGCCTTTGCGGCTATTTTACTTGTACGAAGTATTTTTATTAACGGTGGTTTGGAATTCCAATGTTAGATAGCGATCCGCCCGATCTAGGTTACTTTAAACCTGTGTGGACAGTACAATTTAAAGTTAAACTATGAATTTATAAAAATAAATAATCTATTAGGAACTACGAGAAAAAACTTAATGGTACATTAATACCTAAAATAAGCCTATACAAAAGTAAACACCTACAAGGGGATCAAATATCATCATTCCAATATTTCGAGAAGTTGTTCTATAGTGTGCCAGGAGAATCTACGATGGTCCCAGTAACTAAACATTGAATATCTGGGTTGTGAGTTAATAATAGTAAATATAAAATAAAATAATAGTTCATAACACATTGTACAATAAATAGACAGTTATGCGATAAATATGAGCCTTTTTCAAATTCCCTGGATCACACAACACACTAGGATACCCTGATTGATTAAAGACCATGCATGGCACCATATAAACTTAGCAGTGTATAACAAACACATCGTTATTTGTTATCTAGTGATATCTAGTCCTCAGTTATTGAAATAACATGTAAATGCACAAAAGATAATATTTTTGCAGATATAAATGTTCGCAATCGAATCCCAATTTTTGAATAAATATAAAAGTGCATTTCTAGTTTACCCTAGAAATGGTTCGGATATTTCAATTGAATTTCTGATGTTTCGACCGAGCAATTTCCGGTGTAAACTTCCTGTACAAACGGTTTAAACAAAGGACTCACGCCAGTAAAATGATGTAAATATATTCGAAAAGTGATATGACATGTTGTGAAAATAAAGCAAAAAACCTGCCAAGTGTGAGTCCGACTCTCACACGAAGGGTTCCGTACCATAAACCAAAAAAAAAACCACATTTCTTCCATGAGAGCCTCCTTTTATTTTTAAGTTAATTATTTTTATTATTTGTTGTTATAGCGGCAACAGAAATACATCATCTTTGAAAATTTCAATTGTCTAGCTATCACGGTCCATGAGATACAGCCTGGTGACAGACAAACAGACGGACAGTGGAGTCTTAGTGATAAGGTCCCGTTAAAAAAAGCTTTAATTTCGATTGAGCTTCAATTTCGATTGAGCTTCCGATATTTCGACCGCGCTATTCCGGTGTGTATTTCCTGTACAAACGGTTTAATCAAAGGACACACGCCGGTAAAATGATGTAAATATATTCGTAAACCGACATGACATGTCGTGAGCACATAGCCCACGGTAGTGTCGCAGCGCGCTGATATAAATTGTGGGCGACAGTATTACCATAGCGTTCGGGAACATCGATATAATCTCACAATCGTATTTAGTGTCTTTGTAAGTGTACCTATTGTGTTATAGGAGAGCTTATTCTGTTAGTACTTTGTAGGTACGGACATTTTCACCTCCTTCTGCGAAGCAGTAATGCTAGCGAAGGAGGAGGCGGGCTGCGCGAGGGAAAGGCAAGGCCTTCGCCCCAAACGCCGCTACAGGAGAAGACGCCCCGGGCGTCTGGAGTCGCAGGGCGATCCCCGGCCACAGTAGTCGCGGGCCTGCGGATGGCGAGCGTTGGGAGGCTCGCTGTCCGATCACCACCAGGCCCGGGTCGATGGCGCGTTGTGTTTCACGCGCGCCTCAACGAGATGTCAGCATAGAAGACGGGGCCCGCTAGGGCCAGAGCCTGCCAGGGTTGCGGAATTTGTTCGAAAGAGTCACCGCGGGCCCTGGAACGCAAAGGGCTTTAGAAGGAACATGGATGGGCTTTAGTCAGTAAGAGTCTGACACGCCCTTCCGCTCCACCCAGAGCGGAAGAAGTCATTTGATGATTTCCCATCCTTAAAAAAAAAAAAAAGGTATGGACATTTCCACGTGCAATACAGGTACAAAGCACAAGATTAATTTGTATAATTATAACTAAATGAAGTTTGTTATTGCCATTTATATAACATTCCTTGGTCTTTTTAAAGCAGTATTTTGCTCAAGATTGCGACTGGCAAAGCGAAACCCATACAAGGATCGGGCTACGCTCTTACTCGCGACTATTTGTCTCTGGTGCACTAGTGAAAGCACCAACGCAGCCTTTTGTGGTTCATATAATATGGGGCTGTCATCGGCGCAACTTCTTTATAGCTTGATTATATTATATACACGATAAATACATACATATTATTAACAATAGAAACATATATACTAAATATATAGGCATTTAATAAATGACGAACAAATGTAGTGTGTGTTGTGGGTAGTTTCCTTTTATTTGTACCTACATTGTGTTTATCTGTGTGTGCCAAATAAACAAGCTTTCTTTCTTTAATGGCTATATATTAACAAGTTTATGTACACACATATAATGTATAAACAGGCAACACTAACGTAGCACAAACCAATTTTCATTCCCTTCAGGGTACAAATTTTCAAACATCCTTCCTTCAAAATTTCGAGATTAAAAAACCCTGAATTTATGGCCGTGTGTTGTCAGTCAGTTAATGAACGAATTTAATATTTTATAAATTAGATTTACTCATTTGAACGGCTCACAGTCGCTGGCCAGTTGCACTAACTCATGACGACGCAATTATCACACAGACTTCTCAGAACATTCTCGCCACCGATCCGAACGGGGAACGTAACATAATTATAACAACCTGCCAAGTGCAATTATTACGTTAATATAACGCGTAACGGACTATAAAGCTCGTGTTCTACACTTACACCCACTTTCGTTGCTAAAACCGTAACTGCCGTTTCATTGTTGACGGCGCCATTGAACAAGCGGATTCGGTTATAGAGGTCTGAGCTACCCAAATATGTTACCAAATATTACGATTTGTGGAAAAAAGCGATGGAAAAGTTTTTATGTTATTTATTATTGAAGTGAAAACTTCTTCAGCGGCGTTGTGCATTTTTTGGGATGGTAAAATGTTAAACTCGCGTCAGGACACGTGACCTGATCGAAAATTCGTAAGACGGAGGGAAAGTTCTGAAGTGTTAAATTTTAGATAGCGCAATAATTAATCATTTATACAATATTCATTTGTATAAATTATAGTACTTTTATACTGTTATTTAAAGCAATTCATGCGAAATTATTCCCCAACCATTCCAAAATATCAAAAATGCATAACGTTAATGTTCAAGTTTTCACTTCTGCCGGCACTCCCGAAGTTGCAACCCGTTGTTTTTTATTCTATATCCTTGTCTTGCATAACGTCGTATGTTCTGAATGGCGCAAACTCACTATGGAGTGCGTGACAGCGAGACTTGCGAGCGACCGACGACGTCACGCGCAATTAGTGCTATCTCTGTTTATCATTTATTTCAACAGAAGCGTCTTGACTTTTCCTTGGGTTTGAGAGACATAATAAAAATCCCAGTCAAATAAAAGTAAAAAAGAAAGAATAATATTTATTTAGCACTTACATGAAACAAGCACGGTACATAGAAATAAAAGAGCAAACCCATATTAAATAAAAAAAAAAAAAAAAAAAAAAAAAAAAAAAAAAAAAAAAAAAAAAAAAAAAAAAAAAAAAAAAAAAAAAAAAAAAAAAAAAAAAAAAAAAAAAAAAAAAAAAAAAAAAAAAAAAAAAAAAAAAAAAAAAAAAAAAAAAAAAAAAAAAAAAAAAAAAAAAAAAAAAAAAAAAAAAAAAAAAAAAAAAAAAAAAAAAAAAAAAAAAAAAAAAAAAAAAAAAAAAAAAAAAAAAAAAAAAAAAAAAAAAAAAAAAAAAAAAAAAAAAAAAAAAAAAAAAAAAAAAAAAAAAAAAAAAAAAAAAAAAAAAAAAAAAAAAAAAAAAAAAAAAAAAAAAAAAAAAAAAAAAAAAAAAAAAAAAAAAAAAAAAAAAAAAAAAAAAAAGAAATGTGAACCAAGCACAACCAACCAAACATCCAAACCAACCAAATACTCTGAAATGGTTTGACTCTGTCGGTTGAATCGTCGTCGTTTGTTCTGATTCCACCCCACAATAGTTTATAATTTTATTGTACCCTACTCCAAAGCTACTAGAGTGGACCATAGAAAAAGTAATTTAAGGGAAGACGCATTATTTTGTAGGGGGTGAATAACTTTAAATTTTTAGGGGATGAAATAACTGATTATTATGAATGGTTAGTAAAAGTAGGTATTAGGTACTAACGCAGAGAACAGCTTTTTTTTTCAAATAATCATATCATCTGAGCTCTTAGCGTTTCGATGGGAAATATGTTTTTTTTTTGGTATTTTTTTTGTATATCCTAGTATTCAGCCAACGTGATACACTTTTTCAGGGTTTATCACATAGTAACAATAAATTATTCTGTATACTTAGGTACCTATTGTATATCGATGTCAGCCGGTTCATTCTGTAAACATGTCGAAGTGAAGGCTTGGGTGAAGTGATAACGAAGTGAGCTGTCATTCCATCTTGATAACTTAGATTGACAGCTCACTTCGTGATCTGTCAAGTCTTCACTATGACATGTTTACAGAATCGCACTGCAGTACGCAAAGAAAGTTGAACGTTCATATTTGCAAGTCTTTTTAGTACATTATCTCAATTCAAGTCCGAAGAAAATCAAAAGCAAATAAATCTGAGGAATACTTATCTGTGTTTAGCCTTGCATGTTTCTTGTAAAAATAAATGTACTTAGGCGAATCTTGTTAAAGTTTGTTTCCGAGAAATGCTGAGATCTAGTATGAAAGAATGAAAATAGATATGTACTACGAAGAAAAACTAAAATAGAACATTGCATTAAGGTTTGCAATAGTTCATTGCAGCCGAGGCGATATCGATGTCCGAGCCAAAAGCGAGACCGTTATGGAGTCGAGAGAGACTGCAATGAAAAAGTTAGTCCACATTCACCAAAATGTACTATTAAATACAGCCCGAGATCTGAACCTAGACCGTCCCGTTCAGCTAAATGCTGAATGAATGAAAGAAATGCATTTTGTGAAAGTCACAACACTTTAATAAAACGGGAACGCTACGGTGGTTATCTTGACATAACTTCAATGCATGAGGACCATTTTCATGATTTCCCTCGCGATCGCTTGCGGGTAAATACTATTTGTGGCATTGCACAATGCGATCTTTGTCTGCAGCAGGATGCGATGCAACTACAATTATAGGTTACAGGATCTCGGCACGCAATTAATTGTTTTCATACGAATCTCGAATACTATCCAATGTGATGTAGCGCACTGGAGCCAAGAGTGCGATGAAAAATGGTCACGCATATCAAACCACATTTTTCAACTCGAAGAATTAATTTATAAACTTTAGCAACATAATTTTGCGACGAACCACCACCACTTGCGCGAAGAAAATGTGATTATAGCCGAATGCGTTCATTTTGGGGTGTAATTAAATAAATAAAGTCCTGCTGACCGATTACGGCCATGGCGGTCAATCTCAACCGAGACTAGCCATCGGCGCGGGACATATTATAGTGCATATGTGTGTGCGCAAACACAGGTGCACTCCCTCTTCCATCACTCTCACCGAAGAGAGATCTGGCGCAGGACCAACGGCTTAACGTTCTTTCCGAGGCACGGGGGTGTCACCACAAACTTGCAAACTCCGGGCTGTCACTGGGAAATTCTTATTGGAAAAACTCAATAATACTTTTTACCCGATCTGGGAATCGAACTCGCGCTCTCCTCCACGCTCGGCAGTCGCGCTTACGACCGCAAGTAAGACGCAACGAGAGGGCAACTCTACTACCTTCAAACTTGTAAAAGTATCAACAGTGCTGAAACAAGGGCATTTTTTATCAATTTCAGCAAACTTTTATAGGGACGAGTTACGTTTTATGCCAAGCAGTTAAAGTCTAGCTCGAGGCCTTCACGGAAGCAGTTTTTGTTGGTTATAACTTGTTTATAGCTTCAATATCACTTTAACTTTATGACGCAAAGATTAAAGTCATTACTTAAAATAGTTTGCTCTAGCTTTCTACTAAATTGATAAGAGTAAAAGCCACTTTCCGAACGAGTGTGTTGAAAAACTAAACGTGTTCTGGTTAACAATTATGGTAACTAAAAGTACGAACACGTCGTACACAGAGGTTAGGAATCAGACTGTAAAGCATACATTGCTGCTTTTTTTTATTTGATTAAGTAAGAAACATGAATTCATACTTCATGAAGTTTTTTTTAAATATTAAGTAATTTTATGTTTTTGCTGTACATTTGGATTAAGGTGAAAGCGCTAGGGTAAACCGCGAAATTCTAATTTTCATACGTTTTTTGCATTTTGCAGGTCAGTGTCAGGTTGTATGTTGATAAAACTACGACTGGCGACCGTCACAAATATGGCTTTACTGAGTTATAATAATTAAAATCATCAATTCATGTAACTCGATTGAATGACTTTTTTATAAATTAACCATTCAATCGAGTTAAATGAACTTACACGTAATCATCAATACAACATTGATGATTACGTGTTACGGTCGCGAATCATATTTTGTTCAGCCTGACACTGACTTGTAAATTGCAAAAAACTTAAGAAAATCTGAATTTCGCGGTCTATCTTGGCACTTCCACCTTAAGGTACTGTCCTAGTTTGCAAATCCCTCTATCGCACTGAGGTTTGCGTTAAGAGAACCCAATTCTGGTTTTTATTTAATTTAAATGGGAAAATAAACGGTAACACATTGTTTTATTACATACAATTTGAGTAAGAGAGCGAAACAAATGTGAAACCAACAATATTTTCCACATCATATAAAAATATTTTACAAAGCAATGGACTAAGCAATATGTTTTAAAAAATATAAACATCAAGTGTATTTTTTTCTCTAACCAGGCATGCAAAGAGAGAACATTAGGAAATTATCCCTACATAAAAAAAGCAAACAAAAATAAGAAAAAATGGGCAAGCTCGCTCCATCGTCTACTTTGTCTCTGTCATCTATGACCTAGACTAGAGTCAAGAGCAAACCCATATTAAATAAAAAAAAAATAAAAAAAATTGTCTACGAATTACGGTTACGGTTAAGCTTCTTCTAGTATTTTTGTATCTGTTTGTTTTTGTGTGCAATTAAGAATAAAATAAGATAAGCCAGGAGGTTTATCTTATCACTATCCCAATTAATTTGGGGTCGCATTTGTAGTCCATATCTAGGATGTCATCTCTATAGACAGACACCTCCAAAATTCAAGATACAAAGCATTTGTTTCAAATAAACCATTTACAGACACTTTTGAATTGTATTGTTAGGATGTTGCAGTTAACTTTGGAGTCCCACAGGGTAGCATTCTCGGTCCCAGTCTCTTCCTGATTTATATAAACGACTTATGTCAAATGTCACTGAATATAGGCGAAATATTTACCTATGCCGATGACACAGCCTTGGTGTTTCAGGGAGAGACTTAGGATGTGGTCCAACAAAATGTAGAGATAGGGCTCCATAAAGTCTGCTTGTGGCTGAGGCATAACCTGTTGACGGTTAATATATCGAAAACCTCATTTGTACACTTCACTAACGCTCGCATAACACAGCCCAATGTGGCTATCCGGATTCACACATGCAAATCATCTTTCACTCAACAGTGCTCGTGTACTACTCTGAGCAAGTCTAAGACGGTCAGATACCTTGGTGTTCTCTTAGACGAGAAAATATTCTGGCAACCACATATCGAGATGGTTTCGTCACGAGTCTTTAAAAATCTGAGGCATGTAGCTGACAGCGATCTCCTCCGTACAGTTTATTATGCATTGGCACAATCGGATATTAGTCTCCTACTGTATTGGGGTTTGGGGAGATACAACGGTCCTCGCTTAAAACAATGACATTTAAACCATACAGATTTCCCACGAAGACATTATACGAGTTGTGTCGGGTATTTACTGTAAGACAACTTTTTATTTTCCAGATAATTACTAAAAAACACGTTTCTACCCCATATGATCCAGGTAAACTTCGAAATAGGCGAACAACTCCAAACATAATCGAATCTGTTAAGTGTTCGGCTTTTGCAAGATGGCAATAGGACAACAAAGTTAATAGACTCTTATTTTTTATCCGCTAACACTACACGAATGTAAACATAAATTAAAGGACTGGCTCTTTACTCTTGATTATGAGGATATAGAGAATATAAATAATTAATCTAATTCTACAAAGGAACACATATATAAAACATACTTTTCTTACATACACCCAGTCATACTCAAACACGAACGGGATCCCACCCACACGCACACGTACACACGTCCCACACACACAGCACGGTATAATAATTTAATAATAAAATATGTATTCATATTTTCTCATACTTTTCATTTCTTTTATTTTATTTTGTTTTAACTTCTTTTAAAATTGTATTTTCTAGCGTTTGTCTATTCCCATGTTGACATTAGTATCTAAGACAAGTATATAGAAGAGGACGCTGGCTTCTGACATGCAGGTACACCTAGTTCAGGAGTCAGAAGCTTCAAACAAGTTTATGTAATCTATTATGTCAATAAAGAATTGTTATTATTATTATTATAGGTCGGTCAGTCAAAAACATGAAGCTATTTGTACGTTCGAAAGCGTAGATCTCTATGGAGAAGAACGTGCAAGCAACTCCACGGACACTCTTTTAAATCATGTTAACATAGATATTGATTACATTATCCTTGTTGCTTCTTAATGTGAGGACAATGCAGAGAAAAAAGAAACTTATTAAAACAATTCAAAATATAAAGATTTAAATAAGCCAGTGGCAGTTAAGAGATGACCAGTCTCAACTGACGGCGCTCGTTCACGAACCTTCTAATCGTCCAAATTCTTGCTCAAAACTTTCGTCTCACCATCACATGCCTATACTTTGAACATCCAAACTAAAACAATTTATTTATTTACTGGCTATCACCCCTATAAGTCATACTCCCGGGATAAAATTTCCTATGTTCTATTCCAGACTATAATCTACCTCTGTGCCAAATTTCACCAAGATCCGTTCAGCCGTTCTGACGTGTTTGAGTAACAAACATCCAAACTTTCGCATTTTAATATTATAAATATAGATAGTAAGAAGTACGAGTGTACCGCGGCGGGTTTTCCTAGCTCATCGGGAGTAATGTCCTCTGTTTCAGCGTGTCATTAAACAAAACTAACATAACATAATAATATTATTGTAATTATTGTTGTGGTTTTCCTATATTCCCTGGCCAACCGCAATTAATAAATTAAGTTTTGGAACAGGGAAAATTACGTGACTGTACATTTTTAATTGCATTTAAATGAGGTTTACCTGTGTTGTAATATGGTAAGCGGAACCGACACAGCGGCTGTCAAAATATTATGAAAAAGATCCTGTTCTATTTTGCATTCACATGGAATGTTACAGTATGAATTAAGGTATCGTATTTGAATGTATAATTAGGTTCAAATTCCGTTACCTACTTTTTTCTTTTTTTTTTCTGTTAATACAAATGGCCATTTAAAATTCAATTTAAATACAGTACTCTAAAGTCGATACTCGGAATGGTGATGATGGATAAAAATTATCTCGAATTATAAATTCAAGACTAGAAACATAAAAAATATTGACAAAAAAGTTTGACTATAAAATTAAAATTCATAACAGCCAATATTTGAGGTAATTGTTAGGTGTACTAGACATGATTTTCCCCCTAGTATCTTGTTGCTCTAAAGGTTTTCTGAAACATTCGTTTCTAGGAACGCATCGCAGTCGACTCCCAAAGTTGCAGTAGATATTGTGTTTTCCCTGGAACCATGTGTATCTAAACGAAGTTAGGTCCTTCAGTAACTTCTATTTTGTTTTGTTTTACGGAACCCTGAAGAATTCTTTAGTAAATTTGTAACAGTTATTTGTATCGTAATGTATCGAGATCTTTAGGTAAGTTAGGTTTCCCTGAAAACATACTTCTTTATTTAATACTTACTTATGCCCGCGGATTCGCTCGCGTTTGTGTTTTCTATAAATTTATCTGGATCAGTTTGGCGGTGTAGGCGTGAAAGCGTAACAAACTAACAAATTTACTTTCCCTTTTTTATTATAAAATGAAAATTATAGTATCCATATTATTATATTAACTCTTGCCAGATGCTTCGCCTGAATGATAGGCGAAAATAATCCCACGGGATTAACCTAATTCAGGCCGCGGTCTAGTTGTGTTCAAAGTTTAAACGAAACCTGATTAGCCGTTGAGGCTTTATTGGTTGATAAATAACCAAACACTCAAACTACCCCAGATTTCTGAATCAGTCAGCTCGTCGAAACACCTAATCACGACACCTTTAAAGGGTAGTTTTGGAAAATTAATCATTACAATCTTTATTATTTACCAAGACAAGAATTTGCTCTACTTTTAAGGTTCCGAACCTCCGTATGGAAGAACGGAACCGTTATTGGATTACTCGGTAATATGTCTGTCCGTTTGTCACAGCTGAATTTCTTGTCCGTCGGTACACATAAAGTCTCCTGTGATCGAAACATGGACGCGTAACAAAAAAATAATAAGTTTTCAAAATGGGGTCAAAAAAGGTCTTTCTAACTGAGCGTGGAACATATAAAATGAAAGGGCTCATCGTATTTTTTCTTAATAATAGTATATTGCATTCCAGAGTTATTTAAGACAATAGAAGAAAATTGACCATTGGGCCTTATCTCCGAAACTACTGAGCTAAATATTTTGAAAAATAAATACAGATAACAGCTCTTTACCTATTGCATACTACTTACTTAGTTTCATACCTATACCTGCCGGAAAACCTATAAGAATTCCATTATTTTAAAGTAACATGTTAAAAAATAGTATTCGTTCGGAACCCTTTGTCTTTATGAGTTCGACTCGCACTTGGCCGGTTTTTCTAAATCGAGTTTATTTTCCAACAATCCAAAAACACATAACCCCATTTTAGGATTCCGTCTGAAGGGCGCAGACGGGATCGGTCGGTCGTCATCTCTTTCATTTATTAATAATTGTCGAAAGAAATACAGCCGAATTGAGACTAACGGTTAAAAAGGGATCTTTTGTATTTTGTGTAAAACTTGTTCGGAAATATTTGATCAGTTTTCAAATTTTTATTTTTAATTCTTTATTTGATGCCAGAAACTGATTTTAATATTTTGCTGTAACCAAAACTGTTATTTTAAGTAGCTGGTAACACATAATATAAATAGCGATACTTCGACGGTGGAATTAAATGAAAATACTATTAATCGTCTTCCTAAAAAAAAATATGTTGGAATAAATAAAAAGTTTGGTAAAATTAATTTTAACTGAGCGTCTTGTACATAATCATCTAAATATTCCAGTTCGACTTAGTCCTAAATGCTTAATCCGCCCTTTGATTTAGGATTTGAAATTGATAGCAAAATCAAGAACTTTCTTCTTATTTTGCTTCATTGGCGGATTTTCAAATTGAGCAAACTGTAGTATTTTTAGTTTTATTGTTGCTAATTCATAAATAATTTTGGGTCGCTTATAAATACATTTTAGTTGAAACAAAATATGAGTACACTATTAGTGTCAAGATAAACGATTAACAGAAACTAAATTATGTTTTACTATGTGTAGACCTCTTTGTATGGAGTGAGCTGTCGGTTTACTGGGCCTAGGTTAAAATTGGCGATATAGCCCGCCTGAAAATGAATAAATAATAATAATAATAATAATAATATCTTGGGACAACTCACACACGGTCATCTGATCCCAAACTAGGCAGAGCCAAATCGACCAAGCGAAAGTTTTTAGACATAAATGTAGGCCAGCGTGCTATTTTTTTATCTTAAAAATAGAACACCTATTGCTACGAATAGAATGCCGCGAAGTTGAGCACCAAATTGGTATGCGCTTAAATGTAGACTTCAAAATTTGACGTCGGGCCTGCATGGTGCAGGTTTGCAAACGAAACTGCGGGTGGTTCAAGGGGAAATTATACTCTTTGTAAATATTCTGTCGAATGTTTACCCGGCTGAGCAGAAACCTAAAGGAGGTTGGCTAAATTGATCGTGTTTTGCAGAAGTTATTCTCCAGTGTAGTGACTTATCTATACTATACCTATTATTACTAATAATACTACTATTAATATAATAAAGCTGAAGAGTGTATTTGTTTGTTTGAACGCGCTAATCTCTGGAACTGCTAGTCGGATTTGGAAAAATTATTTTTGTGTATGATAGCCATATTCATGAGGAACGCTATAGGTTTACGGGAAAAACGGGATATGCGCGTACGAATTCGCGGGCAAAAGCTAGTTGTAAAATATTTGTGTTGACTTTTATACACAACGTGTGCTGATGTTAACAGATCAGTCTCATCAAACCTTTGACCTTTTGAACGCCAGAGCAAGGCATCGGCCGGTGTACTCCCCACGCTAAACCACAAATTATATTATTTTTGGTCTCATCTTTGTGACGCTGGCGTACAGTTTTCTTTCTTTCTTTCTTTTATTAATTATAAATGTGAAAGTTTGCATGGATAGATGTTTGTAACTCAAACAGCCGGAACACCTGAACGGGTCTGGATGAAATTAGGCAATATTTAAACGTAGTTTTTATCCCATATGTATAGTAGTATGTTTCCTTGGGAAAATTTCAGACATACACGGGGGCGAAGCCGCGGGAATAAGCAGTTTAACTTAATTCAAGATAATCTTCAGGTTGATGAGCAGTGACTGTCGAGGTCTCTGTCCCGACTCGACACCCTTCTCAAACTTTCCCGAGCGAAAAGTTACATTAATTTGCGGACAATTAATTTGATAACTTTGTCGATTTTCATTATTAGATGTCATTGGATCTATACTTAACAGTGTAGTTTAGTTAATGATAGTCTATTGGTATACATGTCGCAGCCAAATAGCTTCATCAGCCGTTTAATTGGTGACCTAGCCTTTTCAGTTAACTGCGTCGATTACTCAGCGACCTAAGTGACATCCTTGGTTCAATATCGTTTAATGACTTGCCCATGCCACTTATGTCGCTGATTAAACTGAGCAGTTCAATGAAAAGGCTTAATGAAACTGTTTAAGCTTGTTGGCTGCGATATACATATAGTATTGTATTGTGTTGTGTTGTGTTGTATTGTGTGTTGTGTTTTCAATTAAAGTGGTGAAACCTAAATTAATGCTATGTGTTTTTTAAGTAGTGAGTGTAGATTTGTTTTTTAATGAGCAATTTGGGGTGGTGTCGTGAAAGTACGGGATATTTTACTTTTTCGCGTTTGAGTTGTTTCCATTTCCGGTTCAGACAAGACACTTTTTGAAAATATTTTATTGTAGATATACATATCTAGTTTTGCATAAATATTTAGGGCAGGTCTAAATCTTTCCTTCCAGGCCCGCGGCCACTTTTGAAAATAATAAGGCGTTTAATAAATGAAAAGTTACTTGCGAGTATATTAAACATTAATATAATTAACCTAGTAACATGTTCGAAGGTGAGGACATGCAAATAAGTGACGACGACCATCAAAATCAGAACTTTGAGGCAACTAGTTGTCTGGAAATAAAATATTACTAAAAATAGTATCTAGAATGAAATAGCATCTGGAAAAGGAAACGTACAGTCTAGTCGTTTAAACCTTCGTCAATTTTCAAATTATTTCCTTTGTCGAGCCAGGACACATAACACCTTTTAAGCTACGGCAATATATTGACTACTGCAAAGAAAGTTAAATTCAATCAATTGACTGCAAAGGAGAAAATAGCGGAGACTTTTGTCAACTTGGAATCAAAATATAGCCTTTTTAATGGACGAGCCGTTCTATTTGAACTATCAAATCAGTTTTAAGTAATTTTCAGAGACTCATTTTAATTCACGACTGTTGGTAGGTGATTCTGTGACATTGAAATAACGACAATATCCAGTTGGTAACGCAGAAGAATATATTCTAGGCAAATTCGAAGCAAAAAAATTGACCTAAAATGACGAACCTGTTTTTACTGCCATTGTTATAGACTTACATGCCATATAGGTTCATAAAATATGTTCAATACAATATATGATAAACGAAGATGATATAATTAAGCGGTCTTGGTAAACATGGATATCATTTATGGTGGTTATATTTATGATCATCAACAGTTTCTTCACAATTGTCTGTAAGGAAAATTGCACTACATTGTTTGGTTTACAGCTTATCGCACCTACGCTAAAAAGTGTTCGCTCCGATTGCTCTGAAAATAGCGAGGCGAAGAGCGATTGATTCTTCTGCTCTGCATTACTAGATCAGAGGAAACTAAATTGAGTATGAAAATAAAAATAATTCAACAATTAGCTGGCATGCGAGGCGGCGAGACTAAACAGGAAGATTCCGACGTCGCGGGAATTTACCTGAAAGTAAATAAAAGTGAGTATTGGTGTTCGGGTTAAATGATGAGGTAATGATGTGTATGGTGGTCATTGCAGGGTGACTGTGCCACTCCGATGAGCAGTGTGTCTTCTGCCGTATGTCGCGGACCGGCCCGGCCCTTTACCGTCACCGCTTTCAGTTGAGTTCGCAGACGCGGCCGAGAGAGTCGCCCTAGACTCGTCCGTGTACCGATAACATCGACATCGATGCAACGTTTTCACATCTCTTAAACTTAAACATTATTTGTTACGATTACATTTTATTGTTTCTTGAAGAACTTGGCAGTAGTGAGTGAGTTTGTGAACAATCTTTTGAATAAGTTGTGCGAGTTTCTCTGAACTTTTCTGATTTGTTTCACGTGGTAATTTGTGGTTTTGGTAAGTATTTAATATTTTTTAAATATATTTCCTTCTTTATTGCTTAGTAGTTTCAGAACCTACCTACAATTTTTATGGAAAAAATAGCAATTCTAAAGTTGTAGATATGTTATTTTATTACTGGATTTTAGAATTAAACAAACATCGCAGAATTTTGTTTCATAATATAATTATTTAAGAGTATTTTTTATTAAACTTTAAATAAATATGTAGGGTCAATAGAACTAAGGACAGTCAATAGAAATAAGGACCTGTTTATCCCAATGAAATATTAAGAATTTTCATAAATATTTTCTCAGCAGAAAAAGTAAAACACTTTGATCACATAAAAGTTTTCACATGAACTAATATTGAAACGATAGCATAAATAAAGGTGTTGCGTCACGTCTAATGCTCTTTGGAAATCCTACATCACATTTATTGGCCATGGAATGTAATTGATGGTCTTTGAGAATAAAAAAATCTCTATGGTCGCCAAACGGCAATTGCGATTCGCAAATGATGTGATAAACTTTGTAATCTATTTGATTATCCTGTTTTTACAATAGATCAATCTTAGGAATTCAATTTTCTTCTGTTTAGTTTGTCTTTTTACCGAAATAAATTTTGGCATTTTTTTAAAAAAATTATTTTAGCTAATTTACATAGTTGATTATTTGTCATAATAAACATATGAAATGTGTTATTAGGTTGGCCGGAGAAGGCAAGATATATAAGAAGAACAATATGGGGAAAGTTTTGCCTAGTAGCGGGACAACATAAAAAAAATGTCTGGTTCTTTGATTCTGCATTTTATCTACTATATCGTGGCAGGTGAGATGGCAGAATATGCAACACTTATGCACTTCAAATTTATTTTTCCCCCTTTTGCGTAGGTTACGCACAATATAAAAGGGTAATAAACAATATTTCATATTTTAAAATTATATACTACTATCTTACTTAACTATTATTAGATTACAATGTTACAAATGCAACTTGGCTTTAAGTAATTTTTACTTCACCAGTTCCATTTTATTAGTTGGTCGACTATTACTCATTAACTCGTTAAGCCTAGATAGCAGTGATAGTTTTCCTTCTAAATTCGTTATATCTGCTACTACTATGAATTTTTTCACGTCTCCAAAAATAACCGTTTAGCTGGCAGGGGGGGGGGGGAGA
>NDFZ01005045.1:231914-248561 GCA_002192655.3 Mamestra configurata
GGGGGGGGGGGGAGACGCTTGAATCTGACAAAATTTTGCATTTTAAAGCTTAACCTTATTTCGCAAACGGATCCTTGGATGGAAAAATGGGTTTCTACCACCCTCAATAGTTTTTGATTATCTATCCAACGATACCATACACTATGGGACATACGATCATCGCCACTACACGTGTAGGGGCTAACCTAAAGATTTTTTTTTTCAAGATTTTATTTTACCACTTGTAAAATATGTACCTATATAGAGTATATACACAATTCCAACTTTCTAGTGCTAAGCGTCTCTGAGCTAAACCGCGGCGAACAGACCGACGGACATGGCGAAACTTAAGGGTTCCTTGTTGACTACGGACCCCTATAAACTCATTTACAAAGCCATAATATACGCCATTAAAAATTTAAATAGGAATTTAATTTTAATATCTTCTTTCTCCTGAGATGAGGAAGGTGTTAAGATTCCCCGAATTTTTCATTTAACAACAAATTACTGACAGCATTTTTTGGAATTTAAGGTGTTGGTAATTTGAAAAACTTGAACGATTTCTCAATAAGTAAGATATCTTTTATCTACCTTTAGTCAAAGCGTTTTTTAGGAAATAAAACGAAATTATGCGAAAAGGAATGATTGAAGCGCTGGTATTTTAATTTATAAAAGAAAAGATGAAGTTAAAAGGGAACCGCTTATCTTGGTATGGACATGTGAAGAGGAGGGATGAAATGCACGTAATTAAAAGAGTTATGACTATAAATGTGGGTAGCTGGACAGGGAGAGGGAGGCCAAAGAAAAGATGGATGGATTGTGTAAGAAGTGATATGAAAGAAAAGGGAGTTAGTGATAGCGTGACGGTTGACAGGATGGAAGAAAAAAACGTGTTGCGCCGACCCCAAGTAACATGGGATTAGGGCAGGAAAATGATGATGAAAAGAAAAGATGAAGTTATTTTCAAAATGTGTTCCGTCCACTATTAGTAGCTACCAAGGAGCTATAAAAGCGTCGGCAGTACCTATCAGTAAAATGTTAGCTCTGTACCAAAGAAGGATTGAGGAAAATCTGAGCAGGCAGGTCAGTTCTTGACATTAAACTAGCATCTCTATTTTATCAATTATGTAAAAATCTTCCGTTACTAGTGACTGAGTGACTGACAGACAACACATTGTAGAAAGCTGAAATTTGGCATGTAGGTTCCTTTGGGAGTGTAGGAGAACACTAAGAAGATTTCCCGAAACTCCCACGGGAACGAGGAAAAACGGGATATGCAAGAACGAAGTCGCGGGCAAAAGATAGTTTATTATATATTTTGTAGATGGGTGTATCTCTTTGAATAATCTATCTGCCTGGCTTTTCCCAACTATGTAAGGGGAGTTCAGTCTGACCGGAGGCAGACGGAAGCTAAATACCCGAATTTTACATGGAACAACTACTACTATTACTATCTGACCTCCACAATTCAGTTTTTGGATGAGTAGATATGCCAGAGCCTACCAGGGTTGCGAAATTTGTTCGAAAGAGTCACCGCGGCCCTGGAACGCAAAGGGAGAAGAAGGAACACGGATGGGTTTAGTCAGAAAGAGTCTGACACGCCCTTCCACTCCACCCAGAGCGGAAGAAGTCATTTGATGATTTCCCATACTTAAAAAAAAATGAAATCTACCTGAACAAAGTTTCGAAAATAATCCCGAGGCAACGTGTTTTCAATAAGGAAATTCAATTCAGCAAGTTTTAATTTCCGCTTAGCAATACAATCTGTAGATATAAATATAAATAATCCAAAAGGAATATTGTGTTGTGCTTAATAATTGTTTCCAGAATAAATAGGATTATGTTGAAACAAGTTAACAATGAAGACCCTCTTCAAGATAACCCTCGCTCGAACTTGGCCCGTATTTTTGACCGACAATAAAAAAGGAGCTTCCTACGTCGCCGCGTTTTAGCCTTAATATTGTTAGACCACGCATATTTTATTGCAATGTAGTCCGATTAAGATAATTTTTATTCTTAAGTAGGGTGCTTTTAAACCAAAGATGTGCAAGGTAGCGAGGCGATGCGAGGATGCGTGGCGGCGCTCTGAAATTGTGTGACTGTTTCCACCAAAGCTAGTGAGGTAACTCAGGCTTCGCGAGTACGAGTAGCGGTATTTTATTAGCTTCACCTGTATGTTTGTATGTCTCTCTGTAACCGACCCTTTTGCGCTCGATTTTGCATAGTGTCAATAGTTTTAAACATTTTATTGACAGATAATGAGTAGAAGAATCATCACTTTGATAATATCTTAAAAAGCACTTTAAATGCACCCCACGCTTTTTAACAATAATGTACATTCATTTCTTTTTTACACTATTCTTAAGCAAATTTATTAAATTTTATTTTCTGTTTATTAGTTGGATTATTCTATAAAAGCGTGTTTTTTAGTTTTTTTAAACTATTATTTAGCTGTACGCTCCGCATTCCTCGCACACATCTCTCGCTTTTCGTATGTAAGAAAACGTTTAGCTCTGATCCTTTCTCCACCAGAACTGCTCTAAGCCTAGCTGGAAACATGAAGTGATAACAGTAGTAGATTGTATGCTCGCGTACGGCCTCGTTACCGCTCAGATCTTTGTTGGAAAACCACCTAATAATTACGAACTTGGTCCCATTTCCCAGAGTAGAAAATGAGATGCTTGTATTATTTTTTCACCTAATTAAATGGACAAAACTTTTAACGCTTTAAGTGTGTAATTAATTATCTAGTTTGTTTGGCGCAGACACAAAATAATTTAGTTAGGTAAGTCTGGAAGCTTTCCTATTAAGGCTAAGGTTTATTTCATTTCTCGTCACTGAGACTTCATGTCCAATCCTGTTACAATATAAAAACATCACGCGTGTTAAACGACGGTTTTCAATACACTTGCATAAAAACAATAAAATAAATTTGTAGTATGTCAGTGTGACCGCAGCGAGTCACCACAAATTCAGAACTTTTATTTCGGCTCACTCACCATTTCCACGAAAAAATAATACTTCAATCATTCACCCAAAAATTCCGGGAATTTTTGGAACAACGCTTTTATTTGAAGTTATTTTACGGTTTTTTTAGAATATTATTAAAGGTTACAAAGTTTTCGATTAGGTATAAACTAGTTTATGGTTTTTCCATTTGTTAATAACTCAAGAAGAAGTTTAAGCAAGTTCAGTTTATTTAAATTACTTAAACATGCTCAAACTTCTTTTTTCATAAACAGTTTGTACCTGTACATAGAGAGAGTTGTGGTTGAGGAGCTCGTGGCTAAATAAAAACAGCCGCACGGGTCGATCTTTAAGGTTAAGCAACGCTTGCCGAGGTTGGTCTGTGTATGGGTGACCATCTTAACATACCGAGACTCCTCCGTGCCTCGGAAAGCACGTTAAGCCGTTGGTCCCGGCTGCCATTTGTAGATCTTTGGCAGTCGTTACGGATAGTCAGAAGCCAGAAAATCTGACACCAGTCTTGCCAAGGAGTACCGTGTTACCCAGTTAATGGGTTGTGGAGGTCTGGTAGGCAGCCGCTCCACGTAAAATACTGGTATTCAGCTGAATCCGGTTTGACTAGAAGCCGACCCCAATATAACTGGAAAAAGGCTAGGCAGATGATGACCTGTACATAGGGGCGTACTCGTACTACGAGTAGTTAAACGGTTAAACGGTAATTGTCAATATGTCAAAAACCGGTGTTGATAAAAATTGTGAAATTTTCAATCGAAATTGTATTAAAAAACAAGAAGTCCTTGTACAGCCTATACCTAGGTGTTTTAGTTCATTCATAATTCCCCTGTCGTGTCTTGACAGCAAACAGGGTGCGACAGGGTAGTGCATAGTTTATTCCTTCTTTCGTAGTTGAGTCCGCAGGCGGCAATAAATCTTAGGAACTTTTAAATGGAAATGCATTGCAAAGTTATCGTCAACCTCTAATGTAATGGAGTGCATAAAGTCTACAACGTACCATAGATATAGAAAATGGGCTGAGTTTTTATTTCTTTTTTTTAACTTTATTGTTGACTAGCGGACGTCACGCGGTTTCACCCGCGTAGTTCCCGTTCCCGTAGGAATACGGGGACAAAATATAGCCTATGTTACTCGCTGATAATGTAGTTTTCCAATGGTGAAAGAATTTTTGAAATCGGCATAGTATTTTTTACACACATATTTTACATTTTTTTCTCTTTATAATATTAGTGTAGACTAGCTTTTGGGCAGCCGAAAATGGCTGCCCTGCCCAAAGTAACTATTCCATGCCATTTTTATATTTGTTTATTTTTATCAAATGCCTAAATACAAAGGTTCATTGTTTTTCTTCAATAATGACGGACTCCCATAGAAAATTCTTTACACCCTCTTAAAAGATGATTTCTGGGATATAAACTTAGCGTGAAAAGGTCAGACTCATTTTCGCATTTATAATAATTAGTATGGATAGATTCGTGTTTGAATTGAATAGAAATATCTTTATTATGTACACCATATAAGTTACAGAAAAACATTAGATAGGGTGACACAATGGGCGACCTTATCGCTAAAAGCGATCTTTTCAAGACAACCTTTGGATGGATTTTACAGAGAAAAAGAAAGACTACTGTAGGTGTACCATTTATATATACAATAAATACATAATAGATTTATATGTACCACACCCACCACCACCACAACCACGACACCACCATAATCTCACCTGATGGTATGTGGGTGACGATGGAGCGCGCTAGCCGAGAAGTGACTCATTCACTTTTGACTTTATAAAGAGATCTTAGTGCCAGAAGCTGTCTGTTATATAATTCTGATCAGGCTACATCAACGACCTAAAAAATAGAGACAAGTATTATACGCACAGTTGCTTTGTTTCTTTTTACATAGTAACTATTTTTAGAGGGTATAGTTCAGTTCAGTCTTTATGTTTTTGGTACTTATGCAACTGTCGCAGCCATATAGCTTAATCAGCCGTTTAATTGGTTGCCTAGCCTTTTCATTAAACTGCGCCGATTTTTCAGCGACCACAGTGACATCTTTGAAAAAAAAAAGTTTTATGACTTGTGCATGTCACTTATGTCGTCGTGTAAATAGCGCAGTTCAATGAAAAGGTCAGGCTTTTAATGAAACGGCTGATTAAGATAGGCTGCGACATATCTACAACAACAGCTGTTAATGAAATTTGGTTAACACAGTTATAGTACAACGTATTTCGGTAACAATTTTACACTTTACATTGACAGTTAGTAATGTTTCGTATTGCAAACAAAGGCTGAGCCCAGAGGTATCATATCACTAGGTACTGTGCTGTACTTACGTAGAGATGCATTCAAACGTAGTCTGAACAGAATACCATTATGTATAATACTGGTGTAGTCTGTTCTATGTAGTGAAGACACAACTAGGTACTAGGAACACAATTGAATGTTGCACCCTGTTTGTCACAGACAGAGTGATAAAATCCATCCCCGGTACAAATTCCCTCAGTCATGCATCCCTCTTCTGGGGGTTTAGACGGTTTAGACATCATATTCCAACAGCGATAAAATAAAATGAAAATACATAAGGGTGAGAAGTCCAAAATGTTTGAAATGGGGTGTTTGAAGGGTATTTCGAAAAAATTGCAAACTTGCACATTAGACGGATTTCTATTGTAAAAAAATAGTGTGTTATTTCCAAAAGCACACTTTGTATTTTTAATAAAATTTTGTTGTTTTATACTGTTGATCACGTGTCCAAAAAGATTTTGTTACATCACTGCTGTCTAACTGTTAGCTTACTTAGACGAACTTAGATTATTTTTGGAATATTCACGCCACTTAACATTTGCCACGTGACCTACGCGTTTTTGAGGACAGACGTCAAATAACTTTTTATTTAATTCTTTTTAGGAGTATATTTCAACCGTAAATTTTCTAGTTTATTTCCGAAAAATAAGTAAAACCTCACCTATATTTCGGTAGCGCAAGTCATTCCCCTGTAATTTTGTTAATCGATAATCGTTATCTCTGTTATAATAGAAATCCTTTGGTAGGGCCGCCTATTAAAACCCTACTATACTAATATTTTAATGTGAAATTCTGGATGTTTGTTAATCAATCACGTCTCAACGGCGGGCTGGCTTTAGATGAAACGTGACACATGGGTAGACCAAGCCCCTTTTTAATTCCAGGAGATAAATTCGACTGTTTACGCGGGCGACATCGCTGGCAAAAGCTAGTCAAATCCAACCCGTTGATTCAAATTAAATTACTCTGTAATAAAGTACGCCTCAGCGACCCTGCTTTCTGTTGGATGCTAATGAAGTAAAGGTGACAGGGAGGCGCGGCAAAAACATCCGACGCCGAGTTATGGGCGCCGCACTAACAACAATTTAGTACTAAATGTTTTTACCTCGTTTGATACTTAACGGACAGTCGGAAACATCACTTAGAAAGAGAAATATGCGCCTTCGTTGCTGAAGCTTTCGAAAGACTCTCAAGTTCCATTTAAGGGATATAGTTGGTATTTTGTGAATTAGATCGAAACTAATATTGTGAAGAATTTCACAAGAAACGTGTAGCACTATTCTATAAAGTGAAGTGGCTTTTCGTGTTTGTGGCCGCGTTGTTCGTCTAGACTACGCAACAGATTCTGTTGCGATTTTCATTTCTTTTTAGAATTTTAAATACCAAACCTACATTTTCATAGTCTGACCTTTAGGGACTTGATGTACAAAGCGGCCAGGGCGCTGACAAGATAAAATGTACGGCGTCAAAGGAACGAAATATACTCAGCGTCGCGGGCGCGCGGAGAGATGCCATACATTTTCGTCACAGCGCTCTGGCCGCGCGCCCGTAGCGCGAAGTTCTTGAGTTTTTTTTGAGTAAGACCAATGGTTAAAGAAAAAAATTCAAGGTTTATTTCCATTGTTCGTCCTTGTGTCGATAAATATTTGTTCTACTTATTGCCTACTCATTTTTTCACATCTCAATGCCCACTGAAATTGTTTGAACGCAAACATTAACTTGGATTGACATCTCTGTCACAATCAGTGCCATCCGATCCGACATAACCTCCCATTGTCCTTATCAAGTACTCGTAGACCCTCCATTCTTTTATACCGAGGGTCATTAAAAGAACAAAGGTAAATAAGAACAACTGTATAAACCACTAATGTTCCCTAAAGTATGGCTTTCAGTTTCGTCGTGGGTGTTAGGGCAACAAACACTGGAGTTGATAGTATGTGGCATATGGCGTGGTAGGTATGGATTTATGTTTAGGGAGGGGACGCTGTAGCGAATGAAAAGTATCGATGTATTGGAAGACGGGAACTGATGTTAGTTGCTTTTCCACAGGAATAGTGCGTCCGTTTTTCCGAAAAAAATAGCCTTTGACATTCAGCGATAGTGTAGGTTTTTCCCAGTGAAAGATTTTTTTTCAGTAATGGTTGCAGTCCTTCTAGAGATTACTTTTAAAAAAACCCATACTAATATTATAAATGTGAAAGTAACTTTGTCTGTCTATTACGCTTTTACGCCTAAACCGCTGAACCGATTTCGGTGAAATTTAGTACAGAGATAGAAAATACCTTGGAGAAGGATGGGCTACCTTTAGAGAAAAGGGCTTGAAGGGGTTGAAATAGGGGATGAAAGTTTGTATGGGAGTCCGTCATTACTGAAGATAAAACCATGAATGAACCTTTGTATTTAGGCACTTGATAAAAATAAATAAGAAATTCTGTTCAAGCATTTAAAAAAAAAAAAATTAAAAATGTCTGCCAAAAGTTCGCGGACGAAGTCGCGGGCTAACGCTAGTAAATAATAAAGAAACAAATTAATCATATCGTCTTTAAATCTATAGCTAATACTAGCTTTTTCCCGCGGCTTCGCTTGCGTCATAGTTTATAGCCGTCTCCAGGGTCCCGTTTCTCTGTATCAAAATTAATCGAAACCACGCGTACCGAACAAACTTGGTTTCGTATTCATAATACCAAGCTTTCGCCCGCGGTTTGGTGCATTTCCCGTTTTTCCCGTACCCGTATGAATTTTTGGAAAATCCTCTCTTAATGCTCCCCTACACTCCCCAGGATACTACTTATCAAATTTTAGCTTTCTATGACCAGTAGTTTCGTTGTCTGTCAGTCAGTCACCAGTAACGGAAAAATTTCATACATATTTATTTTTTTATTTATGAATATATCTCTGTCATCATCTGCCTAGCCTTTTCCCAACTATATTGGGGTCGGCTTCCAGTCAAACTGGATTCAGCTGAGCACCAGTACTTTAGGGCCTTATCACACTGGCGATTTGCAAGCGAGTCCAAAGCGAGGCGAATGCGCAGCGAGCTCGCCGCGAATAGCACTTTCGACGCCATTTTGTACGGCTGCGCGCCCGCCGCTTTTTCGTGGCATGTTCGTTGCAAACTCGCTGCGAGCTCGTTTTGCACTCGCATCGCTTTGAACTCGCTCGAAAATCGCCAGTGTGATATCTGCCTTATAAAAATATGTCTGTAATTAAGAAAAAAAAAACAACCAGTTACCAATTTGTCTCCCAGTTAGGGTCAGTCTGTTGTAAGAAACTTCTTTTTTCTAATTAAAACAACAGTAAATGAGAAAGGGCGGGCGTTTTAGGGCTGTCGTTTGTTATTCTCAACGTTCAAAAATGGTGTGGATTTTACGCCTTATAAAAGATTTTTGTTTTGTTATGGTTTACTTCCCCATGCCATCATATGTATTTACGATACTTACCGAAGTAACCACTGCTTCGAAAATTTTGAGCACCAGTGAGGTTCTAGATGTAATGTAATAAAATGGCGACGATATCACATCAGTTTAAAAAGTATCCATCACGAATTCACGATATTAAATATTGCTGAAGAAATATCGATATCGATTCAAATTATTATTTGTTCTGGCACTTCCCTTGAATTACGTATTTAGATCACACAAAATGTTATAGTGTTATTGCTTAGTATGAGGATTATGTCAAAAGTAGTACCATTCTTCGTGATGAGCAGTAATCTCATGAAGTGTCGGAATTGAACCGGGAGATTTTCTGTGAAATTACCTAATGCTACGTGGCTGAAAATAGTTTAAATTCTCTCTCTCTCTCTACAAGAAGCGGAGTAGGAATAAAATGCCACACTGTCCATTCAGTATGTCTAAGAAGGGTTTTCTTCTAAATTCAGAGTGAAGAAATTTAGTTTTTCCAACTTATAATTTACATTTTTAAATAGCTTACTTTTTATACTAAACTTAACTAAGTACATATATGCTAAAACAAAATACATACATACATATGTATGTACATGTAAGCGTCAAAGTAGTCTTCCACATCGCTGTCATCTGGAAACAGGCCCAGAAGACTGGCAGCATTCCCGCGTTGAATTACAATGCTTATTCTTTGGGTAAGGAACGAGGCAGCCCTCTGGTCACGCAGTGTTGATCAGTGGGCAAGAAATATTCTTGAAAAGAAAACGCGCACTCAGACCCCAAGACCAAATGAACTTTCGAACGGCTTAAAACCAATAATATTGATATAGAAAATAGTAGTTTTTGGTTCTTTCTTTTTGAACTTTTGTCATCAAGGTGTCCTCTGTGTTAAAGGAATTCAGGCATTCCTACTGTCAACTTAAGAACTGCCTACCTTCATTTATTATATTATTGTCGAGGTATGTGGATAAAGGTGGACGGCAGCCCCACAGTCCACTTAAGAACCCTGCTACTAGATACCCAGATACCACAGAATCTAGTCCAATGCAAAACTAGCGGCAAAGGAACGAATCCCACTATCCCTTTAGCGCAGGGCATATAGGTTCACCCCGTATAAAATATCAATAACTAGCACTTCGCCCGCGACTTCGTCCGCGCGGATTTAGTAGGTACTCCACAAACTTCAACGCCCCCTCAAACCCTTTTTAAAGGTAAGTTTTGGAAAATTAAGCACTACGATATCCATTCAACGGTCTCAGGATCAGCCTACTATCCACCCAGTTCACCCCGTTCACCCCGCCAGAGGTTGACTATGTAAACATTGTTAGATCTGTTTCAAATTTCCCACTTTTAGCTTGTTCATTCCAATTTCCACGTAAATTGAAGTAAGCAATAATGTCCTCCCCTGAAAAATTCATCAACCCTTTTCGCCCCTTATATTTGTTATTCTTAATTTTTTATCCAAAACATTAATGCCGTGCATTAAGTTTCTCCCCAGTTAGCTCAAACCGCAACATTTTTCTTACTTAGAGCATCGAAAAATCCAAATATTTGTTATTTTTCTTTTTTTATCCAAAACATTAATGCCGTGTTTCAGCTTCATCGGACTAAGCGTTAAGATTCTCCCCAGTTCGCTCAAACCGTAACATTTTTCTTACTTAGACCATTTTTATGCCCGTCGTAACTTTAAAACGAAAGGTCCGATTTGAGTAATTTGAAGTGTAGTTTACATGTACATTATCAACCTTAATTCTAAACAAACAAACTAACTAATCTTTACTCTTTATAATATTAGTTTAGATAGATTAGATATATAATCCTGATGATGTGTCTGTTTGAGTATTATTCGCAAATTATCGGCATTCGATTGAACTGAGTCTATAAAATAATCATTAAAATGTCTTGCTATCATTTTAGGAATATTAAATTTCATAGAATTGGTTACCTCCCAAGTTGCTTTAGACTTGTTAGTGCTAGTTCCTATAAAATAGCTGTTTTGAGCCCTTTGTGTTAATTTGATCACTTTTTAATATCTCTTTGAGAATTATTTGAAAGCCGCTTTTGTATCACTATTTCGCTTTATTCTGTATTGCTATAATAAAGTTCATAATAAAGATCAAATAAGTTCATTGAACTTTATAGAATTTACTGGTGATTGTGGAATACTGAGCATACAAATGATAAAAGCACTCAATACAATTGCAAAAGAACTTGGCCCAAAGGAAATAAATACTAAAAATATTCTGCTTTTAATTTTCAAGATTAGAATCAAAATTTAGGATTCGTTGAATCTCGTGAGTTTGGAGGAATTACGTTACCCAAAAAATTGGGGCGTTTTTCAATTCTATTAGATTAAAACTCCTTTAATTGTATTAGAAGTTTCAACTACCATTACCGAAGTTAATGCAATTATCAATGTCTTCAGAACTGTTCAAAACATTATGCGCGCGTGGATTTCCTTAGCAGAGTTATTTTAGAAATGTATTTATTATACTCTTCAAAGATCTTATACTTACAATCATCAACAAATATATTTCGAAAAAGATTATTACAGGATTTTATGTTGATAAAAAACTCTATGGCCCATAACTCATTAATAGGTACCAACTCTTAACATCTTACACACGTGATAACTTTTAAACGAAATATCCGATTGAGATGAAACAAAAAGTATTTTACTTCTACATAAATACTCTTGATAACATAATGCTTAATTTCGATAAAGATTAATATTACGATACGTATTTAACGTAGTTTTTTTTCTTTAGACGATTTAATAATTATTTTGAACACAAAATGGGTTATTGTGATTAAACCATGATAGCTAGATATATGTTCTCGCGGACTTTTTTGTAGGTCTTAATGGGATCTTCTAACCCGTAGTACATCATTTTGTTCTTTTGTCAATAGTTTTTGCAGCGCACGCAAAAAAAGGTTTTTGATTTTACACCTTGTGTTACAAAATAGCAATTTTATTACGGATCCCTAATTTTGAAAAAAAAAATATAGCCTATAGCCTTCCTCGATAAATGGACTACCCAACACTGAAAGAATCATTCAAATCGGACCAGTAATTCCAGAGATTAGCGCGTTCAAACAAACAAACAAACAAACAAACAAACTCTTCAGCTTTATAATATTAGTATAGATATTTCACATTGCCGGGGCATGAAGTTGATTAGGGCCGCCTATGCTCATTACGTCCTTTAAATGCTGAGGTATCAGGCCGTCGAGACCGCCGGCGGAGCCATTCCGTAAGAAGAAAACGGCACAAACTTGTTGGGCTGTAACTTGGAAAGAGTTGGACGGTAAGGGAATATGATCGTAGAATATCATGACACCGCGATTCAGCGGAGTGACGTTCAACTGTTCAACATTATCTATGGAGGTGGAGCGGACTAAATAATAAAAATGTGACAATTCGAATTTTGAATCTGAACAATCCAACCACCATGAACAGTGTGACCATAAAGTGACTCCATAAAGACTTACAAAATAATTAATCTACATTTCTTACAAAGTTATTGAGTTCAATTCATATAATGTTTTGACAACTGATAGTAATGGTACGTTTACAAATGAAAATTGTTCAATTTTAAGCAATACTGGTCGATTGTGACGTCATGAAATATCAAGCAATTTACGGCAACGGCAGCACGCGCCGATTTGGCGAAATGTTTTGTAATGACAACAATGAGCTATATGGAGAAACTCCAAGAAACTAGGCAATACGCGAGTAATTTAGTTGAAAAATAAAACAAAACACTGAGAGAGCAATATGGAATATAAGGAGCAATTAGAAACAATATTGCCGAAACAATTGCCGCATTTTATTGCTCCACATTAATCCACTAATTGCTCCAGATTGATTCATGCGTGTTGCCGAGCAATCATTGTTCAAAAATTGCCCGTGTAAACGCACCTTAAGAGTTGACGTGGGCCATCTTTGGCACGAATATAATGTAGGTCGGACTTCGAAAAAGTCAACAAGTATTTTAGTAGATGTTTACTATAGGTACGGTTTCAGTTTCCTTGAATAAAAATTGACGAGAGTAATATGTTTGACAAAACATATAAGTATAGCTAGCTGCAAGTGAATGTCATAGTTTGCAAGCTTACATAAGAATATAAATGAAAATCTGCATAGCCAAACATACCTT
This sequence comes from Mamestra configurata, assembly GCA_002192655.3. Lineage (NCBI taxonomy): Eukaryota > Metazoa > Arthropoda > Insecta > Lepidoptera > Noctuidae > Mamestra > Mamestra configurata. The sequence continues at coordinate 244,746 of NDFZ01005045.1, forward strand.
GAGACTTTGGCATGTTAAATTAGAAGGAGAGTGTTTCTTCAAGTCGTGCGAAGCAGGCACGGGTCGTTAGTAAGTAATTTTAATAATAGTAGGTACCTGCGGTAAGGGTACTTGGACTGATGGATAAGAAATCAAAGAAAGTGTTCCCGAGTAATATTTTATTTAACGATCTATGAAATTCTCAGCGAAATGTCAACAATAAGATTCTCCAGTATTTATTAATTGCCGATAAAATTGCTTTCCAGGAAATTTTGAAATTGTTTTTATTGTTTGTCATTAAAGTTTTAATGTTTCGAGGTACTGCTTGCCCATTATCGTTATGAATAATTTTAAGGGTGCATTAAAAAGGACTTAAATAAAATAAAGAAGTTACGGTACTCCGTAACTAAATTCATAGATTTTAGGGCCCGCTCTGGGAAGGGGGTGTCAGACTCTTACTGAGTAAAACCCATCCGTGTTCCTCCCAATGTCCTTGACGTCCCAGGTGACTCTTTCAAACAAATTCCGTAACCCTGGCAGGCAAATATTACACCTTGGTTTGGTGAAGTGTGCCGCCGTTATGGCTGACGCTAAAGATATACGTAGCACCCAAGTTTGAACGTTGAGATTTTTGCTGAATCGCACTACTGGTATTCAACTGCATCCGATAAGACTGAAACCGACATAAGCATAGTTTCCCTTGAGCTAGTCTGCTTGTTTCTCTATTGTTTTTTTTTCTCAAATATTTTTAATGTCGATAGGTAGCTTGGCACTTAAATGACACATTGCCATAAATTCTGCATTTTTCATTTTTTTTTATTTAATTTGTGTTTGTTTTCGTATTAGTATTTTCTAGTATTATGATTTGTGTAATTGTGCTTTTGTGTGTTATGTTTTTTGTAGGTACCAAATAAATGTTTTATCTATCTATCTTTCTATGTATAACATAAAAACTAAAATGTTCGCTTGTGTCAAGGTGAACTGTCCAAATGTTGTTATTTCTCGTTTCCCCGAAGAAATATTGACAGCATATAAATTACTATGTGCCTCTTGAGACGATGTGTTCGTACCAAAGTCGTATATAATGTTTTTGACAATTGGCAGTAGGTTAGTTTAGGTAGGCCACATATTATGGCACAAATATTGGTCGGACTTTAAGAAAGCTACCAAGTATTTTATTCTTGTTCTTTACTAGGTTTTTCACAGGCAAAATTTAAGTAGCCTATAACCGTCTCCAGGATCACATCTTTCTTTGTACTAACCAAAATTCATCAAAATCGGTTCATTTAGGTGTGAAAGCAGGTTATGAACAAAGGCGAGTTTAACCCAAAATTGGGTTCACTTACTTGTTCCTTAGTGCAACAGGTAGATATGCAAATGAGTATCAATATTCATAAGTGCACAACAAAAGTTAAAATTTCTTAATATAAAATAGTTACTTCAATAGGCAACCTAAATGGTGTCTTTCGTGTGTCTCGATGGAGATTAGTTAAAAAGGTTTTTTACAAACAGCTCTTCAATGAAATGCTACTTGAACTACAAAGAATGGAGATGTTATTTTGATACATACCTTGCCTAAATCTAAGTATACTTATACCTACCTACCTACCTCCGGTTTCTTAATAAAGACTTCGAAGATGAGACCTTGTCAAACTACACTTTAGTATGAGAACTTGTCATTGAAATCGAGTTTCACAAGTTTAAACTCCAAATTCTAATTTCTTATATTTCGTACTTCCATTAACAGGACCTGTAAAGAGTTGTGAACATGCAGTATAAAGTATCGGTGCCATAAACTTTATTTTTTCATCATCGGTCGCTGCTTAGACTTGAGAATGGACTGAGCGTTTCCTATTCAACTTTTCTCTCCGTAATTAACGGAGAGAAAAGTGTGAGAGAAATAAAGCAATCGTGCGGTAAGAATTGCACTTATTTAAAATTTGATTGGGCACGTTACAGGCTTGAACTGTCACTGTAACTATTCAAAAGGTCGCTTAGCAAACAAAAATGTAGGTTGAAATTGAGGGTTTTTACTTTGAATGTCATTGGATAGAAGTCTTTTAACCAACCAAGCTCAATATTCCAATGGTAGTCACAGCGCCCCAGTAATATGCTTACAATAAATTATTTAGATTTTTTGCTCTACTGTTAATTCAAAATGACTTGAGCAAAGTTGTTTGCCGCACAGTCGCTTTGTCTCTTTCTACTGAGTGGTCAATTTTGAGAAGCTATCGCTCAGTCCATTCTCTGTGCCTATGTCTGCTGTGAAGCTCTGACAGTTCGTCCTCCGCATGGTTCACGGCACTTTATATCATACTATTCTCGTAAACTGTGCACAGACACAACCGTTAACCGCATGATGGAAGAGTCTGTTGTCTGATAACGTTTACTGTAAAAATATAAAGCTGCTGCCTGTAAAGGCTATATAGCCCAACAGTTAAACGTTTAAGGCGCGAACTAGCGATGCTGTTATCGTAGATTAATTTTAAGCATTAAATACATAAGTGCCTATATAAAAAAATATTATCATTAGGTAGGTACTCCATTCATTAATACTTTAGTGACAATTCTTTATAAATGAGATCCACTTTCCTCTCAAATAAACTTAAATATTTGTATGATTGTGACTCTGCTGCATTGAAACTCTTGTTGTACTCAAATCATTTTAATTTATTTCTCACGTTATTTTCGGTACGAGATTTATTATTATCAAAATATAATACCGATTAAGGATTCATCCAACAAGGATGTTACCCAACAAGGTCGAAAATCACGGAGATTACTCTTTTCTCCAGCAAAAGTTTCACACTTTGACCACAAAAACATACTTCTGTCTAGTTTATTGTAGTTGATGGAAGTTCTTTCTTGTTACCAGTATCGAGTATTCGATTGTGACTTCGTAAGTGAGAAGATTACGAAAACCTTACTTGATTGATCTGCTATCTCGGAATCACTCGCGAACTTTAGATAGTTAGGTAGATAGATAGGTGCTCAGTGATCAGAGTACGTCTGAGTTCAAAACTATATACTTACTGATACATGTGTAAGGCATGTCTCGGGTTTATGTCACACGTAATTAATACTTAATATACAGTTTTGAAGCAGAACAAAAAAATTAAAATTTCAACTGTCTACCTATTACGGTTCATGAGATACAGCCAGCTGACAGACAAGCGGGTGCTGACAGGCTTACTGATAAGGTTCCGTTGGTTACTTTCGGGTACGGAACCCTAAAAATAAAAGCTGTTCTGTTCTATCAAATCTAGCCATGAAACCAAATATGAAGTAAGTTGTCAATGCTTGGGACAGTCATGTCAGTTTTTGCGATGAATAATTCATCGAGAAATTATATTTGATGCAGAATAGCACTACAGTAAACATTTTTTATCACTCCGCTACTGAATGTCGAAGTTTGAAATGTCGACGTATGTTAGTTAGAAAGCATACGAGTGCGATGTACGCTAGTTCGAAATTACCCTGGTTAGGTTAGGTTAGAACTGTGACCAACTACGCGCGAGCCGAGCGAGCGAAGCGAGCGGTGCCGCGGTAGCGGCCGGCGAGCGCTACCTCGAAATTGGTCATGAAGTAAATTTATTTTTACACAAATTTGCTAATTATAATGTTGTAGGAGTACCAGTAACAGTACGGAGGCATTTCATACTTCGTAACAGGGTAATTTCGAACTGGCGTACATCGCACTCGTATGCTTTCTAACTAACGATACGTCGGCCTTGCATACTTCGCTCCAGTGAACTTTCGAACTGGCGTACATCGAGATCCTGTACTTTAGAACTAACATACGTCGACATTTCAAACTTCGACATTCAGTAGCGGAGT
>NDFZ01005045.1:249379-271313 GCA_002192655.3 Mamestra configurata
ACTAACGATACGTCGGCCTTGCATACTTCGCTCCAGTGAACTTTCGAACTGGCGTACATCGAGATCCTGTACTTTAGAACTAACATACGTCGACATTTCAAACTTCGACATTCAGTAGCGGAGTCATTTTTTATCTATAGACTCTGTAGAAACGAAATAATAATATATCGTTTATTTCTCTCATAAAGGTACACTGATACAGTAATTTATTTATCTTATTTTGCCTTATGCTAGAACCTTTGTGAGAGCTGGAGTCTGAACTAGGTACGGGACCTGTATGACAGATCTCCAGGCTCACACCCATAATTGAACATGATCATATTTTACGGCATCTTAATTCCGATTAACAAAACACTATTAGCTTAATAACAATTTTGATAGAGAGATAAATCTATAATAAAGGTATGGGTTATATTTGTGAAGTGACATTATTGTAGGCTTGTGTGTGTAGTGTGTGAATGTGTGAGGTATTTTGTGTTAGTGCGTGTAAGTCCTGTGCAAATTTATGCTTATTAGTAAAACTAAGTGGGAGCTATATTAAAAAAAAACTATTTAATAGTTTGGATGGTACTTTCTGTACCTTCATAGTACAAATCCAGCAGCCAGTTCCTTACAGTAATTTTTCAATTCTGATTTGACCATTGATTACATATGTAAGATTGTATTTAAGTTGGAATGTAACCTAACCTAACCTAACTGAATGAGAAATCAATTAGTGAGATATATGTTTGGTTTGTTATGTAAGGGACTTAATTAATGTTAGCCGTTTGGCAAAATGTGTTACATTCCATATTATGTTTGCAGCTGCTCGCAAATATAATCGGGATGGAATAATGGGCTAGCAATCTTACTTATTATACACTGAGAGATCAAAATTCGTTACTGTAGGTACGTTTATTTTAACGCTAGGGTTTAAGGGATGTTTACTATATTGATTTTCTTCAGTTTCTCTAAAAAAGAGTTGACACGTAGTCGCCTCGTGCCCGTCTGAGACCATTAAATTGTGTTCTGATGCGAATTGAAAGAAAAATTGTTTTCAATTTTCAAACGGAGTTTTGTTTCAAAATTAACGAAGTTAGACAACTGTTAGATATTTGATAGATGTTATACAAAGCCATAATTTAATTTGATAGAAATCATATAAAATCTTTTGTTTTGTCTATTTTAATTTGTTAGTTGTCCTGTGCGAGTTCCAAATTAACACATTTTCTTTCTTCGTTCTTTCTTACTTTTACTTACTTATTGTTTTTGCAAGAACGTAATTAATGGTAATATCTTAACGAGTACTATGACTAGGTTTTTGTGTTTGTTTGATTATTTTTGTATATGATAGCCACATTCATGAGGAATGCCATAAGCTATACGGGAACGGGAAGTTTTTACGGGAACGGTAAAAAAAATGGGATATGCGCGTACGAAATCGCGGGCAAAAGCTGGTTATAATAAACCCAGTTTGGTGCGAGTACCTACTCTCCAGGAAATCGGAGACAATCACCTATTTTGGGGCAAAATACTTCGGAAAAAAACTAATCAAAATAATAAAAAAACCTTTTGAACTTCTGGAAGTTCAAAACGTTTTTTTTTTATTATTTCATTCACGTAAATCTTAAAATTAAGGGTTTAATGAGAAATGAAGATAAACACAGCGAAGATACAACAACGCCGAAGGACAGAACATTTCAGTTTAAACATTTCGAGGATTTAAATACGACTAAGTAAGCTTTGTTACAATCAGCTTCCAAATTACTTTTGGAGACAAATAATGACTGAGGACAATTTTAGACTTGATGACGTAAACGCCTTTTGCACTCGTACAGACGCCAGCACGTCAAGCTACCCGTAACTGTCAAATTTTCCCAATCAACGTTGAACCTAACGGTATATTGATGTGCTGGCGTCTGTACATACCTTTTTGACCTTTTAAAAGATCGAAAGATGTTTTAGAGTGTTGATCACAGGCATTTTTATTTAATACCTAATACATTTTTGTTAGTAATCTGATCACTGGTGCATTTGCATAGCTATTCAATTGTGTCTACTTTTCGCAAAGACAGCGGCAACATAGTTTGACAAAATAAACAAATCTCCTTATAAAATACACTAAAAATCACAGCTTGATTGATTGACTTATTAATTGAAAAAAAAAATATATAATCTCAAAAATAAAAATTAATGAAGTGCACCTTTTTACAATAAAACACAAAACATTGAGGTTCTCCCCCACCGCAGTGGCAGTGCCAGCACAGCACGAAGAGATAGGAAGATGGGATGGCGCAAAAGTATCGACACTAGCACCGTCCCACACTAATGGCCTACCCATCTTCCATGGATATAACGACATGCCGTCCGGTCCCTTGCCATCGTCGCGTGCCAGACCATTGGGTTCTAATACAGCCGGAACCCCGACGTTGACAAGAGCTCGGCGGATGATGTCGTTAATACTCGTGTGCATGATAGGCCGTGGCGAGGCTGTTCACAACTTCGCCACAGTGGCAGCGATGAAGAGAATATAAGGAGCGCCAAGACGCAGGGAGGCAGCGAAGCGGAAAGTAGTGTCGTCGAACAAGGTGCCTATATTCGACGACGGTAGTGCGTGAAGCCAGAGTCCCGACTCCCATTGACTCACAGCCAGCAGGCGCCATCACGCTCAGCAGATGTGGCTAGAAGGTTATTTTGAACTACTCTGCGTGGCTCGTTTTACCGTCTCTGGGGTGATGGGTAGTCGAGCGGATTTAGATTTGGGTAAGCGAGTCTCCAGGCATCTATTGCCTCAGTGAAGCACGGCACGTCAAAACCACAGGAAGCTACGATATTCCTGACAAATTTCTCAGTGCCATGAGGCCCGGTAAACTCATATTAGTAATTTTGCGGACGCCGAGGCCTCCCATACGGATGGGCAGAGTAGCTTGAGCCCAAGCTCGGTCGTCCAAGGTCACATTTAAATGTGAAGTGAGTGTATGATGGATGATTCGGTCCATTTTTTCCAAAAGGTGAGGGTGTTTCCCCAAATGGGAAGCACAAAGAAAGTACGTTAATTTAGGGACAAGACAACAGTTAAGAATTATGGTGTTTGCCAAATGCATGTTAATTTTGAGTAAACTTTCTGAAATGTCATTAAACTTTTGTATTTTTCCTCAACTAAATTGGGGAAGGATTGCTCAAAAATTGGAGATCCAAGGAGGCGAAGAGAGTTTACACTTTAAATAGGCACAAATAAACTGTTTGGCCTATAACTTCAGAAAATAATTTTGACTAATTATCCTGTGGTTCCTATCACAGGCCAAATAGTCTTTATATTTTAAACTGGCTATCCTCCTAGGTAGCCAGTTAAAAAATAAAATCATAGTCTTTCTCGATAAACGCAAGCAGATACCGACGATATACTCAGAATAAAATTCAATAGCTATATAAACTTGAAACAAAAAATACATGAATACCAGAGAGCTTATTTATGATTATTCCACGTATAAAGTCAAAGTCAAAGTCAAAACGTTTATTTAAATTAGGCCATTAAACGGCACTTTTGAACGTTAGCATTTACAATTCAGTAAAATAATAATATTACATTAGTAAAGTGACTCTACTGTCCATTCAAAAAGGTAGTCTAGTATGAAATATATGATACATATTATATGATACTAGCTGTCGCCCGCGGCTCCGTCCGCGTGAATCACGAAAATTATACCAAGGAAACATACTCCCGGGATGAAAAGTATCCTATGTGTCATTCCAAACTTTAACCTACCTCTGTGCCAAATTTCATCAAGGTCCGTTCAGCCGTTCTGACGTGATTAAGTAACAAACATTTATCCATCCATACATCAAAACTTTTGCATTTATAATTTTCATGATCAAAAATTTATAGATTCTCGTGTAAAATTCGTAAGTTATTTTACTCTGTAACAACAATGTTTCACGTCAATCCTTATTTATGTTACCAGTCACATGCGATGATATAATCAAAATTATTGACAGCCTCAAAAATACAAATACTGTTGGATTTGATAACATATCAACTAAGGTTATTAAAGAAGTTAAGGAAATAATAGCACCGTTACTATCGCATATAATAAATCTCTGTATTTCCGATGGTATATTTTCAACTCGTCTGAAAAAAGTAATAATTAAGCCCCTATTCAAAAAAGACGATAGAACTGAATTAAAAAACTATAGGCCAATTGCGAAAATTCCTATATTTTCAAAAATCATTGAGAAAGTGATCTATAACAGTATATATGCCTATTTTGAAAAATTTAAACTGTTTTGCAATGAACAAAAGGGTTTTAGAAAAAATATTAATATAAACATGGCTCTATTTGACCTACTATCAAGTGTCCTAAAATCTGTCGATAAGAAAAATAGGGTTTGCGCTATTTACACAGATATGACAAAGGCATTTGATTTTGTGGATCATAAAATTTTACTACAAAAATTGTATAGCTACGGCATTAGAGGAAATATTCTTAAACTTATAGAATCTTACCTAAGTGATAGATTGCAATGCACAGAAATTACAAGAATATGTCCAGTAACTAAGTTGCAAAAAACATATACCTCGGCAGCAAGGCTGATCAAATATGGAGTTCCTCAGGGTAGCGTATTGGGACCCCTGTTATTTTTAATATATATTAATGACCTACCGAAAATAACAGGGCATGAAATGGTACTTTTTGCTGATGATAGCACGGTTATTATAAAATGCAACAATCCTAATAATTACGAACTTGACATTAATGACACTCTCTCGAAAATAGTTAATTGGCTTAAGGACAATAATCTTGTAATAAATCTAAATAAAACAAAAATTATGCATTTCTACCAACGGCTTGTAAATACTCCAGTTAATGTCACCTATAATCAATCTAGAATAGAAGAGGCTAGCATTGCAAAATTCTTGGGTATCTCTATAGACAGCAAACTGACCTGGAAACCACATCTGGAAGAAGTTTGTAAACGATTAAGCAGATCAGTGTACCTTCTATTTCAACTGTCAAAAAAAGTAAGTACTGAAACACTCTTAACGGCTTATCATGGATTGGTAGCCTCGGTTTTGCGTTACGGTGTTGTTTTTTGGGGACAGTCAACAAACCGAGAACTTGTTTTTAAAATACAAAAGAGATGTATACGGTCGATGTTTGGTTTAAGAAGGACTGACAGTTGCATGCCGTATTTTAAAAAATACAATATTTTAACTTTTCCTGCTTTGTACATCTTGGAAACTTCTTTGTTTGTAAAAAATAATCCCCACTTATTTAAAAAAATGGCCACAGTCAAGAAATTACCCATACGTGCTCAATATATGAACACATTATGCCATGTTAAATGTAAAACTGCACTGATGAAGAAAAGTTTCTTTGGTATTGCTCCCCAAGTTTTTAATAAAGTTCCCGATGCAATTAAATGCATGCCATTACAAAAATTCAGAAACACTCTACAGAAGCTGCTACTTGAAAACTGCTATTACACGTTAGACCAGTTTCTGAATGACAAATTTAATTTATCATAATTTTGGAATTGTTATTATTTAATTTAATTTTATTATAATGCAATTGTAATTTTTGATAATTATAATCTCTGCTGACATTGTATTTTTTTTTATGACATTTAGACTATTTTAATTTAATTAATTTCGACGACTGTAATATTGCTGACATTGTTTTATCTTTCTTTACTATTTTATTTAACTTTTGACAATTTTTTATTTGTTGACATTGTGGGATTTATAGAATTAATTTAATTTTGATCACAGTATCACTATTTTGTATGCCTGTCGGCGGAACATAGGTTGGACCAATCACTTTATATACATAAGACCATTGTACCCTGTGTTCACAAAATAAAATGAATTTTGAATAAAAAATTTGAATTTTGACACGTAAAAAACTTTAAAGATTCCAAACTACAGTAAATCTATAGTTAAAATTGAGTAGAAGTGGCAGTGTTTTATCAACGTTTTACTTAGTTTTTTTCCCAAACACGATACGTGTCGTAACACGGTCGGCAAAGCTCTTTGAGTAAACACTCAAGAAATACTCAGTTCAACTAAAGTTACTCGACAATAGAGAAGAAAATTGAACCTATTCAAGTTATTTATACGGTATACTTGTGGAGTTGTTCAACTTAAAGTGGGTTCTATACAAAGTGTCGTTAAACCTTCAGTGCTTGCAGGTGTGAACGTGGCTTATCAATTAGCAGAACCCTTGAAACTTCGTAATCTTGTCGAGTTTTAATGAGGTATATCGAGGTTTTGAAATAGCGCAGTTTTTAGAGCGTTGTCTTTGTCGCTGAAAATTCATTGAATACCGGTTGGACTGACTCTTTCTAAGGTCCGGACTAGGTCAGGCAGACTCGGGAGGATATGAGACATGTTGTACACAAATACATTTTCATTATTTACACATCTAGTCTTCGCTTAGCTTCAGTGAATATGATTGAGCTGAGAGGAGATGGAATGCTTCCTTTACAGGATATTTCAGAAATGCGTGGTCGTATTTAAGGGTGATTTTCTGTATTCGATATACAGTGCAGTGCATGTTGTTAGTGTTATCAAATCAGTGATAGAAGTAAAATAAATACCACCAACTGCACCAGACTCTTTGCAAAGTAAAGCAAAAGATTTTTGGCGGTTAGGTTTTATATGCATTTTTTTCTTTAGGTACTGTGTATCAGACACACTACATTATCCTTAGAACACGCAATTTTGAAACACGCTCTATGTATGCGATAAAGGGAATTGGAACTTTGTGAACCTTTAGTGAGTGTACAGTATAGCACGGGACAACTGGACAACTACGGCAAAATGTGAATACCATGAAACGTACATCTCCGCTTTGTCGGAGTCCGGGCCTAAAACTCAACGTATGTTAAGTTAAGAACATCCATCACATCGCCCTTGTACATCGTACCAACACCAGCGTTAATATGACACATTGAGTTTCAAACTTATACTCAATTTGATAATATTATTATCATAATTTTATTTGCTTTCATAACTTTGGGCTCCTACCATCTTCTAACGATGGGTACAAAAAAGTTTGAGAGATTTTATTTAACTTTTCTAGATTATGGATGTGAAAAGAGTAACTTTCTGGTACAAACGATCAGAATTCCAATAGTTATCTGTTTTGGTTTTACCTACTTATTCTTACTTTTATTTATATTCTTATTTTTTTCGAAAGCAAGTGATCTCTGACGGTTTTAATCCTAATATGAAAAATCTTTTACTGATTGAGAGTTACATTATATCTGAGTGTCGTAGCATAGTAAACTTTGTATCGAGCAAAGAGCGAAAAAAAAACTAAGTAAGTACTCACATGTAGTTAAAAAAAGCTCAGAAAATATAAGAATCTATACTAGTTACTTATTTACCAATCCATTCAAGCTAAATTTCAGCGGACGGAATTTCATTGGAGTTTTGCAGTCAGGATTCTATTGTATTGCTGGATTGAATTTTATCTTGGAATTCCAAAACCAATATGCAATAGACGTTTTAGTGGTGTAAGCTGGATATTGAGCCCCGTATTGAGACGTTATGGTTTTAAACGGAAGAGATTGGCTTGATACGGTTATGTAAAATTGGGTAAAACTGCCAATAACCTCAAAATGTTGTAGTCTACCTGAATTTCGCAAGAATTTTTCCGTGCCTTTATAAGCTTTTATTTTTACGCTGGCTTTCAGCCCGCGATAAGGTTATCAACTTTTTTAATATCTCATTTTGGAGATAGTTAATGAAGAGTTATTTTTAAAACAGAACCGTTTGCGAAACGAGACTGACATTCATTTCATGAAATGGAAGCGCAATTTTTTGCGTCCCCATTATGAACGGAAAGACTAAAACTGTCTCGGTGAAATGACAAGAATTAATTTCATTAAATTCAGAATCTGAGTCAATAAACAGAGTATTTTTGCAAACTACTATTGCTTCTTGATTATGACGTATGTTTAAGCGAAATAGGGTACTATTGTACTCTATTTACAATAATTACAAACAAATATTAGGTACAATATTTCCATTTATAACATTTTCTATATTACAATATGGTTGGAAACCCTTGCCCCTTGTAGCGCGACTGTTTCTGCGTCGACTTCCAGATCAGAATCTCCAGATTAGAACAAATTACAGATAGAAACAAATTCATAATATTATCTTTTTATCATATGGCTTTGAACTAATTAAAATAACACACAACAAAAACTTTTGTGTCGTTAAATTTATTAAAGCTCAAGAAAGAAAGGAATCCATACAGGTGACTGATTCACAGATCCATCCAAGCTAAACATTCGCGGTCGGAATTTCAATGGAGTTTTATAATGAAAACATTATTTGTTCATAATGTAAATTTATATAGCATACCATAAACATTATAAAAAAATTGGTTGTCTGTAAAGTCGGTTTACGGACGATAGTTTAACGTGACAAAGTCATAACAAAACATTGATGAAATGATCGTAACGTTACAATGAGCGTAACGTTGCAATGAGTCATCCTTTTTCGTGCGTGCAGCCGGCGTTCATCGATTTATTAGACGTTGTTCCGTCAAAATCTTCTTAGGTCTACGCAGTCTTCAAGTTACACATTCTTTCAAAACAAAGTAGTAGCAAGTATTTGATGTAGGAGTATAAATGAGTTGAACTCAAACATGAGCGTGGATCAATCTGAACATACTTCGAGTTACAATCTCGTGCCGATTCGATTTTCAATAGTATGTGGGTCAGTATTTGTGTTAGGTATGTTTATCTAGCTCTAGTTTCCATGTTTTAGTATCATAATTATGTATTCCCATAGCGTTGGCCATTGGTTTTAGGATGATTTTACTATTTAAACATTTCATTTCATTCCAGCAACCTTACGTGGTATTATAATATAAGTCATTAATTTTTATTTTAAATCAATCAGAGAATATGTTATTTCAATGTATATTTTTTTGTATGTTGGATGATTTCTTTAAATTTTTTATCGTGTTTCCACAGCTTGAGCTGGTTATTTTTCTCAAATTAAATCCATTCCTTTTCCTGCCTCTCCACTTCACATATCATCTAGAATCACTACACAACAAAATAATACCGCTATCTTGTACTCAATACAATTTCCGCAACCAATTTCACATACGTTTACCACAACTCTCCGTGGCAATGCCATTCGAGCCCCGTCGGGTCTTTGCGACATTATATCTACATTATGTACAAATACACAAGTTAGTTAGATAGATATTCGGTAGTCGGCCATCGTTACCAAACTTCTCAAATCACTTGTCAAGATTAAGCCCCCATGTCATTAATGACTGAAACTACTAAGTGATATCACGGGATCTGGGGCTCAATGTGATGTTTTGGTATGAAGGTTAAAGACCAAGATAACATATAACTTCCCTATTGTCGTTTGGACAGTTTTATCTTAAAGGGAATGCGGCAGAGTAACTTGAAAAATGCAATTTCTGGTTTTTGTTTGTCATCTTATTAAAAGTTATTCGTCACCATACAAAAATATGTGGTTTTGCAATGACATTTAAACAAACTAATAAACATCAAGTATTTCTCAGTTAGGATTATCATCAAATGGCGTGATTTCACGAAATTTCCATTCAAACGGGTAATTTAAGTTGTGCTGATGATTTTAATGCTTCACAATAATAAATTCAAATTATATTTTGTCAACATTCTATAAACCTAAAATGTAGCTAAAACGTGCAATAAAGTAAGAAACTTTAAATTTCGAATCCTCATGAGCGCATCCCTCTTAAAAAGAAAATAAAACCAAGTAGGTATTCGTACGAGGGAAAAGACCAATTCTTTTGAAGGTAATCGTAAAGATCAAATTCTTGCATTCCGATCTAGATGGTTGATTGATAAAAGAACCGAGTCAAGTTGGGAGTTTCCTTGAAAGTTTTATATTTCAGTCAAGGCTCGGTCTTGTAAATTGAGGAGGTAGTTTTCCAATATGTGACAGAATTTCCTCCCCTTTGGCCTTCTTAAAGTGCCTTGTTTTGATTTCGTTTTATTCCACTAGCAATCTTTATTAGCTCGATGTATTTAAGGTGAAGGATAATGTATGAAGAAAGCATACTTCCTGATTTTTGTAAGGCATTAGGTAGGTATTATAATAAAAGGTATGCAAAGTGACGATTTATGACAACTTTTAAAAATAAATGATCGGATCCCACAAACCTGTAATATAATAATAATATAATATGTGGGGACATTTCACACTCGGTTTTCGGATCTGAAATTAAGCTTGTAGTAAATTTGTGCTATGGCTAGCTGATATATTTACAAATATAAACACATACCTTAATAGATAAATTACAGCCAGACATAATGTAAACACAAATTCTCATCACATAAATGTTTGCCCTGGGTGGGAATCGAACCCACAACCCCGAGTTCGCAGGCAGGTGCTCCACCCACTAGGCTACAGAGCCGACAAACTGTGAATTTATACTGTTCTGTTTTACTTATTTTCTAATATTGTGTCCAGTAAGAATTTATCAATTTATCCATTAAAAAGAAAAAAATAATAATATTAATAATAATGTTTATTTTAATATTAATTGAATTTATCTATCGCTCATGGTCACTCACTTGCCGGATCTGCATGACGACAGCACATAGATACTTGATACATGTTTAGAACCACTGGCATCGGATTATTCCGTCGGCCATAATTGATTTTGCCACAGAATCGAGAAATAAGTACACTTTGAGTCGACTTAGTTACTGAACATTGTGATAGCTTTACAAAATCAATTAAGTTGAAAACCAAACAAAATAAATACATGTTTTTGCAATAATTATTGCATCTTAAAATAAATATTAGATCTAAATAATTTAAATTTTCTAATTAGCAACAAAGCCTGGAAACAAAGCTCTCATTGTTCTTTTTAGGGAAAACAAAGACCAATGAGGGGCCCAGTTTCCAATTTAACTATCACACCAAAACAGATAAATTGTAGATCAGACAGCTGATTGATCACCAGTTTATGTCAGTCCACAATTTCTCGGAATGACTTCGCGAGATTATAGACTACTTATTAAATTTTGATGCTTAAAAAAATATTCCAAATGTTTAGTTGACAATTTATCGAGAGTTTACAATCTCTCAAGTTATTTTATAATATTACGGAGTTTGCTATTTTCCGGTGACATATACCTACAAAGGTTTTTTTTTATGAATGGAAAGCATCAAATGACTCCTTCCGGGCGGAGCAGAAAGGAGTGTCAGACTCTTACTGTCTAAAACCCATCCGTGTTCCTCCTAATGCCCTTTGCGTTCCAGGGCCGCGTGACTCTTTCGGACAAATTCCTCAACCCTGGCAGATGTACATAGGTTCGATAAAGTTATAACATCTCTCGTGAGTAGTTCAGTGAATCGTTAGCAGGCTCACCACAGGAGGGTTACATGATGCGGGCTTAGAGCACACTCGTCGACCTCACGGGATCCATCACACGTAGCTATTGCTAGTAGTATTGTAGTACATATAGGACAATATTGTCTCGTCTTGATGCTGAGTTTGCCGAGAATTAATATCGAAACGACACTGATGCCAAAGATATATAAACTACTATCTTTTCCCGTACGAATTTCAGGAAGTCCTCTCTTAGTGCTCCCCTGCGGAGTGTAGGGAAGCTACATTCCAAATTTCAGCAACTACAACCAGTAGTTTCAGTTGTGCGTTGTCTGTCAGTCACTCAGTAAGTCAGGAACGGAAGAATTTTATACATATTGATGATTGATTGCTCGCACTCTGAATTAGCAACTTATAAAGAAGTTCTACCGCGAACCTACCAAAAGCTCGAAAAGTTGAGCTCTAAAAACAAGACTCAAACATAAGTCTTAGTCTTAGTGTCTTAGTGTTTTGCCTTAGACTCTAAGGTTTTTGCTGTAACTGCACGTAAATTCAGATATCTTGCTAATGCTAATAAGTACCGATAGTATTTGCTCCCTTTTTTAGAGCTGTGATGTTGGTGTAAGTAGCGTCTATTATACCTAATAATACGTCTCTGATACAGACGATCAGTTTCTGCAACGAACATAAAAAGTGTGAAAGGGTTTTTGACTGGATTTTGTTATTACATTTCTCAAAACAGAGAGCAGTCAAACACAATCAAAAAATATATCTTAAAATTCTCAAAAACTGGGTTCACTACGCGGCCTCTACGCTTTTCGTTGAACATATTATAGTATCTTGTGTAGTTATTACATGTTTTTTTTATAATTTATAGTTGTATTGACTGAAATTTAGTACGATACTGTATAGAATAGTTAACCGAGAGACTCTACAGAGTAGAGTGGTAACCCCTTGTGCAGCACATGTGATACGGGCTTAGGGCACACTCGACGACCGCACGGGATCCATCACTAGAGCTATAATTGGTCGGCAGCGTACATACACTACCGATTAAATGTAGCTCTAGAGATGGATCCCCGTGCGGTCGTCAAACAAACAAACTCTTCAGCTTTATTATATTAGAAATTAATTATTTCTATATTATTTTTTTCTGTAGTAAACTGCAGAAACAATATTGTCTTCAACATATCTATCCATAGGTACTAATATTATAAAAAGTTTGTTTGTTTATTTGAAAGCGCTAATCTCTGGAACTACCAGTCGGATTTGGAAAAAATATGAGGAAGGCTAAATAAAGGCTATACGGGAACGGGGAAAAACGGTACTGCGCGTGCGAAGTCGCGGGCAAAAGTTAGTGTACAATAAAAATCCTTCAAGGAAGAAAACTTCCTCCTCTCTAATCGACTTATTGTTAGTGACTATGACAACTGAAAAAACCAGCCAAGTGCGAGTCGGACTTTCACACGAAGGGTTCCGTACCATAAACAAAATAACAACTCGTATGTGCTTGGAGCCCGTTTTTTTATATAATTTTTATTATTTGTTGTTATAGCGGGAATAGATATTCTGCACTCTGAAAATTTCAACTGTCTACCTATTACGGTTCTTGAGATACAGCCGACTGACAGACAGACGGACGGAGGGAAAGCGGAGGCTTAGTAATAAGGTCCCGTTGGTTACCCATCGGGTACCAAGGTTGAGCCGAGCTGCCACTTCCTGGACATCTGGATCGCTTGTGTGAATGAATCAACTTTAATTTCGGTATAAAATAGCTTTAATTTCGGCAGTCGGTGTCAAAAACGAAAAAACAACCAAAAACACCGACTGCCGAAATTAAAGTTATTTTATACTTTATAGTAAAAAACACTAAAAAGTATAAAATAACTTTAATTTCGGTAGTCGGTGTTTTTGGTTGTTTTTGTATTTGGAAGTTGGTTGTATTTTTTTGTAAAAAGTTTTTATAATTTCAAAATACATTCCAGTACCCACCTACCCTTATCTCTTATGCTCTATTAAATAAATGGGACCATTTATTATCTGTTTGGCGTGTATCCGGAGAAGAGAGCGGAAGCGCGAAATCCAATTATAACGCACCACGGTTTTACTCTAAATCTCTTTGGTTTAAAGATTTAGGCGCTCCACAGACGGAGCAAATTTGATGTCCGAGTTGCGGCAACAGACCACTTGCAATTAGCTGTTAACGACGGTTTTGACCTTTAAAAAATTCGTAGACCTACGAAGGGTTTTTGAATAGAGTATTTTGAGATGAGAACATTTTAAACCTTACATTTTTAACACGTTTTCAGGCTGATGTAGTGTTTCAGAAATACTCTAATTCAAAAGCTTAT
This sequence comes from Mamestra configurata, assembly GCA_002192655.3. Lineage (NCBI taxonomy): Eukaryota > Metazoa > Arthropoda > Insecta > Lepidoptera > Noctuidae > Mamestra > Mamestra configurata. Next base: position 263,073 of record NDFZ01005045.1, read on the forward strand.
TTAAAAATCTGGGGATTACTATCCCCAGATTTTTAAATAAGATAAATTAATTACTATTAATTTGGCGAGTTTTGGAATCGACAACAGTTTTCATCAATACCTAACTGTCCCATCTGGCAACTGATTTTGTAAAACTTGTGACATTCTTGTAACCGGTAATCTCACCGCGTTGAGCTATTTTACTTCTCCGTCCCCGTAATTTGGCACTTTTGTCGCTGTAACTAGCAACCGTTACCGAAACTTTAAAAAGTTAATCATAGCATCAACTAAAGTTGCTTCGTCTGTGGTACGCCTTAACTTTTATATGGATGAAGCTATTTTTAATTCACATTTTCACGGAAATGTCATACCAGTTTAATTTATTTTTACGAGTTACTCGGATGTGCGGAGTGTTAATTACAAGTTAATCTCTCATAACAACCGAGCTCGGCTCGACAATGCGGATAATAAATCAATATTCAAGTATTTTTGAGCCTCAAATTAATGCAAAGCTTATAAAAGGATCAATTTAGTAAATATCTCAACTTCAATTTCAATTCGGCGATCTTAAACCATTTTTAAAGGGCAGCACTTAACGAATTTGATACTGTGATATAAAAAGGTCCGCGAACTGCAAATACTTTAAGGCCCCAAACAGGTTGAGGAGCTAGCGCGGATGGCAATTCGGGTGCAGTAACGCTCAGACTCTTACTAACTAAAACCCATTCGAGTTCCTTCTGAAGCCATTTGCGTTCCAGGGCCGCGGTGACTCGTTCGAACAAATTCCGCAGCCCTGGCTCCACTGCTCGCTACAACGACTCGCGATGCATTGTGGCTCCATATACAGATGAGTTGAATATCATGATACGTGATTGGCTTAAATATAGTGCTATTCCCGGGATGAGTGACCGTTATCTTAACATGAATATGCCTTCTGAATCCAGTGATCAGTAAGTAATATGGAAAACAACACCGTGCGGGACCAGCTTATACCGGAAAGAGTATTTTGATATGTTGTTATGCGTGATATCTTAAGTAGTTTAACTTCATTAAATACATCGAAATTCAGCAAAATCTTCCCGTGAATCCCTGGCCATGACCATATTAACATTATTATTCAGGTTCATTTACCCAAAAATAGCACTTATCATGATACATATCTTATTCCGATATTAAGGTATATATTTATGATATGCTGAGACTGTAGTCACCTAATCGCGCCCTCCGCCGCCTTAGCCACCGCACGTTTACTCTGGACAAGGCCTTACGTTACTCTCCGTTACGATGGGAATTGAAAAGTTTTGTCATATACTACACGTAGGCATGCGGTACGGTGTGGTCCCCTGAAACTGTGCACCGGTAGGATATTGGATCCACATTTTTATACACTTTTCTTACGATATCGTAAAATACCTTTTTTGTAACAAGAAAGTTATCCCTTAAAGTTTATTTTGATGTGACATGGCTGGCAGTAAATTGTTGGAAAAACTTGTGAAAGTGCCACGAGCGATGATTTATTATGTTATAATCTTTTTTCAATAAAAAATAATGGTACGTTCCTAGGCATGTACCCAGACTTGTTGTCGTGATTTTCAAAGCAAGTAATAAGCTCTCCTTAAATGTGCCGTCCACTAAGATTTCTGGTATCGCCCTTGTAAGGGTACCTATTATGTATGGGTACAGAGTAAATAGGTAGTTGTAAGATCCTTAGTCTATTTAAACAAAAATGAATCGAAAAATGTGTTGCTAAGCGCATAACTTGAGAACGACTTGAACGATATAAAAAATATTTTTTTGTTGTGTTCGTAATTATCAGGGCGAGGTTTGTATGAAAGAATATTAAAAAAAAACATTATATCCGGGCGAAGCCAGGGCGGGCCGCTAGTTTTAAATAATAATAAACTACTANTGATGTGACATGGCTGGCAGTAAATTGTTGGAAAAACTTGTGAAAGTGCCACGAGCGATGATTTATTATGTTATAATCTTTTTTCAATAAAAAATAATGGTACGTTCCTAGGCATGTACCCAGACTTGTTGTCGTGATTTTCAAAGCAAGTAATAAGCTCTCCTTAAATGTGCCGTCCACTAAGATTTCTGGTATCGCCCTTGTAAGGGTACCTATTATGTATGGGTACAGAGTAAATAGGTAGTTGTAAGATCCTTAGTCTATTTAAACAAAAATGAATCGAAAAATGTGTTGCTAAGCGCATAACTTGAGAACGACTTGAACGATATAAAAAATATTTTTTTGTTGTGTTCGTAATTATCAGGGCGAGGTTTGTATGAAAGAATATTAAAAAAAAACATTATATCCGGGCGAAGCCAGGGCGGGCCGCTAGTTTTAAATAATAATAAACTACTAAAACCATTTCACTTTTGCAATTCGTGTTTCTTTTTTGCTACTAACAACCTTTATTTTACCGATGGGAAATCATCAAATGACTCCTTCCACTCTGGATAGAGCGGAAGGGAGTGTCACGACTCTTACTGACATTCTGACACTAACAGATTTTGCACTTATACATTTATTTTTAAGTTTTTGAAATAAAGATACAGGTCTAACGCCAATAATGATCTGAAAACTGATTTATTATTTCTATTAGAAGAAGTACCTTGTAATAATGAAAAAACCATGATCAGGATGATGTTTGGCGTATCACTGTTATGAGATTGTGGTCCTGATCTTTTACTTGAGGTTCCCGATATAGTTGCCTTGGTTTATTCAGAAATGTTCCACATCCATATGTTATCATTTATTAACTTCGACGTATCGGGTTGTTTCTCTTAGCTAGTTGGCTGATGACACAAGGTTCAATGTCGTTCTACTTGTATGTTATTGTTTCATTTTCTCCGCAAACAATTCTCGGAAGTACTTTCACTAGGATAAAACATTAATTGACTCTAACTGAAGTGAAGGTATTTTCTAAGAGAAATAAAAGAGAGAAAAAATAATGAAAAGTGTCGTAATTTATTGCTAGGAATTGACGTTTCACTTTTATTGCTCTGTAAATAAAGTTTTTGATCGAGACTTCCAGGTGACGTGCGGTTAGTGAATATAAATAAACGCGATTTCAGTGACTTTTACTTAAAAGTATAGTTCATTAAATAGGTTTTTATTTGCCAGTAGTTTCCTAAATAGGTTCTTTCTACGTTTCGTGGCAGCTCACACTGAGACGCGGCGTGTCGCGATAATCGCGCATTTTTCAGAAGATAATTAAAACAAAAGAAAACGAAGACCACGGCGGCGTTGCGCTGCACACCGAAGCACAGATCGGCGCAGCGTGACGCAGTGATGCTTGGCCCATTCCGTGCCTCGCGAATTAGAATACGTCCTATATCGGCTACTCGTATGTGGCGTCACGCTGCGCCCGCCCGTATTTTTCATCCTCGAACACGATCCACGATGAAAATCAATTTTCACGGAATACCGTGGATCGCGTTCGAGTTTGACTGTGTACAGGCGGCCTTAGGACTTTTTGGAACGAAGTTCCTTAACGCGGCTTACGGGTAGTGCGATTTAGTAGAAATAGTCACATAACGAAATGCCGTATGCTGTGTGTGTATGCGTGTGTATCGAGCCTACTACAAGCAAATGAGCACACGAGCAAGTGAGTGCGCAGCCGGGTGCGCAAATCTCTCTCTCCATCCTCGATCGATCAACGTTGATCGATTGATCGACGTTGATCGATTGGTGTGTTATCATATAACCCCAACACACGATTGTACAGACACGTGTAAATTTCGTCAAAACGTAATTGTTATGGAACTTTGTTCCTGACGGGGGGACCGCACATTTTTTTTAAGGATGGGGAATCATCAAATGACTTCTTCCGCTCTGGGTGGAGCGGAAGGGCGTGTCAGACTCTTACTGACTAAAACCCAGCCGTGTTCCTTAAGCCCTTTGCGTTCCAGGGCGACGGTGACTTTTTCCGACCGAATTCGGTCGGTAGGCAATCGGTAACTATGTCGAGCGTTCCCGCCCTAGCCTCTTCATACTTCGTCACGTCGTACGATAATCGCACGAATACGCGATCGTCGCGAAACGCTGTTGTGCAAAACTGGAAAGCGCCACCTGTCAACACAACGAGGCATTTTGGATTTGCTCGCGTATTCGCGCGACGGTCGCTTTCAAAATCCGAGGCCCGCATTAATTAATTACACTCGTAATGAGAGCTCCGAAGTTCTGTTCTTTCACTTAAACTTTAACTCTTGATTGGTGGCTTTTCTGGAGCAAGCCACGGCGCTGATATCACGTATTACTCGTAATATGGACCATCAAAAGTTGTGTCTTACGGGTCTTTTGTTTAAATGAACGTGGATTAAATTAAGTGAGCTTTTAAGTCAGAGCTGTTTGTTCTAGTTATTTTGTATTTTCTTAATTTCTCTGAAAAAGTGTTAATTCATCGTCTAGATACCATTATACAGAGTGACTGGTGATTTAAAGCATTCTTGCAAATGGGATTTCGAGAGCTAATTTGCAAAAATTATGACCCATTAAATAGTTAACGGGTCATAATTTTTACTTACGGCTTACGGGGGTTTACGGGTTCTTTACGAGTAATCGAACTTTTAAAGTTTTATGGAAATGTTCTACCTCACGACAAGAACTGATATTTGTAATAAATATTCTCTACTCTGGATAATAAAGTGATACTCAGCTGATAGCATAAACGAATAAATCCCTAAAATAACATTTAAAAAAATGCGTAAAAACCTGAATCTTTGAAAATTTTTTGAAGCTTTCCTTTTTTATTAAGTCCTCATCGTCTGTAGATATATCCGAGTCAAGAATCTATCCCATTCCAAATTACCAGCAGTAATCCTAATTATGCTGGCTTTCCCATAGAAATTTCCTCCAGAATTGTGAATTTTTTGCCAGAGTCATTCGTTCCATTCTACATATAACCCGCCAGCCATTAGAACAAGCGTGAACAGGCATCTTGCGCATTGAGCTCATTGAGCGGTCATTCTCTATTAGACCTCATCCATCGGTTTCCATTAAGCGAGATCGAACGCAAGGCGAAAAAAAGACAAATGAAAATCTTTCTGTATTTTGTAATTAATGCAACCGGATAGCATTGGCTGAATGATGTCGTGCCTTCAACTAATAAACCTCGTAACCTTGAAATGAAAAAAAGGTCAAGTCTATTAGAATCATAAAGTGAGAAATATTCCTTAAGGTCATGACGTCATCTCTTGCATTAGCGGACTAAGGGCGGGACGCGGGCCCCTTGTATTGGGACCCCAAAATCTCGCAAGTATTTTGATGAAATTCCCAAATAAGGTCAAAATCAAAAGTCATTTATTCCAATTATGCTGAGAATCACTAGTTTTTGAACGTCAAAATTTACATTAAGCTAAGAGCGGTTGCAGACCCTGTTAGCACACCAAACGTATTGTGCTTAAGTTAAATACAAAAAACAAAATATAAATTAAATTAAAGTTTAATTATAGAGAAATTATATAATAGTAAAAAAATATGATTAGTAAGTAGTGAGTTTGTGGTAGAAGGCAAAATATAAATGTTGCTTGGACAATTTTCAGTTTGCTATAGCATCTCAACTTCACCTACTTCTCAAGTTTTTCTGCTTATGGAGGCGGGACCCCATTTAGCTTTGCTACCCTGGGCCTTCAACAGACTTAGTCCGCCACTGTATACTAGTTATGATCTACTCATAAAATGGATACTACACTAATTTGATGGTATCTAGTCAAATCTTTTGTTACATCGCATCGCCCCTCGGTAAATCATAAACCGACCGATATTAAGTAGGGATAGTGCTTTTATAGAGGAGTTATGTTTTATTTTAGTCTTAACTCTGCCTGTTTGGTAGAGTACCGCAGCGTTTTTACTAACCGTACGTTCCTAAGTACGGTACTCACCTGCTGAGTAAATATTTAGGCATAGAGTTAATAGACATAATGCATAGATAAGTTCTTTTTCCTACCAACTGAGCCAATATCTCTGAAATTACTTTTTTTCTGTTGTTGTTTTGTATAATTCATAGATCATGTTTGATCACAATCTCACCAGATCGAAATCGATAATGTGGTCGATTATAGAGCACGCTTGCCCAGAAGTAACCTATTCACTCTAAAGTTAAAGACCCTCAGGTTGTAGCTGTTAGAAAATATAAACTCCGACAGGGAATTCCACTCCGTAGCTGTACACACAATGAAAGGATTCCCAAAACGTGGGTGGGTGCATTATTGCCGATGAGCTACTTTGCTCATTTCTCAATCGCCTTAAGCGCATCAAACTCGCAACTGGCTGGAAGCAAGGCTATACAAACTTTTGTAAAATCGTACCATGAGGTCAAAAACTATTTATCCTATTAAAACCTATTCGTTTCACCAGTCGAAACTGTGATGATCAACGATTTTTTTGTAGGGTCTAAAATACAGTGACTATGGTACCTTTTTTTTTCAATTAATAGAATTGGCCCTCACTTTGAATAAAATGTTACACCACCTTTACTTGGCAACTGTTTTATATAGTTATATATAGTTGAGGCCAGTATCTCAGAGAGAGCAAAGTTATTTAAATAATCCTCAGTAAGACTATTTGTTCTGCTATTACGCAGTCTATAAAATAGTTGAAATACCGAGGGATCTCAGTAATCCTGTTTAGTAAGAGGCAACTTAGTTGGACTATTATTATTCTTTAAGGCTTTTAACAATAGGGATGTTGCCTGTGTTAAAAAATTTGATTCTATTTAGTCCGTCAGTTAGATTTCGAAAAATATTGGATAAGTATTTTTTATTTTATCAAATCAATAAAAACATACGAAGATAAAACGCATCCAAGATAAGGAGTGCATTTTCTAGTAAAAAGTGTAGGTACTGGTAAGTGACGTCACACGAGTTTTCAACGCACTGTATCCACTTCATTTTTTGTTTGCGTGACAAGAAATAAAATGCGTGTCCAAAATTTTTTGGAAATCTATCTGACAGACAAATTAGATTTTATTAAACAAATACACTATTGTCTCAGTCAAACAGAATTCAATTTTGTTTAAACTTGATTATCTTTACATACATGAACTTACGCATTTTTCCCAAGGGGGAATGTAGATGCTACAGAACATCACTTGCTATGTTCCATCGGTTTCGTTTATGTTACTTTATCAGCGGAGTAACTGAATAAAACTCATATTCACACAGGAATTGTCTTAATTTTGAAAATTCGACAGTATTTATTGCGTTCTTAACGTTCTCGAGCAGACGATTTTTTAAATATGAAACAATGGATCAGGAATTGCTTTCGGTTTTGATTGAAAGTGTGATTAATATGTAAAGCCGGGTACTCGCTAGCGAGCCGTAACCGTAACCGTTGCGTGTACTGTTACAAAAGAACACGTGTGTACGTGGTTAGCAAACCGACGATTACGAGGTATTCATTCTGTAATCGTAACGTTGCACGTAACCGTTACTGTTACCAAAATCATAGTGTGTATGTACGTGGTTCGTGAGCCTGCAACGCTACACGAGTGGCTCACAGCGAACCGACTATTGTCGGCTTTTGCCGCGAATCAAAGGGCGCTCGCAGTGCGCTCGTGGACGTCAAGGGTGAAGGTTGTTACACGCTGTTGCGAACCATCAGATATTTTCGAATGTTTATTCGTCATGAGGGAATGGTCAGAGGATATTCATAATGTCTTCTGCTGCTAGAAAAACAGTGTACTATGTTATTTTTTCCTGATATATTCCTTGATTAATATATCGGGAAAAAATGTCATAGTACCTACACTGTTTTCCTATCAGCAGCCACCATCTTCGTCGTCGTTTATGATCATCGAGTAAAGCATCTACAAGATATGCTGCACAAGCGAGAGACACTTGTTCCGACATCGTGCAGTTGCAAACCAAAATTGCTGATAGATCCGGCTTGTCGTTACGGTCACAGTAATATGGAGTTCTCGTATACACTAGAACCTCGTTTCTGTATCGGTTTGGTTGCAGTTCGCTAAATGCTCGGTGGAAGCGTTCGGGCGGTGTCATGAGCCTAAACTGTAACACACGTACACACTAGAACCTCGTTACTGTATCTCGCAAATTACAGCTCGCCAGCGAGTACCCAGATATACGCAATTAGGGTGCTGGTCATACAAGCACGCCACCGGTTGCGACTCCTATACATGACTATAGGAGAGTTTGTCGTTCAGGGCGTCCTCTCCCTCCTACTTCCACGCCATGTGCTTTGTTAATAGGTACTTATATTATTTCTATTCTAGGCCCACAATGTGATAGACAAAAGTA
>NDFZ01005046.1:0-50388 GCA_002192655.3 Mamestra configurata
GGGGATGGGGGGGTAAATAATTGCAATAAATCTGCTTACGTAATACTTGAACGGCCCCTAACTTCTAATCTAATTTACTGTATAAAGGTACATCTCGGTCCTCCTTTTAATTTTCCAAAGGCTGACAACGCATTCGTAAAGCTGTTTCTTTCAAGCAGATTTTATAAACTGTGATAAAATACCTCTATTTATATTATTTTGTAAGATCTATGGGGCAAAGTAGCCCGAAAATAAAGACATTTATTTATTACTAGTTGCCGCCCGCGGCTTCGCCCGCGTGAATGTCGAAAATTATCCCAAGGGAACATACTCCCGGGATAAAAACAATCTCTATACCAAATTTCATCTAAATCGGTCCAGCCGTTTGCGCTTGAAAAAGTAACAAACATCAACACTCAAAAACTTACGCTTTTATAATATTACTGTGATATATAGTGTGATTATTACACCACCCCATTAAAGGTACAAACAAGATGTATAAAATAATTCTATGTAAATGAAATCCCACGCGATGAACTGCATATACGAGTATCTTTGTCAAAACACCGTTCCAATTTACCCACGCATGATAAATATACCCGGGTATAACCCTCAAAAAGACAGCACGTATCCACCGTTGATCCGAGCTCAACCCGCCCCCACCCGTATTACACATTCAGCCTGCATCGGGCTCTGAATACCCCTCGCATGCAATGTCAAGGCGACACTGTCGGTACTGGAGGGTTAAGACTTAGGAACGTAGGTGAATGTCAGTTTTGAGATAGTGACCGGTTTAGGAATGACTTTGTGACAGAGAAATAGGATTATAGTTGTCATGTGGGTTCAAAGTCAACTTAGGTGAATAAAACTGGCCAAGTGCGAGTGTAAGTCGCGTGCAAAGGGTTCCGAACAAATTTCATTATTGTTACATGTTAATTTAAAACTACAGACTTATTATAGGTTTTCCTGTAGGTAATTTAAACATTTGACTAATTCATTTTCGTCTAATTTGTTGAATAACTAGAAACTAGGTATTTATTTTGAAATTACTAATTTATATATTTAAAACCCTCACAATAATCCCTTTCATTTGATATGTCACACACAGTTTGAAAAACTTTTTTTTGTAATTTTCTTGTTTGTCCCCCATTAAGTGACCCCATACCAAAAGTGTATTTATTTTCTTGACGCATTCGTGTATGGGTCACAGAAGTTCATAAGTGTACCAAGTTTCAACAGAATCGGTCTAGTGGATTCTGAGAAAATTGACTGTGACACACGGACAGACAGACAGACACCCGAGTGATCCTATAAGGGTTCCATTTCTTACGAATGTTTGGAACCCTAAAAATTGATTAGAATTCAAGTCAATTAACAACCGATCATACAGTAATTAAAGAAAATGCAAGTGTCAATAACGATAAATTGGAATATCGATGGCATTGTTAAATAGTATCGTGTTACCCATTAGCTGAGTTTTGGAGGTCAGATAAATGGCCGCTCCATGTACAATTCTGGTATTCAGCTGCATTTCTTTCTTTCTTTACAATGTTCTCGCATATAGAAGCAATAAGGTAAATGTAACCAAGATTTTTGTAAAACATAAAATGACCGACTTTGACAAGCGTGGCTTAACCTTGAAGTCGACTTCAAGTTCCTCACACAGCAAAAAAGCTTACATATAAATATTCACACCCCATTACCAATCAATAATATCCCATCGCACCTATAAACTCTGCGATAAATATTAACCAGCACCCCTATCTTAATCGAAAGTACTTATTCCGTAAAATGCGAAACGGTATTAAGTACCATAAACGATATTAAAATAACGTTAAAAATCGTAAAACGTTTTACGTTACGTTATCGAAACGGTAACGTCTTTGGTTCGTTTTTTTCGTGAGGGTGCTTAAGAAGGGGTGCTGAGAGTAATACAGGGGTGTTAATTTTCTTGGTAAGTAATAATGACTGATCGGTGAAACCAGAAAATCTATCAACAGCCTTGCCAAGGGATATCGTTACCCAGTAACTGGGTTGTGAAGGTCAAATAGCAGTAGCGGCAGTTGCGGTCGTATGAATAGTTGAAAAAAACTTTCAGATTGATACCTAAAAGTCACTGATCTTGGTCAGTCATTTGCTAATTTTTTAGGGTTCGTTACCAAAAGGCTAAACTATGTTTCCTTATGAAAACAGAAACAAACACTTAAAAGAGTAGTTTTATTTTCGTAAAAGTTCGTTTTTCAACAGTTCTTCTTATTATTTGATTGAAATAAAACATCCTATATAATCTGTGCCTTTTTGTTTTAAAAATTCACACGCAAAACCTACTATTAAATCAAATGTCAACGAACTTTTATTTACAACTCAATTAAAATTAAATAATATTAAACACTATCCAATAAGAATATTTTTGCATACCTAAGTAATTAAAGTACGGTTGAAACATTATTATAATTCCTAAAATAACAAAAAATACGAGATGAGTTGCTTATAGTAGTGGGAGTGGCAAAAAAAAATGAAGAATACGTCTTTATAAGGCCACGTTGCCACATGCAAGCAATACGTATGCAACTTTAATAACATTGCGGAGCACGATCGAGCGATTGATCACATTATACCTCGGCAGCCTGAAACAAAGAAGCAAGAAAGAAAAGAAAGAAAATTGCATTTATTATCACAATAAAAAAACACCTTACAAATAGAGAGTATAATTATTTTGTAAAACACTATTTTGCCAAAAGGGCCTCAGCTCAGCATAATATTAGGTGGCAACACTAGGTATACCTCACGTTGATTTTCAGCTGCCTGCAATGAAATGCAACTTGCATGCGATCTAGTTGCAGGTAACCTTATAGGTACATATTTTCTTAATGAAGAAAATGACAAATTGGTCAAATTGATGCGCAATTTTTTTTTTTTTTTTTTTTTTTTTTTAATAGGTATGGGTTTGCTCTTGACTCTAGTCTCGGTCATAGATGACAGAGACAAAGTTGACGATGGAGCGACTTACCCAAAAGAAGCCTGTTCACTCTCACAATCACCAAAAATAACTGATAAAGTCAACAAATGCGTATAAAAACGTTACATCAACAGTTGGATAAGAAGAGGAAGGATTTTTTAATCAATTTCCTTCATAAACTTTTATATTTTCCACGTTTTCTTTTATTTATAATCTTAAGACGTCGTTTACGTACTACGTCCTACGTCGACTGTATTTTAATGTAACGATAATAAGTTCGCTTCGTTTATATTCGGCTCACGTTCGTGCACGATCGTAATACGAACGCTGACGAACACGAAAATTGTCTGTTACAATAACGTTTTACTGTATTACAACATGTTACACGGGTGTGTTGCTGTTATTGGTTTCTTCCCCGTACTATGATACTTTACTGGATCAGTTTTGTTGAAGTCTGCGAAATGTTTCAGGGTTTTCACCATCAGACAATCATGGATCGTCACTCATGGCTGGCAGTAATACTGAAATTAACTTTTGGCGCCATCGTGGGGCACGCTCATTGTTTTTTGTTTGTGTGTACGTGATGCACTGTCGTTAAATAAAAGCTTTTTCTATGTTATGGATTACTAGCGGACGTCACGTGGTTTCACCCGCGTAGTTCCCGTTCCCGTGGGAGTACGGGGATAAAATATAGCCTATGTTACTCGCTGATAATGTAGCTATCCATTGCTGAAAGAATTATTCAAATCGGTCCAATAGTTTCTGAGTTTATTCATTACAAACATACACACACACAAAATACAAATTTGTCCTCTTTATAATATTAGTGTAGATTTAAACGAAAACAAAACTATCACTGTTTTCCCAACCTCCTGTTTCCTGTGTTTGCGCACACACTTGTGCACTATAATATGTCCCGCGCCGATGGCTAGTCTCGGTTGAGAGTGGCCGCCAAAGTCGAAATCGGTCAAGAGGACTATATTTCCCAACCACTATACCTCCTGTAAGCCAGAATTAACAGTGACGTTTCTGGTTCACTTAAGCGAGAGTTCTAGGGAAACGATTGAACAGTATTGGATCTCGCAACGAATTAATCAAAACATCACAACGGGAGGGTAAAACAAACAAAAAATTTCGACTAAATAAATTTAGCTATAGTAGGTAAGACAAAAATCCGTTATAATTTTATATTTTAAAGTGCCTACCATAGAATTGCTCCTTTCTTGAAAAAGAACGTTATCATAAAAGCTGTAAAGGTACTGTCCGACGCTACTGCTCATCTTCTTACAGCCGGTCTCAATAACGTATCTACCTGGACAAATTGTCAAATTAGCTATCAACAGTAGCTGAAACGTCATGCTTGCCTTTCAAACATGACGTTCCGGATACCGTTGGTAGCTAATTTGACCGTTGATTAAAGATAGATTCGACAGTGTGTGAGTTGTCCGAAAATATTATATTAAAGATACGTTATTGAAACTCGAAACACCAAAAAAAGAAAAAGGACACCCAAATCCAAACACACACATTTTCCAGGAACCTAACCTGGAAACGAGCTTTAGAGAAAATTTTGTTTTCTTTTTCTTAGTAAATCAATCTCCCCGTTACCAAGAACACTATCCGAATACAAGCCAAAACAGCTTGGATAGTTCTGAGTGTACCTGGAAAATTTACACGGCGTTACAGGTTTAAGTATGTGAACTATGCCAAGCTCCACAATTTAATACTACCCTCGTTTCAGCAACAGGTTCGGACATAGACGTTTTTGGAACGCTCTCCTAAGCTCACCTTATTTAGACTTAGATAACACAGTAAATTACGGACAGAAGGTTAACTGTATACAACTGGTGGAAACAGGCACAGTTATTTTTTTGAAATTTGAATAGTAAACAAGACCATATGCTGCAAGAGATAGACTACAAGAAGTTTTGAAGGGGTAAGCCAGCAGTGGGGCACAATTCAAGCTGACAAAAAACGGGATCACCTCGGGAAAGTATTCCTCCAAACAAAAAAAAAACCGTAAAAACTGTACATACATCCAGTCGAACTGAAAACCTCCTCCTTTTATGAAGTCGGCTAAAATAAACTCTGTCGTGCGATATACACAAACTAAGCCGATTGTAAATCGCAAATATAATCGCACTGTCTGCCAGGGTTCCGGAATTTGTTCGAAAAAATCACAGTGGCCCTGGAACGCAAAGGGCTTTAGAAGGAACATGGATGGGTTTAAGTCAGTAAGAGAAAAGCCCATCGGATCCACATAGAGCGGGAGAAGTAATTTGATGATTCCCCATTCATAAAAACAAAGTAAAATCGCATCCGCTTACCTAATTTGAACATACGTGTTTTCGTTTACGGAGCAGACCTTCTTCACTATTTTATTCTATAATGTTAGCTTGCCTAAATTACATAGTAGTTTCCAAGTCTTAGCTTTTATAACCTTAGTTGTAGGTCTTTAGGACATGTTGGCGACCTTTTCTTAAGTCTATAGGCACCTAGTGTCAAATGGGATGTGGTTTATTTACTTTGACAGCAAAATTGTAGTTGCCGTACGATGTCGGACGTAAAAGAATAGCACCATCCCATCACTTCCCGTGGGTGTCGTAAGAGGCAACTAAGGGACTCGCCAGAGAATGGGCAGCACGATTATCTGTGCATTGCAACAGCTACACGCCTGCCAAGCGTGGCGATTATGGCAACCCGGAGAGGCCTTTGGGGAAGGCCTATGTCCAGACGTATTTCGGCTGATATGATGAAAATTGTAGTTCAGTGTGTCAAAATCACAAATAAAAATAAATCAACCTTGAAAATAAAAAGGGACACCGCAACCGTTACACAGCTAAAGAGTGAAATATCCTGGCGGAGTCTGTGTTTCCTGTTGCTACAATCTGGGGGTCTTTAAGCCAAGAGTGAATAGGTTACTTCTATGCAAGCGTATTCCATCGTCGACCACATCATCGCTTTTAATCTGGGGAGGCTGTGGTCAAACGCGAACCTGTCAATGAAATACCAAAAAAATAAAAACATTTAATTACGTCGTAATTTATATGTGGTCGATACTTTATGGAATGTTCTTCCATATCAACCGTTACATCTCAGTAGTCAATACCCTTGCTACTCATACAATGTTCATACAAAAACCCTTCTTTTCCCTTTTAGCTGAATGGTGCTTATGCACGCGTCATGTTCGTGAACGGGCGCTGTCAGTGGAGACTGGTCATCCCTTAGTTGCCACTGGCTCATTTTAATATTTGATACTGTAAATTGTATTTTCTTTCTTTACATTGTTCTCATATATAGAAGCAACAAGTTTAATGTAACCAGGATTTTTGTAAAAATAAAAAAAAATAAAAGAGTGTCCGTGGAGTTTCTTGCACGTTCTTCTCCATAGAGATCTACGCTTGAACGTGCAAATAGCTTCATGCTTTTGACGGACTTCTTTGAAAATTCAAAAGTACCTGTTAATGGTTTATTTGAAATAAATGCTTTGACTTTGACTTGACTTACTCATCCATAGAAAATCATGGATTTTTAAATGGATTTTCATATGTCTCTTTGTAACAAAGAAACTACCAACAACTTCGCCAAAAGAGGACAAAAGAAAAACTTCTATCAAATTCTGTCCCCCAAACTTGCAACCGAAGCCGGGGGAAAAAACTAGCAAGTAATACGACGCGGTCCTTATTACCCGAACACCTAATATGACCAACTTGATTATGAAGTTAAGCTACAATGTCTTACGTGAGCAGGGTTGGGGTCCCAATTTAATAACGAATAACATTAGGGTATCAGCGTTAACGTGGAAGTTAGAGTTTACGTTTGCGTTTTCTTTTGGGTTCTGGAAATGCGTTTTGTGTGGGCTTGTTTGAAAAGGATATAAAATTTTGTCTCTTTTATATTACATTAACAGCTAGGTAAGGAGCTCGTGGCTAAATAATAACAGCCGCACGGGTCGATCTTCAAGGTTAAGCAACGCTTGCCGAGGTTGGTATGTGGATGGGTGAACTTCTTAACATACCGAGACTCCTCCGTGCCTCGGAAAGCACGTTAAGCCGTTAGTCCCGGCTGTCATTTATAGATCTTGGACAGTCGTTACGGATAGTCAGAAGCCAGATAATTTGACACCAGTCTTGCCAAGGAGTACCGTGTTACACAGTTAATGGGTTTTGGAGGTCTGGTAGGCAGCCACTCCACGTAAAATACTGGTATTCAGCTGAATCCGGTTTGACTGGAAGCCGACCCCAATATAGTCGGGAAAAGGCTAGGCAGACGATGATGAGCCAGGTGACATTCTCTGATATGATTCATTATTCTCTTTTCCTAATTCCAATTAATTTGAGATCGGGGAAGCATGCTCTCGTTTAGCCATACTTCTCTTTAAACCGTCATCTGTTAGTAGTTTTCTAAACGACTACTGAAAATCAGCGCTTTGCTGAGGGTCCCCCATGGCACAGCATCATGCTGAGCTGAAGCCTTCTTTTGATAATCACAACACGCTTTTGTCGAATGATTTTTGTTCCGCCCTTTTTGTTTTCTATCATAATTTAAGCAAAAATAGTCAAGTTGAAGCAGTGGTCGCATGCCAGAAACAACCAAAATATTATAATGGCATTAACTTGACCATTTTTGTGCCTTCTTTTTAAGGATGGGATATTATCAAATGACTCCTTCCGCTCTGGGCAGAGCGAAAGGGAGTGTCAGACTCTTACTGAATAAAACCCATTTGTGTTCCTCGTTCCCTTTGCGTTCCAGAGCCGCGGTGACTCTTTGAAACAAATTCTGCAACACTATTTTTGTACCTATGCCTTGTCTTCTGTCGATTTTGGCTGAAATATTTTCTAGTTCCATAGATTACTTATTATTCTGCAGTCGGGTTACACTTTCTTAAACTTTTTTTTTGTTTAGTAAGTAGGTAACCCAATCTTCAATACAAGTAGGTAAGGTGTTTAACATGGCTAATCTCTACGAAGCCTTAACAAACCACGTTCACGATCCAATATATTCAAGAAACCCGCCAAAATCTGGCAAATGTCTCACGGATGCTTTTAATGGCCGATAAAGGTCGCTTCATTAGTTTTTATTGTAACTACCCACCCATATAATTATGGACGTGGGTGGCTTGTCAGAAGTCCTGACTAGGCTGATGTTCTCTCGTTTATTGAAAGTCTATGTTAGTCGTTAGTTAGGTCTTCAGTTGGGTTTCGATTTTTCGCGTACCTACTCTTTGTGTTAAGAATTTTAATTTTGTCATTTTATACATATATTAAAATAACTTCATTCATTTATCAACATCAAGTATCAACCAGACCAATAAACTAATATTAACAAATAAACTAAACTTACAATAACTAAAATATAGCATAAAAAAATCGTTCTCCGTCCTCAACGCTGTCAGCTGGTAATGTGGCCAAGAGACTGGCGGCATTGCCACGTTGAATGGCAATACTTAGCCTCTGGTCAAAGTAAAAGCCAGCTCTTGGGTCACGGGAAGTGTCAACCAGCCGTTTTCTAAATTTTTTTGAAAAGGCTGTGAGCACAAGGGCCCCACGGCCCGAGGGCTTCAACCCCAAACGGCTCGAAAATATAGTTACCAATAAGTTTACTATATTTACGCCGCTTGAGGTTTTCCGCAGCCGCAGCAGCAGCACCAGCACAACACGATGAACTAAAAAATAGGTTACTTTTGTTATTTTAGTCAATGACGAAATATACAGGTTATTTCAGAAGTGCGTATTCATATTTAAGGATGTTGTGTGATGTCTGAAGTTGCTTTAAAGTAAAGACACGATATTTATCGAAATAGAAAAATATTGACTTTAAATATTCCGACCAAAGAAACCAATAAAATGTTTAAAAAAAAAACACTTTCCAAGCAGTCTGATGCATATTTTTTTCTTTTTTTTTCTTTCTCTCTTTCTTTTTGGCGATGCTATTTTAGTTCAATCACAGATTCGAAGCCAGTAACTGCATCAAACTGCTTGAAGAGTGTTTTTTTTTACTTTTAAGTCGTTTTTCCAGGTGGGGTTTTTTGAAAACAGTTAATTCTTTAATTCTTTATTGTACACCATAACAGCTTATATTAATTCACATTTAAAAATAGTTAATGTACAAAGGCGAGCTTAACTCAAAAATGAGTTTTCTACCAGCAAACTTCTGAGTGATAGAGAGAGATCACAATAGAGGGTAGGATCCAGTGCACAAATTTTACAATGCTACATTTATAAATATACCTACATACGTAAACATATAAATATATACATACATATCTAAAAATATTATGTCATTGCGAAAGGAAATGCTCTTTAACTTTCCTCTTGAAGACGTCAAGAGAAGGGCTGTCGCGTAAGGAGTGTGGGAGAGAGTTAATATTTTTATGTTAATATTATTTCTTTACTGTAAAGCAGCTACAGAACAGCACCCTTAAATATGACCACGCACTCCTGGAACATCTTATATAGACACATCATGCACCAACATTACAGTTCTAAAAAACAGCGCAAGCACTATCCGTATGTAACGTATTTGTGTCTGTCTGTCTGTTGCCGATTGGCAGCAAGATAGTCACAAATACGCGCGCAGGATATAGAATCGCGGGAGATACCTTCGTTTTATGTTGCCATTTCACTGTGAGGGAAACTCGTCTATTGTTTACGTCGTCGCATATGGTAGAATTCGGCCATTTCATGATGTGGCCAGCCATTTCATGAAATGGCCACTTGAATAACTAACTTTGACGACGGAGGCTGCTGGGTTCCTATTTCTGTCAGTAGGGTATAAATGAAACTAACCAAAATAGTATGACGGGAGTTGAGTACGCTCGCTTCGCTCTTTTACTCTAGCTCCCGCCATCCCATTCGAACCTAACCTATCCGTGTCGGGGTGCCGGGGTGTTTTTTTTTTATTCTCTTGACTCTAGTCTAGGTCATAGATGACAGAGACAAAGTCGACGATGGAGCGAGCTTACCCAGAAGAAGCCTGTTCACTCTAATAACTGACCTCGGTTATATCATGAAAGTGCCAATTCTACGATATGGCCATACATATATATCATCACTCACTATACTTTACTCATCTATAGATCCTATTCGTTAAACGGCAGCCTATTAATGAAAAAAAATATTAATACATAGAGCTGTACATACGTATTTATGAATTCCTTAAGCTTCACGGTGATTTTTAGTCCTTTGGCGCCCAAAGAGTCAAAATCTGGAAAGAGACGTACGTCAACGAACTTTTCGAATAGGCTTTATGTCTGTTGACATCATCAATTAAAAAAAATCTTATGAGCTAAAATCACGAAAACGAATGACAGTTGGACTGTCTGACTACCCTACACTTTGACAACTATAACACAATCTTATATTATAAACATAGAACTACCCACAACTGTCATCATGAAACAAACACAGAGCTCCTCAAAGTAAACTAATTTAATCACGAACATGTACAGATGGACCATGATGAATGCATACACGTTCGGACTGGCTTGAGACCGAGTTTGGGATGCTAACTTGTCGCAACAAGGTCACGTTATGCCGCATGTAGGGTGACCACCTGTCAGGGTTGCGGAATTTGTTCGAAAGAGTCACCGCGGCCCTGGAACGCAAAGGGCGTTAGGAGGAACACGGATGAGTTTTAGTCAGTAAGAGTCTGACGCTCCCTTCCTCTCCGCCCAGAGCGGAAGAAGTCATTTGATGATTTCCCATCCAAAAAAGGATGCCTACGCGATGAACAATTTTAGGATAATTAGCACCATCTGTCAAATTCACAACCAACAGTAGCTGAAACGTCATGTTACAAAGGCAAACATGACGTTTCAGCTACTGTTGGTAGCTAATTTGACAGTTGGTTAAAGGTAGATACGTTGTTGAGACCGGCCGTTAAAGCATTATTGTTTGGTAAGAAAATCTAGTAATGTAGCGGGTACACCGTAGTACATAATATATTCTAGAACATACCTTTTCATACACAGGGTGAAACAGAAAAAAAATACTCACCGTTATGAACAGCTTTTCTATGGGACCAAGCCTGAAATCGCCAACCTTTGATTAACCTTTTCGTTATTTCGAGGTCGAAGTTTAATCAACTTGACTTCAAACGTGTATTAATACAATATTACTATTCAATTGATGAGCCATAACCGATTTTATTGTCTAATGTCAGTCGCCTAGCATGTGGCCAATGAATTGTCTACTACAAAATTAAGGGTGAATAAACTAAGTTCACCTTCAAAACTATGTTTATTAGATTTGGATCGAATTTATAAATGAACAATCTCATTATTTATTTATTTACAATTAGCCGGCTTCGCATGGTAAGGTACATTATATATGTTACACTCAAAAATCTTACGATTCGACCTAAACCTATCCGTGTCAGGGTGCCCTAAGTTCCCTCCAATCTAACCTTCTCCCATGATGCGGTTGCATAAGTCAGGGCTCAGCACGCGTCATGCCTTTTGGTTCATTGCCACAACACGTTGTTGTCGTTTTCACGACGAGTTGCGAGCTGTTTTTTTTTCGCTCAAGGAGCGTTTTCGGTTTTAGAACGTAACATAATACGCATCCCAGTCTCGTTGATCGTTCTTTTAAAACCAAATCAAAATACAGAGACAGACAGCGACTTGTTTTACTATTTAGAAAGTTAGGCCTGTAAAGGATATCTCCTTTCATTATGCATAGATTTAAACCGGTCTATTTGGGGTCGTCGAACATATCTTCTTCCATACTTTTCCATATTAGTGTCTACTAGGATGACTTCTATGGAAAAGTGATATGGCTGGATAATATAATGTTTCACACAGTCCATCAAACGTTTCCACTCTTATCGCCAAATTCATACGCAGAACTTTACAAACGAGAGATTAGAATTACTGCTATGTTGAACAACACAGTATCCAATAGTTAAATTTCCATAAAACATTTTCCGTGAAGGAGAAAGTGCAATGTTACCCAGTGACTTGATTGAGGAGGTCAGATAAGCAAGAGTGGAAGCCGACCCCAATATAGTTGGCAAAAGACTAGGCAGATTGATTTACTGCAGCGAACCCCTCCATAACCAATTAAATAAATAAATAATATCTTGGGACAACTCACACACGGTCATCCGATCCCAAACTAGGCAGAGCCTGTGCTATGGCAACCAGACGACTGATAAACATACTTATATATTTCTAAATACATACATATTATAGATAAATTACACCCAGACACAGAACAAATGATCATGCTCATCACACAAAGATTTGTCCTGGGTGGGAATCGAACCCACGACCTCCGGTCTAGCAGTCAGGGTCACTAACCACTCGACCAACAGGCCAGTCAGTCATTTGTCCTACATTTCCAAACAAACATAGCCCCCCCAACTTCCCAGCTACCCTCGGGGCGTACACGCCACAGTAGCATAACGTTTAAGTTTTCATTGTAACACAACTGACACCCGGCATTTTGTCCTTGCATGTTGACAAATTCTTAACAGATGTGTCTTCGGAATTCTTCGGGCGAGTTTGGAAAATTTTAAGCTTGGAATGTTTCCATGCAAGTTTTTATTTCGTGCTGTTTGAATTGTATTTTTGCGGTGTTTATGTTTTATGGATTTTGAAGTATTTTCTAAAAGTGAGTATTTTAAAGAGCGTCTTTTGGACTCTTTTAATCAGATAACTGGAAAAAGTTTTCTTCTGTATTCTAGCCTTTCCTTGTCAAGAGATTATGTAGACAGTAACTTTGCCCGTACCAACGTCGGAAATTATTCCACGGGAACGTACGTCCGGGAAAAAAATATTCTGTCCTTTGACTCAGTCTTCTTCTAGTGGTCGCCAATGTTGATTCTGGCTCTCAAGAATTGCAGTGGTTGTGAATAGTTTGGCGGGCTTTTTGTAACAAAGCTTAAGCAAATCGATGGTGTGATAACCCCCGTTTTTCCTGAGCCTGACCTTTCCCCGGTCGTATTGGATTGCCGTTCCATTGGACTATGAGAACAGGGTAGTAATCGCCGTAGAGGTTTGCCACCGTGGCTGAAATATGGCCGGTTAGATTATTTTTATTTTTATAGTGCAACAAACCTGCTACTACATTCTATCAACATGCTTCAACAGCGAATCCTGAGCGATACAGCGCTTTACAGCGTACGCTTGACAAATCACCGGCAACTTTTGAAGCGCTCAAACAAATCACGTGAACACCTTCGTCTTAATTGATACCATCAATTAATTTAACGGCTGTACTTACTCGGCGTTTACTTGAACATTACGGAGGCAGTCTCTATTACGGATATATTGTAAATCATTAGTTATGGGGAGTCGTAAGTGAGTTGTTTAAGTCAAGTGTGTGTGAAATTACTTGAGTGGTTTAAGTTTTGTTGTTGTTTCATTTTCAGAAATGATCTTTACTTGATATAAAGATGTACAATAAACTATCGCCATCTATACTAATTTAAAAAAGCTGAAGAGTTTGTTTGAACGCGCTAATCTGTGGTACTGGCAGTCGGATTTGGAAAATTATTTTGTATATGATGCCACATTCTTGAGGAATGCTATAGGCTATACGGGAACGGAATAAAACAGGATATGCGCGTACGAAGTCGCGGGCAAAAGTTACTATATGATTATTGAATTACATCTTCATACCGTGCTATCGCTAAGTACCAATGATTTTTTATTACGCAAAAATGCAAGGCTCAACAGGGATTGGTGACGGGAGCATAGCCACTTGAAGTTAGTTTTTTTTATTAATTCAGTTTCTGGTGAGTTTTTCACAGATCGAGACCTCTCGTTTTCTTTATGTGTGGTTAGGAACCTGAAAATATAATACATTTTAGGTAGTCTTATCAGAGAGCCAAATCTAAGAATTTTAAGGCATGCGCATCTCCATCGCCATAAGGCCTACGCACACCGGGACGGAAAGGCAGAGCCTTTTGCCACCGGTCAGCGCACACTAGCCGCTTAGATACTGTAGCATTCCGGCCAATAATACCAGTGTATTCTTCATCGAAACCTACCAAGACATCACGCGACGTGCCGCGACGCTGGATCCCTTAGTGCGCTCTCTAATGTCGTGTCAAGAAATCCCTTTCGATGCCACGGAATAAATTTAAAACATTGGCATTTATGTCGTATTCCTACTAGATAAGTTTGAATGTCTTTTGGTAAAAATTTAAATCCTCTGCCATTCCGTCCCGGTGTGCGTACTGCGTAGGCTCTTAATTTTCATTATTTTTTGACAGAATGCGAATGGAATGACAGGCGAATGCGAACGTTGCTCTAATATAATTGCCCTCAGATATCAGTCATTCAGACTAAATTCAATTTCAATTCTCGGTTGCCACGGTTTATTTTAATTGTTTTTTTTACTCCGGACGCTTTTATCCCGCACGTCTTTAACATCGTGCTCATATAAATGTATAATTTCAATATGAATCATGTTACCATAACTTTGTAAAAAAATATTATTTTTAAAAGAGTGTCCGTGGAGTTTCTTGCACGTTCTTCTGCATAGAGATCTCCGCTTTGGAACGTGCAAATAGCTTCATATTTTTGACCGACCGACCTTGACAAATCAAAAGTGACTGTAAATTGTTCAATTGAAATAAATGCTTTGAGTGTGAGTTTGAATTGACAGGTAAATTCTGACGCATATTTTGAACGTAAACCTTAGCATAGGTGAGAAAAATGTCCGCTAATATAAATATAATTCAAACAATTTGAAACAAAAGTGTGTCCGCTAGGCCATTGCCCTCTACAATTTTCCCGTAAATAAAAAACAGCTGTTTTTCAAAAATTACCATAAATATGGTACGCATCAAGATTTTCAACACTTATGTATTATGTATATGTGAAATAAAATTACCATACGCAAGCACGTTAACCCGAAAATGCGGCGTTTACTTTAAAACACGAGTGTTACAATAAAGTGGCCCGTTAATTATAGTCAGTTTACAGGTTAAGCTCACCTTAATTTGTAATGGAACAGCTTTTATGGAGGGGCTGTATCTTTTGGCTTTTAAAAGTAGAGCTAAATTGGGTCTAAAGTGGAAAAAATCGAGTGTACCCTAAATGTTTTCATTCAAAGTCAAAGTTATTTCACTTATTTCAACTTGACCATTAAAAGCTACGTTAAAAGGGTTTTGAAATTAAAATATTTGTTTCCTCTAGTTGTCCATTCGCAAAAAGTAGATTCTAATGGAGAATAACGGACAAGAAACTCCATAGGTTACTCTTTTCAAATATAAGTTTTACAATATTTTGTACCCATACATTGATCAATTGATTATATTATGTGAGCACAATGCACCCAACATAACACTTATATACAACACACACTTATATACTAATAGGTGTGTATTGTAGGAGCTCGAAATAATAAGAGTCGCAGGGGTCGATCGTCAAGGTTAAGCAAAACTTGCCGATCTTAACGTACAGAGACTTCTCCGTGACTCGGAAAGCACGTTAAGCCGTTGGTCCCGGCTGTCATTTGTAGGTCTTTGGCAGTAATTACGTATGATTTAAACAGAAGATCCACAGGAGTGTAGTCCCATGAAAATTACAATTCAAACCGCAAAACCCATGACACCCCATCACTACAGGTGAAATAACATAACACCATACAGATAGTTCAGCCCACCAAGTAAATACGATCGCATTAAACCAAATGGGGCCCGAAACGTCCCACATTAGGGCCCGACAGGGGTCAATAGGGACTATTTAGGGCCCCAAACATGGTAATGTCTTGGTAACGGCTTCATTATCATGTAGGTACTGGAGAATTGAGCTTGCAAACAGTATTTATGGAAATATGTACATATTTTGCGACTGCGTGCATAAAAATGTAGAATAGGAAAATCAAGATTCCAGGTGAAAATCTGCTACCATAGAGTACGATTATCATACGAATTATTTCAAAGTCAAAGTCTAAACGTTTATTTCAATTAGGCCATTTAACGGCACTTTTGAACGTCATCATTTACATTTCAGTAAAATAATATTATTACATTAGTAAAGTGACTCTACAGTCCATTCGGAAAAGTAGATTCTTATGTAGCAGAACGGACAAGAAACTCCATAGTAGCATGATTATATATTAGCAGTAGTTTCATCGTCAACCCGACCAGACACGACAATCGACAGACTTTGAAGAGCATCTGTATTTACCGCCCCCAAATATGTAAACAAAAGAAAGTTACTATACTTTGCATAAGACAAAATGGTCTGTCTGCTTACAATATGTAATAATAATAATAATAATAATATGTTGGGACAACTCACACACGGTCATCCGATCCCAAACTAGGCAGAGCTATGGCAACCAGACAACTGATAAACATACTTATATATTTCTAAATACATACATATTATAGACAAATTACACCCAGACACAGAACAAATGATCATGCTCATCACACAAAGATTTGTCCTGGGTGGGAATCGAACCCACGACCTCCGGTTTAGCAGTCAGGGTCACTAACCACCACTCTTTTAGTTTTTGACGGTGATGCTACAGTACTATATTCGTGAGCCATTTATGATTTTCCGACTAATTTCTGACTCAAAGGAAGTCATGAGGTCTGTTTACTCCAGGCCCCTGTTACCCACTAAATCCCGTCACTCAAATCTACGATTTACTACCTGAATGGATATCATAATCATCGTCATTATTTCAACCGAAAGACGTCCACTGCTGGACATAAGCCTCGGTCCGACCGGTCTCGGACCGGTCCATTGCTTCTTGCATCCAGCGGGTACCCGCGGCCCTCATCAAGTCATCAGTACTAAGGCAATGTTTATTAAAAAGCACGTGAACTATTCAAAACATAGCCAACAGCTCACCCTAATACCTACACCCACATAGAAGTGATTTTGGAGCCTAAGTGATGCTTAATTAAGCGCAGTTTGGTGTCCCAGCTCCCAGGCATCATTAGAACAACGATCGCTATTACAATTTATTAGGTTCGATAAGCGTTGTTATAATCTAGATATCGGGCGACGTAAGTGTTTAAGCTGGTTGCACAAGAGTCGCTGATATTGTGTAGCATTTTGTTGTGAGACTCAGGCCAAACATAATGCTATGTTGTTTAAAACCAAATCTTTTGTAAACTAAGGTGGAGTGAGCATTCAGTTAACTGTCATTCCATCTTTTTTGTATGGTTTGACAGCTCACTTCATGTTCACCTCACCTAAGTTCACTCAGTGAGACTTTGAGACCAGCACTACCGTGCTGTATTCACTAAGCAAACTTCCGAAGTGCCTCAAAGACACCTCGACATTGCATTACTACTATTTGAAAGTCATGCTAAGTAGGTAAATTTTGAAAGTCTAAAGAAAAACTAACTATTTTCTTAATCGTAGATCTCCCCGCCTATGCGCACACATATAGCCAGCCGACTCTCAAATGTCGGAACTATAAGCCAAGCCAGAGAGAGGCTAATATTTAATAGAAACTTAGTACATTATTGTCACCCAAACTTGAACTGTCCTCATAACAAGTAAGTCTCAACTCGGTATAAACTTGACTTAGTTATGTGCCTCCAAGTTGAGGTGGTATCGCGTCAGGAAAGCGGCCATTTTGATGTAAATGACAGCTCAGAAATAAGATGGCGGATGATAATGCAAAGTTTTGGCGGAGTGCAGTTTTATTTGAGTTTGGTTGATGGTAATGAGTATTGTGTTATTTCCGTGTTACGAAGTTTTCATTTTTGAAACGAAGAAAGTTTATCTTTATAACTTGTATTTTTTCTAGAGTGAACCAAATATTCAAGCATAATAAACCCTGGTAAGTAAAAAATCCTTACTGAAAATACTATTTTTGAATACCATATTTGAATACGGAATTATCAAATTTTGGAAGAACAAGATAAAACTTGAAGTACACTGGAACTTTTATTTACATAAATATTTACAATTGTTTTAAAAAAATACTTAACTAACTATATACACTAGAAAAAATAAAAATAAAAACTCCTAAATTAACCCTAAATATGGCGTCAAAACATTCATCCGCATCGCTGTCGACTGAAGTGTACCCAAAAGTTAAGTCAAATATTAATAGGTAAAGGTATTTTCCAGTCTTGCAGATTTACTTGACGAACGAATTGTTGATAGCAGTCTCTTGTTGTTAAAACAAATGCAATATAATCACCGCCGAATGCTAATAGAATCATTACTTAGAAAATAGCCTTCAATATTTTTTTCCTCTATTATTTTACCAGATTTTAAATAAATGACAGTAGGGCAAAATGCCCTTGTAGTGTCATTGAAACTCTGTATTACCACCTTTTAATTGTATTACCCCGTGTCTCTGCCTACCATTCAAAACTCTACCCTTGAAGATACGTACCCTGTCGGAAGCGTCCCAAACTAAGCAGTATATGTCGTTAGCAAGATAGGATCTAATGAGTTAAGTTGTACAACACTACAGATTATCTATACTTATGTTTGTATGTGTGTAACATTACTTTGTTTGACTTGCGGTTTGACTGTATTTAACCTACTGTGTGGAACGAAGGATTAGACGGAGACGTTCTGGAGTTTATAGCAGTACTAGCTTTCGCCCTCGACTTCGTACGCGTATATCCCGTTTTCCCGTTCCCGTAAGAATATGACCATGACTATGTAGAATCGGGTTATCATAGCTGGTGGTAGTTTCAGAGATTATCCACCAAAGGTTGTCTGTAAAAGATTGCTTTGTGCGATAAGACCACCACTTGTAGCTACAATTGTTTTTATAAATGTTTATCCTGTTCTGAGGTGTACAATCAATATATATCAAACTCTTCCGTTACTGAGTGACTGAGTGACTGACAGACAACGCACAGCCGAAACTACTGGTCGTAGAAAGCTGAAATTTGGCATGTAGGTTCCTTAGGGCACCTCCCCAAGGAACTTACATGCCAAGTTTAGAGGAGCACTAAGAGAGATTTCCCGAAATTCCTACGGGAACGGGATATGCGCATACGAAGTCGCGAACAGGACCAAGTAAATTATAATTATGATAAATAAATCCTGTTTCCATCAATCTTGCACAAATCTAGACTAGTGCTACTGAGAAATACTAGGTGTAAAAATTAATCTGTCTTACTACTCTCAAATTTACCACGTTCACTGTTTAAACTTAATAGAATTCATATGAATAAAACGTGAAAAAAACTTCTAAGTAAATCCAAATTAATTAAATTAAAACCCTTAAGGTATTGCAGAAAGTTTTTTTTTTTTTAAGGATGGGAAATCATCAAATGACTTCTTCCACTCTAGGTGGAGCGGAAGGGCGTGTCAGACTCTTACTGACTAAAACCCATCCGTGTTCCTTCTAAAGCCCTTTTCGTTCCAGGGCCGCGGGGTCTCTTTCGAACAAATTCCGCAACCCTGGCAGATTGAAAAGCTTACATAGGTACCTAAGTTGCTACAAATATATTTTTATGACGTAACATCCTTCAAAAAGACGCCTCCATATAAAATAAAAGCAAAACTACGACACATTAAAAGATATAACTGAAAGAGCACAATGATAGATGATTTATTTCACATAACAGACTTTCCAAGAATATAAGGTGACCTCACAAACGTGTGACGTAATAAAAATGTGCTATTCTTAAAATATTTAATGTGAACTTCGACATTGGAAGACAACAAATGATTGCGTAAAAGTATCATAGAGTGGGCTTGAATGTGACTTACACAAATATCTTCTTCAATTTTATGGACAAAGTTCAGGCCAAAATTGTTAGTTTTAACAGTATTTCAAATTTGTACAGCTATAGGCTAAAATTAAAGTCAAAGACAAAGTCAAAGTCAAAGCATTTATTTCAAATAAACCATTATCAGGCAGGAACTTTCGAATTGTCAAAGTCAGTCCGGCAAAAACATGAAGCTATTTGCACGTTCCAAAGCGTAGATCTCTATGGAGAAGAACGTGCAAGAAACTCCACGGACACTCTTTTAAATAATTTTATGTTTACAAAAATCCTGGTTACATTTACCTTGTTGCTTCTATATATGAGAACAATGTAAAAAAGAATAAACAATTTATAGTATCAAATATTAAAATGAGCCAGTGGCAACTAAGGGATGACCAGTCTCCACTGACTAACTTCTATCCGCCGCTTCGCTCCCAGAAGCCCTGCATTTTTTAGGTACAGGAAGAACGTCCTTTTTTCTTATGTCGGCAGAATGTGTCTTTGTATTAGTGAAAGAGTAATATCTTAATCGGATCAGCATTTCCAGAGATTACCCTTTGCAAAGGTATAAACAAACTCAAAATCAACTTTACCTCTTTATTTTAACATCAAAATGGAATGTCCTCGAAAGAAATTCAACAACATGCATCAGCCCAAAAACTAGTAGCCGAATACGAGATCCAAAACAGAAAATATCCATCCTTCACTTTTCCTAGTCATTGAACCAAAGGCAAGGCTTCACTCTCCATCACTCATCCCTATTGGTTCTTTCAAATCATTAAAAAGGACCAATAAACTCGTCCAAACAGCTCTCATTCCCCAAATCCTATCTTTACGCCTCTTAACTAAACACAATCAATATGCACTCACCAATCACTCAAGAACGAAACGATTTTAAGTGTCACCCTAAAGGTGCGCTTACACGGGCAATTTTTTGGGCAATTATTGCTCTGCAACACGTATAGATCAATGTGGAGCCGTTAGTGGAGCAATTAGCAACAAATTCAATAAAAATGCTTGCATCTATGTTTTATTTTTATTTTCAAACTAAATTACTCGTGTATATAACTAAAGTCATTCAACTTAAGTAATTTAGTTAGAGTTTCTCCATAACGCTCAATATTGTCATTGTAAAACATTTTCCAAGTTGTATACTTATATTTTTCCAAATTGACTCTTGCTGCCGTTGCCGTAAATTGCATGATAACGACAACGTTACAAGTCAATAGAGTCACAATCGACCAGTATTGCTTACATTGATCAATTTTCATTGCCCGTGTGAGCGCACCTTTAAGTGTCACCCTAAGAAATATCGAGAAAGGCACAAAGGGAATAAAATAAAATGGCGCTAAGAAACAGTAACGAGACTGAATGGAAAAGAATGGTGGGGAAGCGAGAAATAATTAGTTTTTCTTTAGAGAAAATGTCGTGAAGTGGCGGTTGTTTTTATTGAGAACTGTTCCGCTGTTTAAGAGCACGGTTTTATTGTTCCTGTGTTTTTTTTTTGTAGGTTAAAATAAAATTGAATATAGCGATCCTGATCGTAAGTCTACTGAATAAGGGGTAGACCATGCCCTGGATTTGGATAAAATATACTTTTAATCCCGAAAGTATGTTCCCTGGGGATAATTTTAGACTTTCACGGGTGGAAGCTGCTGGCAGAAGCATCTTACAAAGGCGGTCCACTCTTTCAATTCCCTAAGATAATATATAATGCATTTAAATTATGAAATAACCTGTTAATAATATTTACGTATCATAACAATGTCGCCGTCCCATTCCGCAGCCGTCCTTAAAACACAAGGCTCGGACTGCGCTCGCTATGGGATGTTTCAAACTACGTCTCGCGTCATGATAATGAATAATATTTTGGTTTTTTAATAATTCAAATGTTCACATAAATACCATTTTTTTTAATAAATGTGTAGTAAGTAGTCTTTGGATGGATGAAGTGGGCTGTCGTTGTAAGAAAACTAAAATAGAACCGTGTATTAAAAGAGACAATTATTAGTTGACTAGCTTCTTCCAGCGGCAAGAGGTAACAAACAGACTCACTTAATAATAATAAAATATATGGATTTGTGCAAGTGGAAGTTTAACCGCAAATCTCAATGCGATAGAGTGATTTGCAAATAATAAGTATACTAAGTTCACAACAAAAAACTGTATTTTTTTGTTCAATACTTAAGAAATTGACGAACAAATACTCATTAACAACCAACGAACTCTAAATCCCGATCCAGTGAAGAACATTCCCAAATGAAGGCCCATCTGGATAATGTCCCTACGTCAATAAAAAATAAAATTGTTCTGTAAGACGAAACAGTTCTTTCCTTGACTAAATATTATTTCTGTGGAGGACGGTATTAAAAAAAATGTGTTGCTCTCGGGGGAGAGATTCAAATAAAAAAGTAGCTGTTTGAATTTAAAATTCTCTGTTTATGGGTTTAGAATCTCGTGTGCTTGTCAAACAGCTATATTTGAGTTCTTAAAATTTTAGAAAAACCAACTCTATACATAAATAAAATTAAAATTTAATTGCAACCTATACTACAAAAATATATCGATTATACTTTCTGGTAATCGAAAATAAAAGAAAGAAAATATATTTTGTTCACATAAACAAAAACAGGAACAAACATAAGGAAACTTAATTTTAAAACAATAAGTAGAATTATGAGGCTTCACCAAACGGGTACAGGCCTATTCTCTTTTCAGATCAAAACTACGCATATCCCATTCAATTTTACGTATAAAATCCTTCATTAAACTATCTACTACAGAAACCGTTAAACCAGCCTACAACACGCATTAACCATTTTTTACCACCCAGCCCTAGGCGACACGCAACTGCAAATTCAACACAAATTATGACGTCACACCTCGCAAAAAGCGTTCAACCAGCAATAACAATTACATCAGTGATAGGTTCCGTATGCGATCGGAACGGACTCAAGGTCAAAACAATGAGGTCGCCGAAGTAAGAGTGTATCGAGGTCATAAGAAAGCAAGCTAAGGTCGCTGGTACAAGGTGCTTATGAAAACTAGTTTCTTGTTTTGTTCTTTTTTGTTTGTTTGAATATGTTTGTGGTTGTGACTCGACTAGACATGATTGGGTTTGCTATGGGGGGCCATTAGGAACAAGGTAAAGACGCTCGTAGAAAGGCGAGACACGATAACGCGACAAGTTTTAGAATTCACGTTGTCGCGATGTCGCGTCGCTCCTGTCTGCGTTAAACACTTGAGCACATAAAGGGTCCCCTTTATGTGCTCTAGTGTTTGACTCGATGCTCAATCTTAATTTACCGCCCTTACGGGTTTGGTACATCTGTTCAATAATTTAGCCCAGCTTGGCGAGTACTGGCTTCCCTCGAGACGAGTGACCTCCTGTGTGATTTGCACTTAATTTTGCAGTCATGAGCCCTTTGATAGACGATTAATCAATCAGCAATTTTTTGACATTTAATGCGTTTCATTGAACTATACTAAAAAATACTATAACTATAATAAACAGTATAATCTTTGTGATCACATCCTCGCTAGTAAACCGACAATCCGTTCATTTATATATTAAAACCTCACGCAACACACGAGTAAAAAGGTGGATTTATTTCCCTTAGGCATTCTCTACCAGTCCACCTCTTGGTGGAGAAATAACATGCCAGGTGCAAACATAACAGAAAATATTCTAAAAAGCATATTATAGTTAAAATAAACATAAATACATAGCATATGCATTGCAACATCTACACTGCGATCACCAACCTGCCTGCCAAGCGTGGTGATTGTGGCAAACCACCCCTTGTGGCAGGCCTATGTCCAGCAGTGGACGTCGTGGATGAGGATAAAACATACATACACGAACGAATTACGAACAAACATAAAAAGTTCACTGTTTTGAATTTTAATTTTAGACCAACTCGCACTTCATTTACCTACCCCTAAAAACATGACACTCCAGGGCTCTTTTACGAGCCCGTATTGATGTCATAGTTAATAATCTAATATCGATGGCGCCCGAAGCTTCCAGTCCCCGTCAGGTCAGCAGCCTATTAGTTGAATCCATACTCGCCTCTACATACATTTTATTGAATAACTCGATTCCATAAGTTGAGTTGTTTAATTTGTTTTAGTGTAATTTGATTTAATCATCATACAAATTTTAAGCATTAGCAATCAATCAAAGAACTGTGCGTAGCTTAATAATAACAAATCTGACTCCGGTCTTGCCAAGGGATACCGCGATAACTCCCCAGTTACTGGATAGATGATATATTTCTGTTGCCGCTATTACAACAAATACTAAAAAACAGAATAGAAAAAATATTTAAGGAGGCTCCCATACAACAAACGTGAGTTGTTCGCCATTTTTAAAGATGGTACGGAACTCTACGTGCGCGAGTCCGACTCGCACTTGGCAGGTTTTTTTTTATGGTACGGAACCTTTTGTGTGCGAGTCTTACTCGCACTTGGCTGGTTCATTAAACGTTAACATCGATTTTATAAAAGACGTACTCTTTCAATACGTTTGCGAATAAATTATCATTTATATGCAAAAACACAATGTAGACTTACCATTTATTTAATACATTCTGTGTTACCTCTTTGAAAATAACTGAACGGTGCAACACTCACCTATTAATTCCCAGGAAAGAACTTAACTTTATTTTTCACTTTGTATCTTTAATTACACATTCGACTTCTCTTCAATTCTCTTTTAACTAGAGAATGGCTACAAATGAACTAAATGTGCAATTTAAAAGTGGAAATTATCCTGAACCATTAAATTCGTGAAGAGAAATAGCGTACTATGAAATTTTTGTGTGGGTAGAAATAAAATAATCAATAAACAGATTCCATTAGTAACCGCTAGTGAATTTGCTTCACTCTGTGACGTGTGAGTTGATTTTAGATCACCTAAAAATAATAAAGTACCACTCTTTAATTTATTGGCATTTGTTTACGGGGTAGGTAATTTTGGGAAAATAGTACAATCACGGGAAAAGGCGGTCCGCCACATTTTTTGTTATGAAAACATAAATGTTTTGATATATTGTTAACTAGGTTTTACCCGCGTGAAATAGTTACTTCGGGCAGCCATTTTTATTTTTAAGATACATTTTTTTTTAAAACGTTGAACATAATTACTTATGTTTTTTTTTTATTTTTGATCACGTGGCTTAATTAAGGTTCATGGCAAACTTTCATCCTCTATTTCAACCCCTTCAAACCCATTTCTCGCGATTTCATCATTTCAAAATTTCATCTAAATCGGTTTAGCGGTTATTGATTCCGCATACAAACCATTTTCACCCCTTAAAGAATGATTTCTGGGACAAAAACTATTCTATGTTCTTTCTCAGGCTCTAGACTATCTCTGTACTAAATTTCATTTGAATCGGTTCAGTAGTTTAGGCGTGATTGCGTAACACACAGACAGACACAGTTACTTTCGCATTTTTAATATTATTAGTAATTACTATATTAGTATTAGTAAATGAGTATATATTAGTATGGAAGTATGGATTTACCGTATTTCAAAGTTAGTCTCGAACTGAAAAAAGATAATGAATTAAAAGTGATTCTGTATAACCAACACAAAACAAAGACGCATTCACATAGTAAATAGTTTTAAACGTATTCGATCGAGTAAATGCAAGCAATATTTTATTAAAACAGAGTAAATACAGTCTGGTGACATTACCAAAAAAAATATGTTTTTCCTTACGATTTCACATAAGCAAAAGTTTACGTTAATCGATCGAGTACATTTAAAAACTCGGACTAAGCACTTAAAATACTTACTCTGGTTAAGTCTTATAAATCCACGTTTAAGTCCACGTAAAACGAAAAAAATCGTGATAAAATTCCATAATTCTGTTTATTGTTTTAAGTTTAATATCCTTTCTGCACTTATTGCCATATTAAAACGTTCTTATAGCTCTAAGCAAAGTTTAAGTATCCTTTTATTTCTCCCTTTTATTATTTACGATACCCTGTATACCTACTTGTAGTATACGAGCATCTAACTTAGGTATGTTTTGCCAGACGTGGCAATTTTTTCAACATTATGTAACATTTACAGGCACTTTTGAATTGTCAAGGTTGGTCAGTCAAAAGAGATGAAGCTATTTTGCACGTTCCAAAGCGTAGATCTCTATGGAGAAGAACGTGCAAGAAACTCCACGGACACTCTTTTAAATCATTTATTGTTTTACAATGTTTTGGTTACATTCTTGTTGAAATTAAACATACATATATGTGAGAACGATATAAAAAAAAATGCACGATAAAAGCGTCTGGAGTAGGAAAAATAACGATTCAAATAACAAATCATTATAATAAACCATGGCAGCTGAGAGATGACCAGTCTCAACTGACGGCGTCTGTTCACGAACATGATGTAAAACTTACATACTGTAACACTAGCAGACTCATGCTAGTGTTACTAAACTTAATATTATTATTACAAATAAAACCACGTTAGAGACTTGACTTCGTAATATATTCGGCATCTGCCTTATACGAGCGCTGGTACAGGAGTCCCATATAAAAACAAAACATATTTTCATATTCCTAATTCAAATTCTCTTTAACTTTTCCCAGACGCTTCCAAAGATCTACCTTGTCTGCCAGAAACCTGCAGCCAAGGAGGTCCTGCTGACAATACATATGTACGCATTTGACCTTTATGATATCAGCCGAAAGACGTCCACTGCTGGACATAGGCCTCCCCTAACCCAAGGGGAGCTTTGCCATGATGCAATGCACAGATAATGCTGCTGCCCATTCTCTGGTGAGACCCTTAGTCGCCTCTTACGACACCCACGGGAAGTGATGGGATGTTACTATTCTTTTACGTCTGACACCATACAGAACGCTAACATTTTTACTTATCCGCACTTATTAAGTACAAGAATTGGCCTACTGGAGATCAGCATGCAGTATCGTGTCTTTCTATGGTGCTGCCAATCAATGTCAATATCCTTCGATCTAAATTCTGTACACTTCAAAACAACAACTAATTATCTCATTTCTTTTTCCAGGTACAGTCCCCATCAACACTGGTAACGAAAAGAAAAACTAAATAAAAAAAAACACCTTTGCGTAAGTACTTATAGTCAAATCACAGCATTCACCATTTGTTAGCGTGGTAAGAAAACTGAGTTCATTTGCTAATTTATCTGGGGTGGTTAATAAAGTCAGCCGGACGAACTCATTAAAAAATACTGCTGGGTAGTAAAACATCTGTCGTTGATAGT
Source organism: Mamestra configurata (assembly GCA_002192655.3). NCBI lineage: Eukaryota > Metazoa > Arthropoda > Insecta > Lepidoptera > Noctuidae > Mamestra > Mamestra configurata. The sequence continues at coordinate 26,863 of NDFZ01005046.1, forward strand.
AATTTACTGGAAGAAATGTTGTTATTGGTTGCTTTTACGTTTTTACTTGAGTTTAGGCACCAATAATATACTTAAATAATGTACCCAGGTATATATGTCATCGGAAAATTGCAGACTCCGTAAGATTGTAATAAATCGTTATTATATAAGGTATAATTTCTCGATATATTATGAAAAAAATATTTTGTATACAATAAATCCCATCCTAACTCAATAGTTTCCATATATAAGAGTAAATAGTTCACAATTTCACGCGATATTTTACAATTTTGCGGCGTTTGCAATTTTCCGGTGACATATGCATAAGTTTAAGCGGTGGATAATGCACGGTAGTACAAAGAAAGAGTAATAATACATATGTTAAAAATGCAAGTTTAACACCACCTTATGCAAGTTGTGGATTTAAACGAAACGAAACAACAACGCGTTTTCATTAGTGCTCAATTGCTACTGAGACACTGAGTAAACATGGGCGTTTTTTTAATTGCCGTCATGCGAAATTCCTAATATGGCCGTTTGAAAGACGACGCGATTTGAGTTGTTTTTTTTTGTTCAGTGACCTTTTTCGGTCTTTGAGCCTAACATATATGCAATGATAACATCCTCATCTAAGTGTCCTTGTCCTTTGTTACTTGGGATCGGCGTAACACGCTCTTTTTCCATTCTTCTCTATCAATCATCAAGCTATATTTAAATTCCTTCTCTTTCATATAATGTTAAACCGACTCCAAAAGAAAAAGAAGATGTTATTCTCGCATAATTCATCCTTGCGGCTTTCCAAACAATGATAACAATCCATACTAATACAATAAATGCGAAAGCGTGTCTGTCTGTCTGCTACGTCTTCACGCTTAAACCGCTGAACCGATTTAGGTGAAATTTGGTACAGAGAGATAGATTAGACCTTGGAAAAGGACATCGAGGAGATGAAAGTTTAGATGGGAGTCCGTCATTGTTGAAGATAAAACCTTTGTATTAAAGGCACATGATAAAAAATAAATAAACACATGTTCAAGCGTTTTTGAAGAATTAGTATCTTTAAAATAAAAATGGCTGCCTAAAGTAACTATCCCACGCGTAGGAATTCGCGGGCAAAAGCTAGGGAATCTACAAGAATTCGAATGATAACGCATCTAGTAAACCGACATCTCTGCGCATCATAACCCCAGGTACTCGTAGTTAGCTGAGTGGTCGTAATAGGTAATATTTGGCATGCGCACTGATACCATTATGAAATTATGACGATGTAGCACTAGGGAAATTACACGACACTTTTAATTTGTCAAACTGTTTGCTGGAACTCGTATCAGCTTTTAAAAGGTGATATCGTGCTGTTATTTTGTACCTGGGGTATTCTGTTTAGTATTTATATCTGGTTTGTCGACCTCGTAATGTGTTTATTACCCTAAGGACTACATTTTAAATCAGTTCTACTCTTGAATCAAGAGGGATGGTTCCTGTATTGAAAAAAGTTATTTTAATTGAGGCCGTCAGTTTAATTATTATAAAATATAGCTTTTGCCTGCGACTTCGTACGCGCATATACCGTTTTTTCCCGTTCCTGTATAGCCTGTAGCCTTCCTTATGAATGTGGCAACCATGAATATAAAAAAAAAAAACAAATCCGACTGGTAGTTGCAGATTAGCGCGTTCAAACAAACAAACAACATCTTCAGCTTTAATATATTATTATAGATTAGATATGCAATTTTTGATTTACCAATTCAATAAAAATTGACAAAGATAAAACTCATAAAGTTCAAGAGTGGAGGCGTGTTACGTCACTTCGATATTTCGTAATCTTCATATTGCGTAGACGCGACGATACGCGAAATTTGAATGCACTGTATCGTCTTCATTTTTTTTTTACGTGAAGAAAAAAGTCCTGTCCTTCAAAAAAACTCCATCACTTATTATAAAAGGATGCTAATTTTATTCTTTGACTATTTTTTTTTTACTAAGGCTGACTAGCCTTAGTAAAAAAAAAAAAATAGTCAATATACCTACAATCTCTATGTATGACCTCTAGACGTGATTATACTTCGAAATAATTAGTTGGGAAATCCCGAAACATACATAAGTTAAAATGTTGATACTAGTGTAGTTAAATTGTATGAGAGTGATTATTGTTTGATACCTTTTTTTTTTTTAAGGATGGGAAATCATCAAATGACTTCTTCCGCTCTGGGTGGAGCGGAAGGGCGTGTCAATTGCTTGATACCTACGGATGTATTTCGAAACAAAGGGGCAGATGGGAATGTTCTATACCACACTTAAGTGTTAACAAAATCAATTTCTGTAGGTACGGGTATATATAGTGGCATCAACGCCGCCACATGAAAAACTAAGAAGAAAATTTATACGGCAAAAAAAGGACCGCAAAGCCATCTATTCTATCAGCGATAAACTACTGACGAAATCCGGCATCGCGCAAGCAAAGTTCTCCGTGCAATTTGAACATATACAACAGTCCGAATATCAACTATCGGGCAGTTGCCTACCTGATACAACAACCGTCTGGCAGGAGGATCCTCCCTTTTCAATGGAGGTGTGCGGGACTTTACTCTGTTCCGCATGAACAAACATATGACGTTCGAAATCGTCATATCATTTAAACTTTGCCCAAACAGAGGTATCACGAATGTTTTTGACGTATCGTAACGTAACGTCAAATTTTACAACCTCTCTAATAATAATACTCCTTTAATGTCGCATAAATTTAAACCAAAATGCCATGGAGTCGTAATTTTTTATATTCAAAATTCACTTACGTTAACGATACTGTAACGTTACTATACGTCAAAACATTTATGCTAGGCCCTCTGCGGTAAATCCCGCGCTCGGACTGTTTTTGCCGATGCCGATTGTTTTTTGTTTTTTTATTTAAGATGAGTTTGCTCTTGACTCTAGTCTAGGTCAAAGATGACAGAGGCAAAGTCAACTAACTTACGTGTTTGAAGATGTTCGAATAATCGCTTGAATTCCTAACCATGAAAACAACTGAAGAGCAATTCTGGAGTGTTCTCATTCTCATCGTAATCGCAAACTGTCAAATCACGTCTAATTTCGCTTCATTTTGACTTTGAATGACGCTGAGATGATATTGATTTGAATTTGAACGTTTTTAAGAACGAACATTGGCTTTCTGACCTCAACAGACGTGACGGTTTCGCAAATCGCATGCATATAAGTTAATCATTAAACACCACGTTTTTTACAGGCGCCATCGACGCGCGTTGTCGGTGCCACTAAGTTAAAAAAACAACAACGTTTAAATACGTTTGCAGAGCGTTACACGTGCGTGCGACGTACATCGACGGCGCCTGAAAAAAACGGGGTGTGTAAGAACTCTTAGTATCACTGAAATAAAACATAATTGAACAACAACACTTGTAAAAAATACAAACAAACATTTGGTTGTATGTAATTTACAAGTAGGTACAGCTAAAAACAACAAAATCCTACCAAAAACTTTTAATAAACCATCTCCCGCGACCATCATCCCCAACTAGACACCCCTAAACAACAGACAAACATTGTTTACAAAAAACTACCCTCCATTTTTCACCGAAATGCACTCGGCAAGGGAGAAGAAAAAAGAAAAACAATGGCTACAGGGTTGCCAACATTCAACTATGATTGATTATGATTGAGGGAGCCAACCGGTGCGCCGTTCATATTTCCACTGGAGGTTTTTCAATGAAAGCCTCATTTACTTTGGTGAAGGCTGGTTATTTTTAGAATGCTTGCTAGAGTACTTTTTTGTTATGTGTGTCATGTAATGAAACGCTTTTATTCACTAAATTAAATGTTTTAAAAACAGTAATCCGCCGATGGCGGGAGCAGGGTCACAAGAAGTACCTCACAATTTAATAGAATAGTATCACTCCAAAAAAAATGGGAAGTGGGCAGGTCACGTGGCCAGGCTCTAAGATGATAGATGGACGGCGAAAGCTGGAAAATGCACTGGCCCACGAGGAACTAGGAGCAGAGGCAGGCCTAACGCTATATGAGCATACGAGATAGTGGAGATGGCGGGTCATAACTGGCTTCGCGTTGCCAGCGACAAAACTCACTGGCATACCTTGGAGGAGGCTTTTACCCGAAGGGGGTCCGTACAAGTTACGTAAGAGTTACATGTCACAAAAAAAAAATAGTATATATTCTTTTAATGGGTTGTAATTTGCATGGAATAAATAAAGCTTTATTGCTATTAATTATTAATAGTATCACTACAGAATATAAAGTTGCAAATAGTTAACGCAACGGCAAAGCATCGAGTCAACTGTGACAAAAGATATCGAAGCTTCTATCTTGATGAGGTCGAGAATGGAGCACGCTTACCCAGATGTTATATTAAGTACTTATCATAAAAAAGGTCATACTAAATACATCAGTGAACATTTTAACTGGCTTCCTAACTAGCCTTGTGATACACGAACCACCCATACGAACGTTGCAAGCTTACTGCGGCATAAGTTGTTCGTTCAATCCTTCGTTCAATCCATCCAAAGGTTGTCTGGAAGAGATTGCCTTGTGCGATAAGACCGCCCATTGTGCGCTTATTTTATGTATGATTGTCCTGTTCTTATTATGAGGTGTACAATAAAGTATATAACAAATAAATAATACAAATAAATAAATAAGTTGGAATCCTTTGGATACGGAACCCTAAAAAGTAGGTTGGCTCGCTTAATATCAACTGTAAGTGTTACCCGTAGTAATAAAAGTGTACATACACAGTACAATCTCACATACTAACCTCCATTTTCTTCCCTTTTACACAGTAAATGTAAAAAAATAAGTTCGCACGAAGCCTCCATTAGACTAACATCTTTTTACTTCATTAGAAGCGAGCAAACATTAAAAGGTTGAGCTAAAACAGACTAATAGGTACGTGGATATTTTTATATAGAGGTGGGAATATTTGGGTTTTTTGTAAGGACTATGTACATATTAGTTATTACTAAATGGAAGAAGTCTGATAAATAATTTCATAGAAAAATGTGTCAATCTAAGAAAAACATTGGTAAAAAATAGGTACCTACAGTAAAATACTTACAATCTTGCTGTAAGTAAAAATAAATTTCTAACTTCGTAAACATTCTAGTGTCATTTTTTTTAAAGTAACTGTCTACTTCAAAAGAAAGAAAATAAGATATTTTTAAAATCTTCGCACCAAATTTTTTAAAAGGTTTGTACCCGTCAAACAAACGTTTTGCAATTACACAATTACACGAATCACATAAATACATCTACTCATACATATCTCTGTTTTGTTCATTTAGTCGTTTGCCTAAGTGGACTACGAATACGAGGCAATAAAACCTAACTGAGCAATCAACCGTACTAAATGAAGTCCGAAAACAAACCGGTATTCGAATAAAAACCCGGGATTCAAATAAAAACCCGGTATTCACATCTCTAAGCCCTCACTAACAAGTATCTTCATTACATCATTTCGCATTCATGAAACACTCGCCCATTTTTTACTCACATTTCACCTTTAATACACGATCCAATTCACCGCCTTTTAAAGCTGAAAAAATAAAGTTCAACGCGAGTATTTCCTAGCCAAAAAAGTTTGTAATGGAAGAGGATTAAAAGCTTGCACAATTCAAACTAACTGCCAACGGGATTTTTAAAGGCGGACGTTTCACAACACTAGTTCGTAAGGTGGGGGCTACACTAAAATGTGAAGTTGTTTTTAATTATTTTAATTTATTGCTTGAAAATTATTTATTCATATTTTAAAGTAAAGTAACCAAGTGCTTCTAGAAAAAAAAGATAGAAGCTTTTACCCGTCGTTGAAAAGAATTTTTATAGAGTATGCGCGAAGCAACAAAAATATTTTTATTCACGAAATATTTTGCAACACTCAACACATTTTTTACTGTAGTCATAAGAATTCTGGCTGAAACTGAATAAAGATCACTTCAAAAGCGTCTTACTCCGAGCCTCAAGGTCAAACCTGAATTTTACCTAATTAAATTGATTATAATAAAATTATGTATATTCTAAACATTAAATCTGCCCAAGCCATGTTTTCCGTAATTTTCCTTTCCTACCCACATGTCCAACAGACAAGTTAATTATAAAATTAAATCACGAAAAAGGTTTTCATACTGTTTTATAGCGTGGCCGTTGCGTCCAGAGCGTTTTACCATTTTTGAATTTGAAATGCAAATTAGATTTGAAAAGCGAAGCGAAGAAAATCGCTTGCAGTGGAATTTATGTACATGATTTTTAAAATGCCAGGATTTTGGTTTTTGCATAAAATATTGTGTACAAAAGTTATTTTAAAAATTGACCAGGATGTTACGTCATTTTTTGTAGCGAATATTTTTATTTGTAATAACGTTGATACCTGGAGTAATTTAATTCCGTTTCGTTTTACGTCTGATGAAAATTATTTGAAAGTGTTCAATAGGAATGAAATTATATCACAGTCAAAACTGTTAATTGGTCAAAACAGGATTTCACTGGTTACAATAAACAGCATTAATTAAAACGCCTAAGGTCCTAAATAAAACAACCAATCTAATACATTTTTTCGTACATAAATGTTTAAATGGACGTAATTGTAAAAAAAAACACATTTTAAGCAATTAAAAAAGAAGTTTTGGCTCGTCATAGGTATTTTTGTCAATTTTTGACAGACAAAAGTGGTTTAAATCGATTAACACTTTTGTACTTAGTCATATTACAATGCAGCCTTAAACCTTGGGCCGTTGCACTGCAGTGGGACAGAACAGGCTCAAAATAAATAATAATAAATATCTCCATCATCCTCTTTTTTAAATTTTTCGATAAAACTCATAACAAAATTCCCAATTATTATCCTTTTACAAAACCGTTAAACATTTCAGCGCTGTTGTAAAACCGCACCGTACTTAATGAAGACGTATAGCTCGTTAGCCGGACTTAGCTAACATTTCAGTAAAAACCCCACGGTTTTAAATGTATAAGTGCTACAAACTGGGTTTAATTTTGAAAAATCTCGTTGTTAATAAAGCATGGAGAACTATGTGATACATACCATTTTTTTCTGTTTCTTCGGCCACATAAAGAAGAAGAAAGAAAAATACGTTTATTCAGACTTAAAGCACACTATACGTTTACAGGACAAACAAAACAAATGGTAAAGAAAAACCGGTCAAGTGCGAGTCGGACTCTCTCACGAAGGGTTCCATACCATAAACTGTAAAAAACACGTTTTTGGTATGGGAGCCCCCTTTAATTTAATTTTTTACAAATTGTTGTTATAGCGTCAACAGAAATACATCATCTGTGAAAATTTCAACTGTCTAACTATCACAGTTTATGAGATACAGCCTGGTGACAGACGGACAGACAGACAGACGGACGGACAGCGGAGTCTTAGTAATAGGGTCCCGTTTTACCGTTTTACCCAAGCAATGAAAATTAAAAAAATACTTTTTGAAGTTAAAAAAAAGGTGTGCCTACATATATCACAGGAACTTTGCTTTTTTCTAGATTAAATCTAATTACACTTCGCACCATTTTTGTAATCGAATCACTACCTACTTACTCCTCGAAATTTCCTCTTACAAACAACCAATTTAACCCTCTTTGTATTGCAAGGATGTTTTGTATTCGGCATTGATAAAAAACCTTGAGATTATTATAAAATCTCAACAACCTTGGTCAATATCTTCCAGACAACCTTTGATTTTCCAGGTATTCTGTTCTAGCTCCTTTTTGATCTTAGGTAAGGTCTTGCCTCGAGGTATCTTTAAAACTTTGTCAAAGACGAACATCTTTTTACTTTTTTATCTTTACTCAACAAACTGAGGGGTGCATCGTTTTTTTCTTCGAAATTGCCACTTGCACCCCTCTGCCAATTTTTAGTTTTACTGAAACCAATCCCAGCTCATGAATAACACCTATTAAGTTCATGACTACACCTAGAGCTCTGCCCACCCCAACAACATCAAAGGTCGTGAAAATTACATGAGTCTTGTGTACATTAAATTTGAATAGAAGCACTCAAACTACGTAACTCGGTTAAGCCCCGCAAGCTTTTAACAATATAAACACTGGATTTAACCAGATTTCAGGAAACTGCAGTAATAAATCAAACGATTAAAAAAATACAACTGTGGAACATTTTAAGATGCATTTTCACTTGGCTTGGAATAAGCAAATCCACTTAAATCCAGCATGCACCTAATAATCCGGTGCTTACCGACGCGCGCCAGTTGCAACCGCTTTATACCGGATTTTTCCGCTTATTTGAACGCAAACATGACCTTATTTTTTATACATTTCGACGCTACAATTTATCTAGATAGCAATATTGGCTAGATACATAACGGACAATTTTCAACCTTAATGCTTTAGCTATTAACACGAAATCGCTGTGAAAGCGGGTATCGATTCCCGAGACGTGTAAAATGACGTCACATTACTCCGCGTTATCGTACAACGTCCTGTATTTCGTAATACGATACTAAATGTCATTTTTCATACGACCAGAAAGTATGGACCTCTATGAAACTTGGCGTTGTTACCAAATTGCTTGGCGTTTGAGATCTTCGTTGAATGGCAGTTATAACGGACAGAAATGGACGTTTTGACCGATTGCGACCCGGTTTTCGGCTTGAACCGGGTCTTATTTGTCATATGATTGCAGTGAACAGCCTACTAGGTCGTTTAGCTGGCCAATAGAATCGATTGAAAGGGTTCCTGATATATTTCCAACTTTATAAGCCAAGATGGAGTATAATTATTTACTGTCAAGCCCAAGCCCAAGAAAATACTTTTACTTCATCCAGTGATGATTTAAGTATTTTCTTCGAAATTGGAGATAGAAGTCTCCTCTGAATGGATAGAAAAGAGTCTAGCAAAAAGCAAGGTAAAAGATATTGCGATCCGAAGTAAGATTAATACTGTTTTCTTTTAAATAAACTCGATACATTCAACAAACTTTTCTAAAGAACAGATAAATGCATTGTAATAAATAAATAGTTATTACGTTTCAATATGAGTTGAGATATGTTTTAAATGCGACAAGATAGTAAATAGCTTTAACTCGCCTCGATAAATCATCATCAATTCAAATACGAAAGATGTCCTCTGCTGGACATTGCCTCTCCCAGGTCGGCTATCGACAATTAACTTCAATTAATTAAATTATTAACCCACTAGCACTTCGCCCGCGAATTCGTCCGCGCGGATTTAGTAGGTACTCTAGAAACTTCAAACCACCTTAAGCATCATAATTTTCATTATGTTTATTAGACCATGGGTGTTTTTACTAGGTATACCTTGCCTTTAACACACTCAACCCATTGTAACTCACTAAGGTCTGCTAAAGTCCACTTTCAGACCTCATTAACTTCGCATTACCTTTAAAACTAGACTCAAACTTCGCTTCAAACAGTGACCTAATTAAAATTACTTCGTCTAAATAATCCGGTCGAAATAAAAAGCGCATGAAATTTAACTTAGTTTAAACTTAAATGCAAGTCGAGCGGACGTGTGGAAATCCCAGGATTATAGAGGGCGCGAGGCTAAGCTAAGTGACTGCAATAATCCCAGTGAAGCTAATAAAATGGTACAGTGTGTCGATGTTGAAGTTTGGAAGTTTGTGCTTAAAGTTTCGTCGGAATATAATATGGAGAGTAACTTTTTGCTGTGACATAAACAGGCAACGGAATACTCTTTTCAGTAGGTCAACGCGAGGGTAAAGACGAGTTGCATTTGTGCAATTTGTCAAGTCCTGTAAAATGTACACATCTCATCTGCCTAGCCTTTTTCTACTATATTGGGGGTCTGTTTCCAGTCAAACCGGATCCGGATTCAGCTGAATACCAGTAATTTACTTGGAGCGGCTGCCTACCAGACCTCCACAACCTATTAACTGGGTAACACGGTACTTCTTGGCAGGACTGGAGTCTGATTTTCTGGCTTCTGACAATCCATAACGACTGCCAAAGATCTGCAAATGACAGCCGGGACCAGTCTTAACGTGCTTTCCGAGGCATGGAGAAATCTCGGTATGTTGAGATGGTCACCCATTCACAGACCGACCCCGGCAAGCGTTGCTTAACTTTCAGGATCGACCCGTGTGGCTGTTATTATTTAGCCACGAGCTAAATATACATATTTAACTGTGAGTAAATAAAATCATTTAGTGACATCAATAGGTTACTTACATTTTAGCAAATAGCAAGCATGCTCCATCGTCGATCACAACAACAAACTTGACTTGACTGGCCTGTTGGTCGAGTGGTTAGTGACCCTGACTGCTAAACCGGAGGTCGTGGGTTCGATTCCCACCAGGACAAATCTTTGTGTGATGAGCATGAACATTTGTTCTGCGTCTGGGTGTAATTGGTCTCTAATATGTATGTATTTAGAAATATATAAGTATGTACACACTTATATATTTCTAAATCAATAAACTGATAGCAGTTGTCTGATTGCCAAAGCACAGGCTCTGCTTAATTTGGGATCGGGTGACCGTGTGTGAGTTGTCCCAAGAGATATTATTTTTAAAAATTAAAAAAACCTCGGTTAGCAGTCAAAGCCGGTCAAGTAAAAAAAATGTTGTCCGACAGGAAAATACCTACTCTGGTATTTGTAAAACTTGTTAATTTTTCACACAGGACATCGTGTAAATAATAGCCGATTTAACAACTAATCATGAACATAATATCATGTTCCAAAGTCAGTCTCTCATTTATTTTGAAATATGTAGGTACACCAATCTTTTTATTTTTGCAAAAACCACACTTTTTGAAATCAAAATCCATTCTTCTGTTACTACTAAGAAATGTTCTCTCATTTAAAGGAGTGCTTACCTAAGTGACTGTTAAGTTAAAGCAGACATCTCAGCCAAGTTACATTACATAGATAAAAAGTTACAAAGTCAAGCATATTTATGCTTTCGGTAACTCCTTTGAATATTGAAGAGTTATTCTTGAGTTTTAGTATCAATAGAAATTTTAGGGCCCATCTTCACCGGAGATTTTCTCGTGACAAATCCGTTGTCGAGATGAAATAATAGTATGAAAAGATTGGCTTTGAGAGTTACTTAGTTGTCAATTTTCATTAATCATTTTATCCAAAAAAAGGAAGAAGAAGAAGTATTGGTTGCGCTGAGCCCAAATAAATTGGGGTGTGTGCCAGTGAATGATGATTTTACCGATGAAAAATCTTGTTATGTTGACTTAAAGGAATGACAATTGTTAAATATGTTTTTTTTTTCAGGAATAAAATTTAAAGTAATTTATTATAGCTATTATCGCTAAAGGGCTTTTTTTAGGATAGGAAATCATCAAATTTCTCTGTGTGTCAGACTCTTACTGACTAAAACCCATCCGTGTACCTCCTGATGCCCTTTGCGTTTCAGGGCCGCGGTGACTCTTTCGAACAAATTCCGCAACCCTGTAGAATCGCTAGACGGCTAGAGTAGTTATGTCTCATCTTCTCGTGACGCCCTGTCATGATTAAAAAAAACATTGATAAAATTGCATCAAATAGCGGTTTTATATCAAGAAAAAATGGTTTGGAGGTGCTATATAATATAGTCGTAGGTGGTCGTAGGTGACTTGCTTTGCCAAGCGACTTCGCCCGTTTAAGTCGAGAATAATCCCAAGTAAACCTACTCATCCTATCCTTCCTACTGATATTATAAACGCGAAAGTTTGTAAGTATGGATGGATGGATGGATGGATGTTTGTTACTCTTTCACGCAAAAACTACAGAATGGATTTTGATGAAATTTGGCACAGAGGTAGATTACAGTCTGGAATAACACTTTTTATCCCGGGAATATGTTCCCTTGGGATAATTTTCGACACTCACGGGCGGAGCCGTAGGCGGCAACTAGTGGTGTATACATGTTTGTCCTTCTCCAAGTTTCAATCGATCTCTCTGCTAAAATTGGGTCAGCGGTTAAGGCATGAAAATCTCTCAAATAAATAGACAGAAAGAGATACTTTCACATTTATAATACCGTATGTATTAAGTATGGTTTCTGGAATAGCATACGAACCCAGTAGGTAGTAAGAAGTATTCCGAGCCTAAACGAAACAAAATCAAAACTACACAAACGACATTATATTCCAAGAAAACCAAAGTTATGTTCCCGAAAAAGTGAACCTCTATTATCCGTCAAAAGATTTCTTTATTTCACCTTTTTCTCTTTTATATCAGAAAGGTAAGTTTGTAACAAAAAGGACTTGAAAGTTAATTCCTTTGCCTTTGCAAGACAAAAGAAATATAGAGAATTCTGAATGTAAGTTGATTGTTAAGTAGTTTGTTCAAGGGTTGTTTAAGCCGGATTGATTTAGTTTGTTAAAATAGTAGGGTTGTGAATGTTTTCGTAAGATTCTATGGAGCTATTGCTTTTGAAATATAGATGCTTATTCATGTAGTTTAATTTCAGGTGACCAACATACTAAAAATTAACAATCGCAATGTTGGTACCCTATCTTAAAACAATTGAGATACTGTTTTTTTATTTCTCCATCCACATTTATATTAATAAAAGAAAGAAAGAAAATTTATTTAATTGCCACAAAACGACATACCCACCCACATACATAATTTTACTTTTCTTAAACTAAACCCTAAAACGATAGTGTTAGTAGTTCTTAAATTATATTAGTAAAGACACGTTAAAAACTAAATAAGAAAAAAATAAAATAACAAAAGTAGGAGTAGGTAACTCTTTTTGTCTATGATTAGTTATAAATGTTTATAAGATGATTACTATGCTGTTGGCTTACTGTACGCTTTGGTGCAAATGTAATTATAGTAAGCAATTGTTACGAAATAAATAAATTAGTGCCGACGGTTCAAAAAATGTTGATATACCTAGACAAAACAGTTCATAAAATAAATTAAAATAATTACTACAGTTGAAAACAAAATAATTACAAGACAAATATGTATAATTAACTAGCCTCAGGACCTCACGCGGTTTCACCCGCGTAGTTCCTGTTCCCGTGGGAGTATGGGGATAAAATATAGCCCTTGTTACTCGCTGATAATGTAGCTTTCCAATGGTGAAATAATTTTTGAAATCGGTACAAGTAGTTTTTGAGTTTATTCATTACAAACATACACACACACAAAAATACAATTTTTTCCTCTTTATTATACTAGTGTAGATAAAATGACAGAGTTAAATTATACAATATCTGAAACTATAGTAACTGTTAAATGGACACATTATAACATAATTACAGGCAACGCATAAATGAATACGTTAATAATAATATCATTTGGTATTTAATAAGGATATTCTGTCATGATCCCCGGAGTGGTGTTACAGAATTGATTTTAATTATGTATTGTGAGATTATTGCTGGAAATGGAAGTGCAGTGCGGCGTGAAATTTTGCCAGTAAATGTTCTATTTATTTATAAATACTTTATTATACACCAAAATTAATATCCTGGACTATGGACTCCTTTGTTCCCATATCCTGCAACAGTCCTGTACGAATCGAATGGATTTTCCGTAGGCATACTTTCTTAGAGCATACAGGGAAAATCGTCGGTTGATACCCAATTCCATTAAAAATATCTAACGAGGAACCTGCGAGTTGGCTTAGACACCCTTGTATGCCTACCCAAAGTCTGGGACGCCAGGTTCCCGAGATTGTCAAAGAAGTACAGGAGTTCTTAAACAAAAAAACTTTTTTACAAAAATACTAACAACTTTGATTTCGGAAGTCGGTGTTTAAGGTTGTTTCTTCGTATTTTAACACCGACTTCCGATATTAAAGTTATTTTATACTTTGTAGTCTTTTGTTTTATTTGGAAGTCGGTTTTATTTTTCTTGTAAAAAGTCTTATATTTTTCACTTTTTCGTGGTACCCCACACCTAACAGCACCACTGGAAAGTCACAGAAACACGCAATTTCGTATACTTGGATCATACATTACAAACATTATCTATTTTCCCCAGCTATTTTGATTTAAAAACCAAACTACTGAACCGATTTTGATGAACTAATCGGAATCTATGGAAATAATCGGAACGTTTATCCTTTCACATGAAAAAATATTTTTTCATTTCGGTTCACAAATGGCGGAGTAATGAGGTAACAAACATATTGAGAACCTCCTCCCCTTTTTTTTGAAGTCGGTTTAAAAAACATTAAAGACCTTATCGCATTCTACGATCTCTTCTAGAATGGACCGAGCTATCTATGACACGAAATAGGTTTGCACTTGTCGCTAATATGACCTCAATATACGAAATATTACATGAAAAACCGTGCAGCAGATATTTTACCTCAGGGCTTAAACAGAGAGACAGTTTATCGGCGAAAACGATTGTCCAAAATGATAAAAAATAATAAAAATGTATTCAAAAACTTTTGCATAGATAGCCACAGAAAGTTAATCTACAGTAATGCCTTATAGAAGCCTTTTATAAGAAGTGTCTAAACTAGTGTATGGCTAAATTAAATTAATTACAGGCACAAGATATTAAACAAGAAATTTTAATTATATCTAGCGACGTGCCCTATCTAAGTTTATTCAAGCCTGTGTTTCAGACCATCCTTTCGTATGGGGATTGAAACTCGCTATCTAAATATCTCGTGCTCACTCACAAAAATGTTAGACTTTTGGCATTTGGTTTGGCTGATATAACGTCACTTTTCAATTTATTTTGCTTTAATTTGCTGTGGAATAGACCAGTGTAGCAAAGCCGCCAGAAAACCTTAGTATTCAGTATACTCTTGCATCATCCTCTTATGTTATGGTTATAAACGCATCGTAAACACTATATTCCCTTTGTGAAAACATTTCTAGTATAAAGCACAAATATGACTCGCTCATAACGCTATGGGTGGGTCGTATTAAGAATATTACTTACACCACCTGTTATGTCATAACGAAGATGTGGGATACAGGATGGGCTAGTGCGCGGTTTGGTTTAACATGGCGAAACATTTTTTTAAGGGTCCTATCTCATCTAAAGACTTCTTCCTCTCTGGGTGGAGAGGAAGAGCGAGTCAGAATCTCTCCTCTCTCGTGCTCTGTGTGTTTAAGTTTGTGTGTGATTGACGACTACTGGCTTTCCTACTGGACTCTGAATGTCTTTTTTTTTTTTAAAGGATGTGAAATCATCAAATGACTTCTTCCGCTCCGGGTGGAGCGGAAGGGCGTGTCAGACTCTTACTGACTAAAACCCATCCGTGTTCCTTCTAAAGCCCTTTGCGTTCTAGGGCCGTGGTGACTCTTTCGAACAAATTCCGCAATCCTGTCAGGCTTTGGCCCTAGCTGGCCTCGTCTTCTATGCTGACATCTCTTTGAGGCGCGCGTGGAACATAACGCGCCATCGACCCGGGCCTGGTGGTGATCGGACAAACTCGCCGTCCGCAGGCCCGCGCCTCCGGTGGCTGGGGATCGCCCTGCGACTCCCGAAGCCCGGGGCGTCTTCTTCTGTAGCAGCAGTTGGGGCGAAAGCGTTGTCTTTCCCTCCGCACGGCCCGCCTCTTCCTTCGCTAGTATTCGGGTGACGAGAGTCTGAATGGATAAACTCAATAAGCATTAAGGTACAGGTATTCAGGCACTGAGCTGCCTCTGACTTTTTATGTTCCATACAGTTTTATAAATAAACAACTGATATTGGCTTTTACAGTTAGGAATGATTGACCTTGGAAATGAACCTAAGTTACCTAAGACCCCACATTTATTAGTAACTCTTCAAATCTTTCTACTCTAGGGATCAGCTCACGATGGGGCCCGCTAGGGCCAGAGCCTGGAACGCAAAGGGCTTTAGAAGGAACACGGATGGGTTTTAGTCAGTAAGAGTCTGACACGCCCTTCCGCTCCACCCATGCGGAAGAAGTCATTTGATGATTTCCTATCCATAAAAAAAGGGATCAGCTCAAACGCAAAAAGAGGAGGTTGTCAATTGGGTTGTATGTTTTTTTTTTTTGTTTATGACTACAGAACTTCGTCATTTATAAACCGATTTTTAAAATAACGATACAGTATGTAACAATATCTTGGTGTGAAGACCCTTTGACTAACGAAGTAAAATAATACCTATTTGAATCCCGGATCGTAAAAGCTAATTTAACTTTATCTAGAGTCAATATCCAAGATTACAAGTTATACTAGATTGGCAATTGTTATTTTAACTAACCAATCACAAGAGCTAACATGTGGTTTGACAGTGGATTTACTGATCTGAGATTTAATCAGGTTGTATTACTATAATTAGAATAGAACTTAACATAGTGTTACGAGCTTGGGGTTCGTGACAATAAAAACAGCCGATTAAATAACCAAAAATTACACTTTAATTTCAAAACACTAATTACAACTTAACATTCACTAATTATAAAACACAACTTCACTACTGATCACTTTAATCGCACTTGAAGATCGCTTCCGAAGTATTCGCTTGTATCTCAAATCCAATACTGACTCGGTCAAGGACTACGCGCTACTTATATAGGTCAGTTAATTCTAAAAACTTCTATTCTCGAAACATCTGGAAAGTACTCGTTACTACTTGACTGACCAGATATCGAGTTTCATGATTTCCAATCAAACAGAGAACCCTTGCTGCCACAAGGCACTATCTACTCAGTACTATAATGGACACCAGCTTGTATTTTCCCCAAGCAAAATGTCAACCAACCTTCCCCTCTTGTCAGCTTCGCCAGTAAAGTCACTTAGCAGGAATAAGTGTAATAAATTATCTGGCTAGACATTTAACGTCTCTAAAAGGGTATTAAAAGACGAGGTATCCATTCCAGTGACTTTTAAATGAATGGGTTTATCATCCTTTATTATTTACAGAATCTAGGTCACTTTTAAGTTGTAATTGAGCTTATAAATTATTTCGGCTAAGTAGGTACTAAATCTTTATCTTTAATTATCAGTAGGTACTACTAGCGTAATGTTTTTGTATACTAACCCAGTTGTAAAACGTTTACAACTACGAATAAGTAAGTAAAAAACACTCTAAGTATTAGAGATGCCGCGAATAGTTGTTAAAGCGAATAGTCAAATACCACTTAATGGCCACTCCCTATGGCGAATAATCGGATACTCGCCATTATTACGCGACATAAAAAAGGAATATAAAAATAGTATTTTTATTCCCAAATAATAATATTGCACTTGTAGTCTGTCTCTTGATCTAACTGTACCACAATCGGCCTCTTTCGGACTTTAAATATTGAATTATTAATTAAAAAACAAATTACTTCACCCTGACTTATTTTGGCTATATTTTTATATTTTGTTTTTAAAGATGAATAAAAGTTTCATTAGTAGTTTAAGACAACTATTCGCCGAATGTCTAATAAAGACACTATTATTCGGAATTTGACGAGTAACAAAAATGCCGAGTAATACCGCTAGTAAGTATCTTACAAATATATAACACATGTGGTCAAGAATACTTAAATAAATTAAATAGTTAATGTTATCAGTTTTATAAATTATATCTTTAATTACCAATATTTTACATGAGGCACCATCAAACAAACCTTTTCCTTTTTAATGGCACTTTTTAAACTGGCAATCGTATGGGACTTTATATGTTCAATATATGTTTAAAAAAAAGATTTTTGTAACGAGTTCTCAAAGTAACTATTCAATCTTACATTGCCTTTCCTTGTGGCCTTTTGCCCCCACTGTCCATATCCTCATTTCACGCTTTTATTATATAGCGCTTCCAGTAAACCTACTTCTTTGTAATTAGCATAGAACTGGAAATATTGCTGGCATGATATACCGCGGGCAACTAATTGATTCTCCGCGAACCCATTCGTGCCACGCTTTACGGTCAGTCAGCTAAAAACTGACTTCCGAGAAAGGTTTTAATTTAGTTGCTGGCGTTTATGTAGCTTTAGTAGAAACGCTAAAGGCGTAATTGTCGTATAGATCCTGCTTATTAGGCAGTAGTTTTATGATTCGAAACAAGCCGAGAGAAACTTTTGCCAGCAAATTTTGCCTCCTCCAGAAGCGGACGAATCTCGGCGATATTACAATTGCGGAAGTGTTCATTCACGTGGGCGCGGGTGGAGCCGCGAGCGGCAGCTAGTGTGTGCATAATTTTTGTATTCATTGATATTTCAGGCTAGATCCTATACCTAAAAAGATTGATGTTAATGAGTTCTAACAAATCCCCCAGAAAAAATACCAAAAAAAAAACACCTTCGTGGAAGCGTAACCAACAAAATAACTATCGCATTAATAATATAAGTTGTTGCGGAATTTGTTCGAAAGAGTCACCGCGGCCCTGGAACGCAAAGGGCTTTAGAAGAAACACGGATGGGTTTTAGTCAGTAAGAGTCTGACACGCCCTTCCGCTCCACCCAGAGCGGAAGAAGTCATTTGATTATTTCCAATCCTTTGAGTTAAGATATGAGTACTTAGGCACTGATTTCCACATTTTTATTAAAATGATTGTATATTTGATGGTTATAATTTCGTCTCGCACATCCAAAAATGTATAATACAACTATCGTTTCTTCCTTAAAACGAGCTCATACTTAAAACCATCAACTACCCCTCACTTGGATTTACAAGGCACACCCAACAAGCAACTTTAAACAAAATACGTTTATTTCAGTACACAGACTTCATTAGACGAGCATGTAACGCGCGGGGAAGAATCTTTACAGCTCATTCAGTGTAATAGTTAGTAGTTTAGACGTTGGCTATATGGTTAGGAAGACAAAAGTTACGAGATTATTCAAAGCAATTATTTAGACTGGTAGACAGTACTATGCAGGATAGAATCTTCATACTTAATCGAACAACTGTTTTGTTGTATGACAAGGCAGAGTTGTGGAATTGATCAAAAGAATTACCGCGGCCCTGGAACGAAAGTTCATTTGCAGGAACATGGGTGGGTTTTAGTCAGTAAGAGTCTGACGCTCCTATCCGCTCTGCCGAGAGCGAGAGGAGGCATTTGATGATTTCCAATCCAAAATGAAAAATAAATGGAGCCGGATCCGCAAAATAGATAGTTGCTAGACTAAAAACACAAAAACCACATCGATTTCTTTTTGATTAAGTAGTCGAACAACTATCGACCGATAGCTTAATGTATTGGAGCGCACATACGCTTGACTAAACAGTCGATCCGCGACTCAGTGTTGAATAGAAAACTACTTAGATTTAGTAAGACTATATGTGCACTGTCGTCGACTAAACAAAATGTTTGATCAATTAGAAAGTTGTGTCTATGTACCTAAATTTATCAAAGTCGGTTTCGATGATAGAGACGGTTCAAAATCTATATTAACGCTAGCGAATCCACGGGCAAATATTTATACTCTAAACCCGTCATAAAATATCGACTCTTTAAATGCTAACATTGCAATTGCTAACATTTCACATCTGAAAATATTCTTCTGCTAATACAACTAGAAAATCTGCTTACCCCTCATATTACCTGAATAAAAAAGCCTCATAAAGCTAAGCTTTATATCAAATAGAGCTATTATTCTTATTGGCACGGAGTTTTCCTAAGCGACGCCTACGCGGCTACGACGTAGCATGTCGTAGCACCGCTACGCAGCGCGTAGACATCGCTACAGTTATCTTTTATGATGAGAATGATTTATTTCTGTCGTTTCAGTTCGTATAGCATACACACGTGTGCTTTGCTGAAAGGTTTTTAAATACATGGGTTATGTAAAAATATAGGTAAAATATATATATGTGTAGTTATGTTCACTCATATATTTACTTTGTTTTCTAAAATAGTAGTTCAGTATTTTCTATAGTTTGATTTTTCTTCTAAACAACTTTCAAAACATGCAAATTGGAGACACTATTTAGTTTAAATTTACATCAAGACTAATTAAATAGTTATAATAAATTTTATAAATTCTAAAAAAGTTTTAGAATACAACTATTCTGAAACGTTCTCAAATATATCTACTTAGTGAATTAAAAATGCTTATAAAGTATTTTCCGAATGTCAAAAAAAACCAATTCACTTCCGAATATTACTAAACTGTATTACCAAAAAACAGACCTACTCAAACTCATTTATAATAACCATCTCCAATACAGCGTATCAAATGTGAAACTATCCACGCATCCAATAAGTCTAGAATCCTTTTTTTGCTACTTATTACGTTAGTACTCTAACTAATAATAAATATTATGAACATACACATAAAGATAAATTGACTTGCCGGAATTCTGACTTTGACCTTGACCTTCGGTGTGTCCAAGGTCAGAATGTCGGCAGGTCTTCAATATGTTTTCAGACACACGTTAGCGCGAATAATTCCAATATCAAACGTTAAGCGGTTTCTTAAAGGGTATCGCTAAATTGAATTCTGTATTTCGATGTGTTTTCTTTTTATATAGTAATCTGTTTTAGATAAATATGTTGTGGGAGTGGAATTCTCTCAAAATGAATGTTTCATTTGAAAATGATTTATTTTTATTTCTTTACATTAATAATAACCCAATTATCGTGTTTGTGTTGAATCCAAGTACAGTCATCCCATGTTAGCTAACTACGCATGACTTTTATTCAAAGAAACAAACAAAATAAATTAAAAAACTGTTTTACTCACTACTCAATTTTTTTATCTAAAGAGATAAAAGTAAATGAAACAGTAAATAGTTACTCGTATTTTATCTTAACATGAAATATGTCTAGATTATATTAATATATATTTATAAAATTTATAATAATAAAAATTATAAATATAATTTTAAAATGAATAATTATAATTTTATTAGGCAGTACTATCTACCAATACTATCATTAAACTTTTCTAAATAGTAGTCCCTATATTTTGGCTCGTTTAGACATTGACTGTCGCTGAAATGATTTTGCGACTTAAAATTTGAACGCTTCTTAATTAAGTACGAGGATAGGCATTTATATCAAAACTGGCGAAAACAAAACACCGCCAGACATATCACATTCAAAAGTACACACTAATATGTATTATGATAGTCCCATGAAACCCCTTAAACAAAGGTAATATTTTAGCCCCCTAAAATCAGACTTGACCTCAAGATTGAATGTCAACCGACACTTAGTCTGAAGCGATCTCTAGAAACCGCTTATTGATTCTGATTGATTGTTCAATAGGGTTGGCGCTGTTTCATTTAAAACTGTTAGATTTTTTTTTTTCAGCCAGTTTGCTCCCACTGCAGGGCCTCTCTTTCTTCCTTCCATTCCTCCCGTCTTGGTCAAATGGAGAGCAGTCCTTTTGATAAGCAAACCCTTTTATTTGGTACCAAATAATACCCATATCATGGGGTATAGAAAATAAAATTGATCCGCCATATTTTCCGCCATATTGGATTTTAAATGACGTCACTTAGTTTATCGTGCTTCGTCATCCAAACTCAATGTGAATTTCAGCAAACTCTGACCCATAAATAAGAAGTAAGTAACTAACAAGGCAAGTCTTGTTTTTATTTAATAATTATGAAAAAAAACTGTTTTAATAAATACTTAACTAACTATATACACTAGAAATAAAAGTAAATCAACTCTAAAATATGACGTCAAAAAATTCATCCGCATCGCTGTCGACTGGAAGTGTACCCAAAAGACTGGCGGCATTGCCACGTTGTATGGCAATGCTTGTTCTTTGACCAAGGCAAGTTAAATAAAAGCTTGTACTATTTTAATTTCCAATTATTTCAAAAACGTGATTGTGAACCCTATGTATGTTTGTCTACTAGATTGATACTCGTTATCTCGTGATTGATTGGAAATATTCAATCTACCGTACAATCATTTAAACACGATTATTATTGATCAAATAAGGATATAAATACATTTTCTTGATTACATTTGCTCGTTTGATGAAACTGTAAAGTACCTACTTAAAAAGCGTTCAAAAATTGTCTCAGCGACAATCAATGTCGGAACTTGTGAAAATCAAGGGTAATTAGATGTGTTTTTGTCAGTTTGAGGCTGCGAACGCTCCTTAAAAATACGAGAATTGAGGACCAATATTCTACTAATGTATAAGCAACGTTCGCATCTCAATGGCCATCTGGCAAAAAAAAACATAATTTTTCATGCATTTTCGACGCGCGTTTTTGAGCGCGAAAATCCACAGGATGCGAGAAGTATATGTCGATGTGGCGATGCTTTGGAGAGGCATTTATCCAGCTGTGGACGTCTCTCAACTGAATATTGTATTTTATTACATTAATATTCATTGTAATTGTGCAGTCTAATTAATGAACCATGAAGCACAATTACGAATATTTTTAAGCATAAACGCACTGTTCAGTTAATCGAAACTTACAATATTTTATTTTTATAAGTGGCTGTGGACTGTGACTCTTCGATGTCGGAGATCGCAGTTCACATGAAAGAGGTACGAAGAGTATTGTGCAGTCTAGACGTGAACAAGGCCAGCGGGCCTGACGGCATTTCAGCGAGAGTTTTGAGGCAATGTGCGCCTGAACTGTCTCCTGTGTTGACACGCTTGTTCCGCCTCTCTCTTGAAAAAAGAACGGTGCCAAAATCCTGGAAGCTTGCGAATGTACAACCTGTGCCAAAAAAAGGCGACCGTGCAGACCCTGCTCATTATCGACCGATCGCCATTACCTCCATTCTGTGCAAGGTTATGGAAAGGGTACTGAACAGTAAGTTGCTGACCTACCTTGAAGACAATGATCTCCTCAGTGACCGTCAATATGGCTTTCGCCGGGGACGGTCAACTGGCGATCTTCTTGTGTATGTCACGCACTGTTGGGGCGAAGCCATCGAGAAACACGGCGAAGCACTTGCTGTATCGCTCGATATCTCGAAGGCCTTTGATAGGGTGTGGCACGCAAGTCTACTCAGCAAGCTTCCTGCTTATGGCATCCCAGCTGATTTTTGTAGCTGGATATCAGACTTCCTTAGTGAACGGTCGATCCGAGTAGTCGTTGACGGCTGCTTCTCTGACCTCATGGCTATTAATGCCGGAGTTCCTCAGGGGTCTGTTCTCTCTGCAACTCTTTTCCTGCTGCACATCAATGACCTGCTTCAGCCTGGTATTGTTGGGTATGCAGATGACAGTTCGGTTTCAGAGAGATACTTGTCTAGCGCAAAAACCAGCGGGGAAGAAGTTCGTTCCTTGAGAGAGGCCATGGTAGAGCGGACAAATTTGACCTTAAGTCTTGTCTCCCAGTGGGGTGATGACAATCTGGTCTCTTTTAACGCCACCAAAACACAAGCATGCCTTTTTACCGCGAAAAGGAGTCGTTTCGACCTAACTCCGACTTTTCGGGGTACTTCTGTTCCTGTAACCGATCGGCTCGAGCTCCTAGGCATGGAGTTGACAACCAGTCTCAACTTTGGTGCCACCATTGAGCACAAAGCCCAAACTGCGGCCAAAAAGCTGGGCATCCTAAATAGAGTGAAGCGATACTTCACGCCTGGACAGCTTTTAACCCTCTACAAAGCACAAGTCCGATCCTGCATGGAGTATTGCAGCCACCTTTGGGATGGCTCAGCTAAATACCAACTTGCCGCGCTTGACTCGGTGGAACACAGAGCTAAAAGGCTCATTGGCGACGTAAG
>NDFZ01005046.1:51789-239581 GCA_002192655.3 Mamestra configurata
CAGTCGACAACCTTATAGGTTGAACTGCGAGAAGCCAATCATAAAAAAAAAAAAAAAAAAAAGTGGCACATATTTTTAACAGTTTGTTTTGAACCTTTTATTGTTCCGTTGTTTAAACAGAATAGCGTATAAAATAGATTTCAGCTTTTGATTGTTCCCCATAAACTCTTAATTACTTTCAAAAGAGTCAACAAAACACGAACAAATAAATCTATGTTTCCGTTTGCCCAATTTGCGTGTCACGTTATTTCACATTTTTTTCTTTGTATGTATACGTCTCTTTTTACCCTTTAATCAGAATACGTCTGTATTTTGTATTCAAACAAAAATGGCGGGTGTGCGCATTGTACCAAAATGTTATTTTACGCCACGTTTTTCGACGAAACATTTATTTTTCGACCGTTTTCGATGCAAAATCGAGAGTTCAGTAATGGTTTAATATTTGTTTTTGTACAATGGATTTAAGGTTCAGGTATTTTTGGTAGTACTACCAACTACGTACTATGCTGGTACGTGTTTTCGTGTTATCAGGGACTACCTGATTTTATCTATCAATAGTATCGGATTTGCTTCTTTAATGCATCATACCCACTTACGTAACAGTGACTATAAATTGGGTAAATTATAATGTCAATTTATGTTCTTGCCGATAATCTTTGCACGCTTACCTAAGAAAGAATGGCCTATTAATATGCAGCTGATATAACTCACCTTTTAAAAAATAATGTAGAATAAGAGAACACTAATTTCAAAGACTTTTTTTAACAAAACATTAAAAGTCCGTAAAACTTAAAAATACAGCGTGTCTTCATTTTAGATCTAGTTAATACTCGTATAACAATAATGTATGCAACTGCAAATTATGAAATGTAGCAATTGACAATATTTCAGCTAAATCTTGCAATAATAATCTAGACAGTATTGCCCATCCTTACTAGTATTCCTGGGTCGAATGATCCGTAGCCTTATCGTAGCTTATAGCCAATGTTCAGACTTCAGAACCGACTTGCAGCTTCAGCCTGAAGGCTTAAGATAAAGTAACATTCTGTCTGTGATAACGATTGTCAAACGTCCAAAATGTTGTTGTTTGTTTGTTTGCTTTATAATATACTAGCTTTTCCCGCGACTTCGTACTTCGTACCGTATTTTCCTGTTCCTGTAGGAATTACGGAAATCCTCGCTCCCCTAAACTCGTGTGCTCCCCTAAACTCCCCAAGGAACCTACATGCCAAATTTCAGCTTTCTATGACCGGCAGTTTCGGCTGTGCCTTGTCTGTCAGTCACTCACTCGTCAGTAACGGAAGAGTTTTATACATATATATATTAATAAACTACTAGCTAAAGCCAGCGGCTCCGTCCGCTTTTAAATTATAACCTACATATGTCAGGAATAATGTAACTTTCTACTGGTGAAAGATTTTTGAAAATCGGTTCAGGAGTTCCAGATATTACTTCCTACAAACAAACTCACAAACTTACAAACTATATTTCTTCATAAAATCAGTGTAGAAAGAAGCGTCACCCGAATTATTTTTATTTTTTTTCTATAGAACTTTGCCCCACACTAGGAATTTCTCCTGCATCGTGGGTGCGTTTACAAACATACAAAGTCACATACACAAACAACCAGACCCGGAAAAACTATCTGTAGGCCATACAAATATTTGTTCCGTGCAGGAATTGAACTCACGACACGCAGCGCTGCAGTCAAACGCTCAACCACTGGGCCAACCGTATACCAGCATAAAAATAAAGCAACCACCGCGACCCTGTACCCCGCGCACGTATCCGTGGCTATCTAGGTACCGATTAGTACCCTAGTGCTTGCGCTATTTTTCAGGCATGACGCGTCTATAAAGGATGTTTCAGAAGTGCGCGGTCATATTTAAGGATAATGTTGAGTAAAAAATATGAAAAACTAAAAACGTGTCTTTTTTTTAAATCTACCACAAAACACGACTAAAATGTTCCAAAAAAAAATTACTGCTTGAAAAGTGTTTTTTGGAGCTTAATAATAAGTTTTTGTGGTCGATTTTTTTAAGTTATTGTTTTTTTAAAAAAAAATCTTTAATGTATGTCGGCTTTTCAACATCATCCTTAAATATAACCACGCACTTCTGGAACATCCTATATATCATACTTCGTTTATCTGTGGCGGCATTAATGAACAAAAAAGTACCAATATCCTACTAATTATTATAAACGCGAAAGTTTGTAAGGATGGATGGATGGATGTTTGTTCCTCTTTCACGTCAGAACGGCTGAACGGATCTCGATGAAATTTGGCACAGAGGTAGATTATAGTCTGGAATAACACATAGGATATTTCTTCCCGGGAATACGTTCCCTTGGGATAATTTTCGACATAAACGCGGGCGGAGCCGCGGGCGGTAGTTTGTAACCAATAAGCTCAAAAATTAAATTCTGTTTCTGCAAAACATTTCGTTTTGCAGCTACAAATATTTGAACCAAGTTCACAGTTGGGAGCACAAACCGAGGAATTCACTTTTTTTTTCACTTAAGTTAAAAATTAAGCGGTGAGGCAACTTAATGAGTTCTCGGCAACCAAATGAGGTCGGTGCCTCACACCCTCCGGCATCTACAGGGATGCTAGATGTCATTTACATCCGGTTTAGTGACATTTTTAGTCTGGGTTATAATATAAGTTGTTTAAAGGATGGCTAAAATGGACACTGTTCCACTAGTTCTGTCCAAATGTGGTCTTTAATAATAAAGATCGCTTTTAGTGGCAAGGCCGCTCATTATGTCACGCTTTTAATGTTTTCTTCGTCTATTTTTTCTGAAACTTATATGGCGTACATCATCATACAAGCCGAAAAACGTCCACTGCTGGACATAGGCCTCGCGGGCGGGTTGGTGATCGCAGTGTAGCTAGTGATGGGATGGTGCTATTCTTTTACGTCCGACACCATACATAACATGGTGTACATAATAAAGCATATAAGTAAAAGTTTTGTCAAAAAGCATGCATCCGAAATATAATTAAGCAATGTCAAATTCGTATGGAATGTAAATAATAGTTATAATGAAAAATAACAATTAAGGAGATATTATGACATTGATGGAGATAATTTTCTTATAGATAAACAAGCCGAAGAACAGACTTTTATAATACTCTTAAATAAACCCACTGTTATTCGAAAATAAAAACAATTCATATTCCAACCCTCCACTACTTCACACTTACTTAAGCTACAAGCAGACATACATTCCTGTTTATTTAAAATATCTACTCCTATTGTGTGGAACATCTCTAATCCTTTGGAACACAGCTTTTAGTACAAAATGTTCTTATATTGTACAAGACAACCCTGACTACGTTTCTCTGAATGGCACCAAAATATAGTTACACATTTCATTTTGTAGCAAAAAAGGACGATACCTATGCGACGCTGTTTGCTTGTAGGAATTTACTCCGCTATTATCCGAGAATTCGAGGAATTTGAAAAACAAACATTCTTATCCTAATATACATATAAAATTCTTCCGTTACTGACTGACAGACAACGCACAGCCGAAACTACTGATCGTAGAAAGCTGAAAATGTAGGTTCCTTGGGTAGTGTAGAGGAGCACTAAGAGAGGATTTCCCGAAATTACTACTGGAACGGGAAAAAACGGGATGTGGCGAACGGAGTCGTGGACAAATGCAAGTTGTTTTATATTTACAATGAGATGAATTCATGAATTCAATCGATCTCATGATATAGTGTTTTTCTTATTAGCTTATAGATTCCCACCAGACAAAAGCCTCCCCAATATCTTTCCAGACACTCTTTTCTGGCGTCACTTCGAAGCAGCCTTTATGGTGTGCGTCCAGGTCATGTCGCCACCGCATTTTGGGCCAGCTTCGACGACTCAGTCCATCCTCTGGCACTCATTGCGTGAAGACCCAGCGACCATCAAGCATGCGGCC
Organism: Mamestra configurata; assembly: GCA_002192655.3. Taxonomy (NCBI): domain Eukaryota; kingdom Metazoa; phylum Arthropoda; class Insecta; order Lepidoptera; family Noctuidae; genus Mamestra; species Mamestra configurata. Next base: position 55,726 of record NDFZ01005046.1, read on the forward strand.
AATTCCATCGATATCATGATTATAGTGTTTGAAAGAAAAAAATACTTACAAAAAATTACAGACTTCCAACATAACAACAAAAAGTTTTGTCATTTTCATAACCCCCTTCATTTATAAAATTGGTTTAAAACTATTCTAGTTACGAAAGTCGGAGACCTTAAATACAAAGAAAACTAAAGCCATTATGAACTAGACAACCCTAGCGACTGTTCCCAGAATAAAACTAGATCTACTCCGAAGGAAACAATTTGGGAGTCATTTTGTAGTAGATTTCGCTTTGAAATACTAAATACACTGCCGACTTTACGAGATTTTAATGAAGTTCACAGAAATATCTTTGTTCTTTATCTTGATAAGATTAGAAGAGGTTGTTATACACAATTATGTCAATTCATCTTCTTGTCCTTATCAAAATTTATTTGGGGTCGGAGCAATAACGTACCTACCTACTTTTACGTCAAAATCTAAGCGTGGTCCATCCTCATTGTTGACTACATCCTCGCTTTCCATCAGGTGAGATAGTTGTCAACGAGTACTTATCAATAAAAAAAAAACTTTTTAATTTTCACTTTTTTGTGGTGTGATTTTCCAGTGATTTTTTTAGGTGGGTCTAAAAATCACTGGAAAGTCACAAAAAGGAAAACACGCAATTTCGTCTACTTACTTGGACGATATATTTTCTATTTCGTCCAGATATTTTGATTTAAAAACCAAACTACTGAACCGATTTTGATAAAATTTCTATGGGACCAATCGGAACGTACATCCTTTACGTGAAAAAATATTCTTTCAAATCGGTTCATAAATGACGGAGTTATGAGGTAAAAAAAAACACACAGTTACAGTTTTTAATTCGGTTGTTTTATTCTAAAAATATAAAAGTCTTCATAGTTCACGCTAAATTAAACATTAGAAAGCATTTTCTAAACCTAATATTAAGTATCTATTTGTTTGTTTCAGGTACGTCAAGACGTCTTTCTACAATTTCTACAACAAAAGGCACTAAAGGTAACGAGACTTCACATTTATTGTGATTAAACTAAAACTCCAGTGCCAAGCGCTTAGTAAGCCAAACTGATCCCTATAATAAATAGGACTTATTTAGGAACGTCCATCACGGGTAAGTAGTGTAGATTTTCATCAAACTTACAGCCGCCTAACAGTCCTTAGTCGTTAGACCCCATCATTTACACATTAGCAGGCTTCTTTCAAAAGAACTCGACAAAGCCCTGAATCCAAACGACTCCGGAATTACCAAAATCGCTTAACCCAAAAAGTTTCCAAACTTTAGTGATTTTCTGCAGTGAAGCTTTAGGATTTTTCTTCCCCGAAGTGCACTTATTTAAAACAATAGCGCATGATTATCATTCAAGATGTTGCGTTGCATATAAGCTTACCATGGAACCAAGAGCTGCATAAAGTGATGGTCCATATAATTATGTATATGATGCTGCAGCGATACAGTGTCAGCAATTTCCAGTTGAGAAATATTTAGATTTTGCCGCTGACCTTAGGAAGAAAAAGCGGTGGTAATGGTTATATTATAAATAAGTTGAGATTCTAAAAGCTAGAACGTTGAAAGCTTTCTTCGGTATTAAGATATTAAAACGGGAACCTTGAATTTTTAAACAACTTTTGCTAATTCGATTAACTTTAAACCGACCTCGAAAAGGAGCTCAGAAAATGACATTAGTTCAAATTACATCAAAATACATTAAACTGAAACTAGCCTTTGCCTGCGATTTCGTACGCGCATATTCCGTTTTTCCGGGCGCGTGCCCGTGTAGCCTTCTCGTGAATGTGGCTATCATATACAAAAAGAATTTTCCAAATCCGACTGGTAGTTCCAAAGATTATCGCGTTCAAACAAACAAACTCTTCAGCTTTATAATATTAGTATAGACTAGCTTTTGCCAGCAAGTTCCCGTAAGAATTTCGGGACAAATTATACACCTAAACTTTCCTCATGAATAGCCCCATACATTGCTGAAAACCGCATGAAAATTCGTGCAGTAGTTTTTGAGTTTATCGCGAACAGACAGAGAGAAGCGGCGAGGAACTTTGTTTTATAATATGTAGTGATGTGCATAGGTGCTTGCGTCGAAATTTCATCAAATTGTCTTTTTTCCCATCTATTTTGAAGTCGACTTCCAGCCGAACCGTAGCAGTTGAATGCCAGTATCTGACATGGAGCTACTTCCTTTCTGACCTCCAAAACCCAGGAATTCCTAAAAAGCTCCGTTTTCAGATTTTCTGACTTCTGACTACGTGTCACGACGTATTTTTTTTTACAATTTAATGTCTTGCAATCTTTAAATTTTTCTGAAAGTGTTTCCAAAGTACCACCAGACATTTCAAGAAAGCTCAAAGTTAAAATACAGGACAACGAAAAAAAAGTACCTACTCAAAAAGTCTAAATTTTCACAAATCATCCGAAAAGTTAAGTAATATTGAATCAAACGAATTCATCCAGTCCTTCAGTTTTACCTAGAAAGTTCACAAAACATGAAAGTTTCAGCATGAAATCATTATTTACATTTTCAGGTATCTGAGTTTGAAACAAAGTTTTCACGTTGAGTGTTTTTATAAACGGGTATTTCACTAAAGTGGAAATGTTTTCGTGTACGGATTAAGATTTCGTGTTTGTTAGAAGAAACTTTTGTTTTGTTTTTGTTTTTCAGTATATAGATTTAGATAATACAAGCTACCGCCCGCGTTTGTGTCGAAAATTATCCCAATATTCCCGGGATGAAAAGTATTCTGTGTGTTATTCCAGACTATAATCTTCCTCTGTGCCAAATTTCATCGAGATCCCTTCAGCCGTTCTGACGTGAAAGAGTAACAAACATCCAGTCATCCATCCATACTTACAAACTTTCGCGTTTATAATATTAGTAGGATATACAAGCTAGTAGAAAATATACAAGCGGAGTAAGTAAAAAGGGGAGGGGAAGAACTCACAGGGCATCGAAAAATTCGTCCACATCGCTGTCAACGGGAAAAGTGCCCAGAACTCTGGCCGCATTGCCACGTTGAATGGCAAATGCTGACTCGTTGGCCAAAGAAAAGGCCAGCCCTCTGGCCACGTGAAGAGTCGACTAAACATTTGCTGATTTCATGGAAAACTCGATGAGCAGTCGGACCCCATGGCCCTAGTGTTTCAACCCCAAACGGCTCGAATACCCCATAAGGTTGTTGTATTTGCGATTTTCTGCACCCGCAGCAGCTGCCCCAGCACAACCCGCCGTGCTGGTTTAGAGTTATCTTTAATGATGACTTCTGAGTCTATATGACAAAGGCATGTTTGCTTACTGTATAAAAATAGCCAGTTTCAGCAGATTTAAATAAGACGGTTTTAAGAACAGATTTTCGAAATCTTCACCGATTTTGTAAACCATACTTCCCATTCCGCAATTAAACAAGAATAGAAAAAACATAATCTTATAACTCAAAACAAAAGCAATTTGACATAACCCTCAATTGAAAAAGCATAGTTAGAAAACACGCTTCTTCCAACCTTCATCTTTAACATGCACGTTAAACCCATAAAAAACACCATTACAAAACCAGACAGCCTTCAAACAAGGCGAACCCTTTCATCTCCTGCCTCTGCAGGCATTTTAAATGAATCTCACAGAAGGTATGCAAGCTAATCTCTCCAAGATCCTATCTTCGCCACAAAGCCCAACTCAATCTAGACGCAGTCTGCCGCATTTCCTAGGTCAAAACAAATTTCATCCCGAGCACATAGCGACTCTCATCAAATATACTGAAATAGGTAAAGGAACCTTTGTGGCAAATGGTTTGCGTGCAGACGATGGGTCGGGTCACACTTGCAGCGGGTTTGGTTGGAGGGAATTTATGTAAAGAGGTTTTTAAAACAAGATTAAGATTGTATTAAGGATCTGCGATTGGTTCCTTTGGCTGTAAATTGTGTCCGAGTGCTCATGCACTATTTAAAGTTATGTCCAGACACTTATTTGACACTTCGCGTGAGCCAAGGGCTGTTTTTTATGTTGGTAAGAGGCCATACAACGTGGCAATACCGCCAGTCTTTTGGGCACACTTCCAGTCGACAGGGATGCGGATGAATTTTTGATGAAAATCAAAGTTAATCATGCAAAGGTTGAGATTGCCGTGAGCGATAAGACCGCCCATTGCACACTTGTTTTTATATTTGTTTGTCCTGTTATTATTATGTGGTGTACATGAAAATATTAACAAACATCATCATTATTTTAGCCGTAGACGTTCACTGCTGGACATAGGCTTCCCCCAAGCGTCACCACATTGACGGGTCCTATGCTTCACACATCAAGCGGCAGCTCATCATACACAGCTCACCTTTAACATTACTCGCTAACACTGCGACCACACCTGAAAGCCTGCCATCTCTTTGGTCGGTTAGGCTCTCGCTCCACTGCAGCAAGATTTAACTTTTCAAAACACCGAGGTTCGGCTTTGTAATTCTGCCGGCCATAACTAACGTAGCTACATTGAACCGACTAATTGTCTGAATTTTGAATTTTCTGTGTATGATAGTATATTTTACTGTGGTTGTTTGGTGTTAAGTTAAGGTGAAGTGATTTTAAATTGTCCCTTAAATAAAGCAAACCATGCTTACTACATACTACATCACAACATGTCTGTATTATCCGAAGTATTGAGTAGAGGTACACCCAGTATAGTACACCGTCATTTTTCCAGTAATGTTTCAATCACATGTAACCATCATCCATCTTTACACCTTCCACCTCGTACAATTTTACGGCAGACCAAAGATGAGCGAGGTAATGAGGTAGTGCGCGAGAAAAAAAACTTCGTTTTGCCAATCAGGCTTAGCACAGCTGTAATGAAAGAGAGCTAGGAGAGCTAGGTATTTTTACATAGAAAAGCGAGAGATGTGTGCGAGGGATGAAGCAAAAAATGTGTCCCCGCGCACAAGACACACAGTCCGCTACGCATCCTTGCACCACTCAGCTACACGCCGTTTCACAGTTCCGCTTCGAATACGAAGAGTACGACATCGCACCCTCGCAAGGCTTTGGTAAAAACCGTCACACATTTTCACAGCACCGCTACACTTCGTTGCGTCGCCTTGCAACCTCGTACATCTTTGGTGGAAGCACCCTTATCCTATAGGAACCCTGAAAGCTCAAAGAACTTGGTTTTAGTGTGGCTTGCATCGTAATTCAATCATTGCTTGCTCAGATTTAAACAAACAATTTAACCTGTATATAATACTAGCTTTTGCCCGCGACTTCGTACGCGCAAATCCCGTAGGAATTTCCCGTTCCCGTATAGCCTATAGTTTTCCTCTCGAATGTGGCTATCATATACAAAAATAATTTTCCAAATCCGACTTGTAGTTCCAGAGATTAGCAAGTTGAAACAAACAAACTCAGCTTTATTATTTTAGTATATGGAAGATATAGATTAAAATTAGAAATCATCACAGTCCAAATGCAATTTTGCCTTAAACTACTCCAATCAACTTTTTCTAAACTTTCAATCAAAACCGAGACTTTTGAATTACACTAGACTCCTATAGAATCAATCAATCTTGTTCAAACTTAATAAAAACCAATCTCACTTATGACATTACCACAAAAACCAAGTCAATATCATACATAGGTATACCGATTGGCCGGGCAAAAATTTGTGAAATTAACTTTTCCTTTTGAAAGAAATGGCAATTCTTTTATTACGTATAGCTCGGATAGATAGAAATTGCTTTGTACAACTTTCCAAATGGACATCCTGCGCTCTTCTCTTTCTCCAAAGAGGTTGTACGTCTAAGTTAGTATCTGTTAAGTAATTGAACTTGCCTTTGTATCGATAAGCACGCGATTAGCCGCCTTAAGCCCCTTGAAATTAGGTCTTTGTTCCGTTGCTGGTACATTTCTTTGGATAGATATTGATAATTAGAAGATTTATCTTTCATGAGCATGTACGTTGCGTTAATGAATGTGGATGGAATAAAGAGGTTCAATAATTTACTGAATTAAGATATTATTCGAGTATAATTTTATTATTATACATCGCGGCGAAGGTGATGTGCGTATCAAGTTTGCAAGTCAAACTGGGCCAGAAACTATTTCACGACTTCACCCGTCCACCATCCCCCCCAACCCCTTCTACCATCGGACATCTAGACGCACTGCAAGTTACCATCCCTACCTCGTTGCTATTCCACCAATTCGCACTAAACGTTTTCAAACGTGTTTTATAATGCCCACAGCAAAGGAGTGGAACTCTGCCTCCGTCTGTGTTTGCGAACGCATACAACCCTAATCTCTTCAAAATTAGAGTGAACAGGCTTCTTCTGGGTAAGCTCGCTCCATCGTTGACTTTGTCTCTGTCATCTATGACCTAGACTAGATTCAAGAGCAAATCCAAAACAAATAAAAAAATCAAGCAAGACCGAGAGGTCTGCCCAGCAGTGGGACATGACATCGTCGTTAGGAAAAAAAATTGGAAGTCGGTGTTTTTTTTTTGGTTCTTCGTATTTTGTACTTAAGAAATTAAAGTCATTTTATACTTTGTAGTGTTTTTTTTATTTTTCACTTTTTTGTGGTACCCCATACCTAACAACAATACTAAAAAGTCACAGGAAAGCAAAACACGCAATTTCGTTTACTTGGATGACATATTTTCTATTTCCTCCAGCTATTTTGTTTTAAAAACCAAATTACTGAACCGATTTTGATAAAAAAAAAATACAACCGAATTGAGAACCTCCTTCTTTTATTGAAGTTAGTTAAAAAGGCATATGGGATTTACAAATATGCTGACCACATTAGATTCTTCTTTGGATTTCCATCTACAGGGAAAAATCAATAATTCTGCCTAAATTTTTTTAAATTTAGCTTTCAGCCTAATCTGACTTCTAGAACTGGGTAACACGATACTGCTTAGCAAGACTATTTGTTTGTCTTTCTGACAACCCGTTTCGACTGCTAACGTAGATACTACTTAATTAAATGAATATCACTGGCTGAATAGACTATACCCGCCAACTTGATACTTTAACGGAATCTTCACGAAATATCATATTTAATTACATCAATCCTTACTCAAATATTAACCCTAATTCAACTTTTGGAGGCCAGAGCATACACGCATCGGTGCGGGGCGTGCTCCCGACGCCAAAACACAAAGTCGCCGTACTTTTTGTCACACATTTGTGACGTTTGACGTACAGGGCAAGTGGTTGCTTGTCATGTATACGTGACAATGGCGTTCAAAAGGTTAATACAAAACTGATTTAAGATTTACGTCTAAACCGCTGACAAATTAAGAGTTAAGGACTCGTTAAATACTTTTCGTCCCTGTAGTAATTAATCAATAGTAAAGTAAAAGGCACAATGCTCGCAGAACAGATGGTCGATGGGGCCGAAAAGTTCTGGAGTGGCGGCCGCGTACCGGAAGACTCAGTGTTGGAAGGCCTCCCACAAGGTGGACCGAGGACCTGGTGAGTGTGGATGCGAGACGCACAGGAGCGGTTGTTGTGGCGACACTTGGGGGAGGCCTATGTCCAGCAGTTGACGTCTTTCGGCTGATATGATGATGATGATGATGATGAAAGTAAAAAAGTCGCGTGGACGAAGCTGCATGCCGAAGCTGGTTTAGAATAAATATTTAAGCCCTAATCAATTGTAAGACAAACTACTTTGAAGAAGGGACTAAATGGAATGACAGTCACCTCGTGATCACTTCACACAAGCCTTCACTTCGATATGTTTACAGAATCGACCTTCAGTTCGATACTGATTAAATACTCTTACTTTTAATATTGTTTCACTATCAATTACTAGCTACAGTTTCAATATTGCTAAAAGCAAGTAATAAAGCTACGAGTGTCATCATGAAGGCTCCAACGTTGTCTCCATAAAAAATTAAACCCATTTTATTAAAGCTTATCTCTTTTGCGAGTTCATAAATAAATTACTCAGTCTCACAGTCGGATTCACTCACTCGTTTTCCAATTGCGAACAGAGATTTTCCGTGCTCACTTAGTCGCTTAGAAATTGACAAAGGATTGAAAGCACGGTGTTTTAAATAGTTGTCTGTGTCGCATTTTAAAATGCTTGTATAGATAACTTTGAAAATTATTCCGGTGTGAATGGTATTCGCGAAGGGGTGCTGTTCCCTTTTTTATTGCAATATTTTCACGTATTTCTGCTAACGTTTTCAAACGGATAATTAATGAGGTATTTTTTGGGTGTCAGACTTTTTTTCCTTTTGTTTTCCGGGTCCTTCTTGTAGCGTTTTGCATTTATTTTCCTTTCCTTTGTCTTTCGCACGTACGTTCCTTATTGCCGTGTCTTTCTTTCATGTTATTTATTTGTGCTTAATGCTTACGTATACTTATGTAAGTACAAAGATATTGCAGTAAATGAGTTATGGAGTCTATAAAAAGGTTCGTACATAAATTGTCGTCTTACTTATGCCACTTAACTTGTAAGCAGTTATTTAAAGGTAGGTTTACGTTTATTGTAATACATTGCAAGTAGTTGTTTAACATCTGTTTCGACATTATTGTGTATTGATCTAGGTATCGCTTGCCAGCTGTCACATCTACAAGATGAACATAATTAATGATAATGTCAGCTGACAGCTATTCAACAGTTTTGCTACTTCAGTTTTTTGTTGGTGCATAAAATAATCAGCTTCGCGATTGCCATATGTGAAATGTGGATAGACAATTATCTCTTTTCGTAAAACCACAACCGCACCAGATATTTTTTCTTTGATAGTTTACTATGAAATATCACTGGACATATTTTTCTAACTTATTAAATCATTCAGAAAATTATAAGTAGGTATTTTTGACAGATTAAGAATAAACTTTCAAAATACGGAAATTATCACCCCGATCACCAATTTTCTTTTTTGGAATATTGAAAAAGTACCTACCTACTTCTTTTACAGAGAGGCAGTACTCGTATTTTAAGGAGCGATCACAGTCGCAAACTATTAAAAACATCTCTAATTTGATTTTCTCACAAATCTTCATTTGTCACAAATGTTTTGTCATTGATTTTCGCTGAGATAATATTGCGACTTGAGTTTTAACGCTTCAAATATTTCTAAAAGAAAAGCTGTTTTTCATTAATCTTTCTATCTTACCGCCTACACATACCCAGAACAATCGGAGTTATTTTAGTCCACATACTATTTTCCAGAAGCGTCTACGGCTTGTTCAAAATTACATTAAATATTCCATGGGATACCAAGTGACGGTCGAGTCGAGTCACTGGCGCGAGTGGCATCCTTCAAACGCTAATGAACATTGAACTTGAACTGAGAACGTTCCAGTTAAGTCGGACGACGGCTTAGTGGGGATAAGACTTGCTACTAATTTGTAGTTTTGGCTGTTATGAATGTATATAAATATATTAATTTAGATGTGTTATGCTTGGTACCTGACTGCCTCAGAAGGAGGGTAGTATTCTCGAAAGTACCTTTGTATGTATATTTGTATGCCTAAGCACGACCAGCAGCCTGACTGAACGGTTTTTAATGAATGAGGTATTATTTGATTCATCTTAAGTGCCAAAGTGACCTAGGCTATATCAGGGGATCCAAAACTGTGCGTCGCGACGGTAACAGTTTAAAACAGCCATAACTTAATCACAAACATAACTATTCCCGACCACATCCACTCTACTGCCATCAAATGTCGCCGTCCATTACGCGGACCAACCCGAGCGCGTCACCCCACCAGTAACTTCACACGCACTCGCTTGGAACCACCGGCACTGGCGCACTGGTGCACTGGATGGCGCGCTAGCCCTTACTACGCCGAAGTATCATTATTAGGAGCGTTCTTTTCTTTTGTTTGGGGCAGGTCCGGGGCTTGTTGCTAGGTTGATTATGTATATGTAAACTAGCTTCTGCAAGCGACTTCACCCCACGTGAATATCGGAACTAATTCTAAGGAGGTTCTCTTGGGATAAAAGTATGGCTTGATTAGACATACTTTTATCCCAAGAGAACCTCCTCCGAAGACATAATCTTCCCGAATGCCAAATTTCATCCAAATCAGTGTGGCACGTACTCGCTCGGAACCACTGCCACTGGCGCGCTAGCCCTTACTACGTCGAAGGATCGTTATAAGAGCGTTTTTTTGTTTTGTTTGGGGCAGGTCTGGGGCATTTTGCTGGCTTAATAGTATATAAATGTAGACGGGCTCTTGCTAGAGGCTTCGCCCATGCGAAGGTCGGAAATAATCGTAGGGGAAGATTTTCCAGAGATAAAACGTCCAATGTCTAATCCAAGACATAATCATCCCGGTGCCAAGTTTAATTAAAAACCGCTAAGATGAGAAAATGTAACAAACAGACAGACGGACAGATTTATTTTCGCAATATTAGTATGGCTGAGCACTTTCACCATTTGCCTATACTTATGTATTTTTTGCACATTTACGTAGGTATATCATTTAAAGATTATTCAACTTTATGTAAAAAAATATATATTTGACTTTAAGATAGGTATTCAAAATGACGAATGAAGAAAATGAATGAATAATGATGAATGATGATGATGATGACGGTGATGATGATTTTCTTAAAGGCTTCTGTGATAGATTTCCGAGAGAATAATTTTATCTATAAGAATTGTACAAACTGTCATAATAGCCTGGAACTTTAGGAATCCATTTCGTCAGTCTCTCTTTTAAGAAACACTTTTAGCATATACCTATATATTAGCAAAACGTGCGTGTCAGTAACCGTTATGAGAAAACTAATTATAATTAGGTAGTGCTGAAACTAGCTGTGAACAACACAACTTACACAATTTCCGACTCACATTATGAGCTCCTGGTAAATGTGACTAAAATAGCCAACCAAAACTGTCATATTTTTATCTGTCTGAATAAAACTAACTTAAATCAGAATACTTATAGTTACTTTTCCTTTCATTCCTCCCACATTTCAATGCAAATCATAAATCTAGTATCCATGACGGACGCCTAAGAGCCGAAGCCGCCACTTTTCTTTATTAAATTGACCATTACGACAGTAATCATAAGCTATTCTTGGCTCTCATCAAAACAAAACCAACAATGACGGCCACTATAATGCATGTCTTTTCAAATGTCTCCTACATACAAAACACAATATCCTCACATATTTCTTGTTCACATGCACTCGCTTGGAACGCACCTTTAAAAATCAACGGAACGCATCATTATGTTACACTTAATTATCTGTGGAACTTGATATAGACCATAGACAAAAACGATTTTCCTTTTTTACGGCTAATGGCTCAGGCTTCCGAGTGACAGCAAAAAGGTCGATTAAGTAAAGTTTTTATTTATTAAATGTTTTTCCATTGTGGTGTAGAAAAAATAGTTTGTAGTGTCTGAAAGATTCGATCTCATTTCCTTTGAGATTGATGGTGTTGTTAAAGGTTTTGGCTTGTCATCGAATGATTTTGTAAATTAATTATTAAATTGTTGTTTCTTTTGTATCAATCAAAGGTCCGACATACTTATAATCTTTTTTTTTTCTTTTTTAGAATCCTCTTAAAAATACGGCTGAAACTGTTGCAATATTGCTTTCTAAATAATTGAATTTTGCTTTGAAATTTACTCAAATGGGTACTCCAAAGTTATTAGTCAAATTATCATACGCGGCATTTTACTATCTCAAACAATTTACTACTTCTCATTAGAAACATCTGGCCCCTTCTGAGCCAAAAATAAACTTTTACAACGATCTAAAACCGTTCGGCATTTTTACCATCATGGCACGGTCTCCTAGACCTTTACAAAGAGGTTTTACGATAAATCACGTTATGAAACTTGTGATAGGTCAGGCACGGCCACATTAGGTGCTCGATATTCAGATTTTGACGTCACGAATTTAAATATTCCAATGTGGGTCGCCACTAACGTTTGATTTACGTGTACCTTAATGTTTTGTTTAATAATCGTTTTCACTATAGGAATTGTTTTGATACAATATTTTTCAAAGAAATCGCCCACTTATTCGGGTTTTTTGTTCCATTTTAATTAAAATGGACCCAAAATATTTTCCTTAAATCTCGTTGTTTTTTTTTGTTTATTATTCAAACACGCTCCTGAATGTAACAATATATGTTATATGCAAAAATGTGCCATCAAATTACGTGTACGTTGCAATCCAAACATGTAGGGAGTACGGAACCCGTTGAGTCGTACGCGATCATAGCTGGATGCACTCGCATCGCCGCCCGCCGGGCCGGAACGCGCCGTCCGGCCCAGCTGGCGGCCATTGTTGTTTTTTTTTTTGTTTTAATTTAAATTTCGAACGTGTACTCGATGGTCGAAATGTTAAAATAGACGTCATTGTGACGGAAAGAATAGTGGAATTAGTGAATTGTCAAAAATGCGAAACCTATTTGGTTTGGCTGAGTTCTTTTGTTTTTAAATGAAAATGTAATTTGTTTTTCCGTTTACCCAAATGCTAAGTCCCGTGCCGTGTCGACCTTGCGTACATACTCGACGTTTTTACGTTCATTGGAGCAAAATCGAACGTATAGAATAGAGTATCAGATCATTGTAACTTAGAAAATATTGCTCGAAATCGAACTAAAATGTTTGACGAACAAGATTCACGTGGCTTAATTTGTGTTTGATGATACTTGCTCATCGAACTTTACGTACATTTTCATTAGCGAACAAAATAAAATTGCAACTGCAATTTTAGCAGGCAAGAGTAAGCTTTTAATTTTCCTCCTGTTTTTCTTTGTCTAGTGGAGGTAACTAAGGGATAATTGCATTAGATAAGAGAGAACTTTAATACTTAATTTAACATTAAAATCTTCTTTCATACTCTTTAGAATTTTAACGATGTGTATTTAAAGTTTTAGAAATTGCTTGTACGAAATCAGAGAGGATTTTGATTTCCTTTTTATTTTTAACCGACTTCAAAAAGGAGTTGTCAATTCGGTTGTATTTTTTTTGTGTTTGTAACATCATGACTCCGTTATTCATGAACCGATTTGAAAAAATGTTTTCATGTGGAAGGATATACGTTCCGATTGGTCTCATAGAAATTTAATCAAAAGCGGTTTAGTGGTTTGGTTTTTAAATCAAAATAGCTTGAGGAAATAGAAAATATATCATCCAAGTTAACATAATTACGTGTTTTGCTTTTCTGTGACTTTCCAGTGGTGTTGTTAGGTGTGGGGTACCACTAAAAATTTAAAAATTAAAACCTTTTTTACAAAAAAATACAACCGACTTCCAAATAAAAAAACACTACAAATTATGAAATAGCTTTAAGTTCGGAAGTCGGTGTTAAAATATAAAGTTTTATACTTTGTAGTGTTTTTTTTATTTGGAAGTCGTTTCAATTTTTTTGCGATATAGATTCTCTGTCAGCTAAACTTAACCCTCATTCACTCAAGTGTCAAAGAGTCCCATAGTCCCAGGTTACCTGACAGGAAACACTCCCATACTTTAACATAAAAGCAAGCAGCTGGAACTCCTTTCCCACCTCATCTTGAACGGTTGCCACCATAATTGTCTTTGTTCAAGCACATACTTCCTGCCATGGGGGTTGTAAATATTATACTTTATGCGGGCCCCATAATGACGGTAAGTATTGTTTAGTTTCCGAACAAGGGGCAAAGGGGTTGGTTGTAACAAGTAAACAACACTTGGTGCTGATATTTGAAGGATACATAATTTTCACAAAATGTAGTTTGGGAAAGTTTGTGATTCTGTTTGTATAGGGTTAAATTAATAAGCAAAACTCCCCAGGACAAGACGTTCAGCGGTGCGCCACTGGTACATTCACACATGTTTAGAGAATACTTTTGATGTGCGAACAGCTAAGGAGTGGAATTCCCTGCCGGAGTCTGTATTTCCTGACAACTGTCTTGAAGTATAGACTCTGGGGGTCTCGGGGGAATAGGGTACTTCTAGACAAGCGTCATTCATCGTCGACCACGTTTTCGCTTTCCATCGCGTGAGATTGTAATTGTGTCTATCATCCTACTAATATTATAAACGCGAAAGTTTGTATGGATGGATGGATGTTTGTTACTCTTTCACGCAAAAACCATTGAATGGATTTTGATGAAATTTGACACAGTGGTAGATTATAGTTTGGAATAATACATAAGATACTTTTTATCCCAGGAATATGTTCCCTTGGGATAATTTTCGATAATCACGCGGGCGGAGTCTTATGAGACCTCATTAAAATTTCATCTTCATTTTATATCGATAACAATCAATCCTGTAAAGTTTTCATCACTTAACTTAATTTCAGCTTTTAGACAGCCACAGCCTCTAATTCTACCTTACCATTCAGTCTATACTCAACAATCATTGATTTTAAAACATTCAAGAATAAATTACTTCTAAATAATCACCATTACATTACTCTTAAAACCATCCGTCCTCAGGGCTTCGCCACAATCGGGTAAAAACACCTCTCAGACGCTTCACAAGACGAACAGCTAATCCGACCCGCCATGTTTGCCCAGACAAGTGTCTGTCGTTATAATTATTTTTATGCGGGTACATCAAGTACTCACTCAACCCGAGAAGGGGAGCTGATAGCCTTAATAGGATAGTGATGGGCTAATATCGATAATACCAATTTCTATTACCGAACTTTAAATTAAGCTGCACGTTGTTTTAATTAAACTGTATCGGTCCGTTTGGGGACGAATTGATATTTTCAATCAGATTATTTGGTTTATTTGGCGGTTTATACCGGTTTTGTGATAATGTTAATATTGAATGTTTATCGATTAGATTATGGTTTAGTGTTAAGTATATCGTTTTATCTTTATCAATGCATTTTGGGGTTTTATTAGGTATATGGATAGTATAATATATTGACATTACATTGTGAATTAGTTTTTGGTGATAGTCGCTTTTAAATCAAGCATAGAGTGACGTATATTTTTTACTCTTGTAATTTTGTTAATTAATTCCAATTTATTCACTCGATGACAAAAAAGTCGGACTCTTACTCTATTTAGTCTAAGAAAGCTTTCAAAGAACATATTCCTAAATCAATCTTCAGCCAGAAATAAATCTCCAAAATGTAATCAAACCAAAAGTTCGTCATATTACTAAAACTTAATTTTACAGCTACAACTAACGAAAACTAATACCATTAATACCGAATGTCTATTTCTTAATTAAATAGGGCCACACCTAAGTCAAAGTCAAAGTCAAAACGTTTATTTCAATTAGGCCATTAAACGGCACTTTTGAACGTCATCATTTACAGTTCAGTAAAATAATAATATTACATTAATAAAGTGACTCTACTGTCCATTCGGAAAGGTAGATTCTTATGGAGAAGAACGGAGAAGAAACTCCATAGTTACTCTTTTCAAATAATGAATTCACAAAAAGTGTATACAAAAATTTATTTATTATTTATGTGAGGACGATGCACCCAGAGTATGCTACTTATAAGAACAAAGTATTACCATCAGAGGTAAACTTATTCATTTTCTAAGGAAATTTAGGTAAATGCTACTCACATATTTACAGATAATCTTAATAACCATTAATTAAACAGAAAATAAAAACACAAAAAAGTTTAAGTAAAGTTTAATTTCTATAAAGTTAATTCATAAATCAACCAGTTTGATTTGGTCTACACCCTTGATTGTCCTATGGAGCAGGACCAGCATGTTTCCAAGCATTCTTATCCTGAATGTTGTCTAAGTTCAAGCTATAACAGGTATTTAAAACTTCAACAGTTCAGAATTTTAATGAAGAAAACGTCACTGGCACGTTGTTCAAACTTTAAATATATAATAAAAAAACAAGTGAAAAGCCAGTAATCGATATAAAATAAACAAGGTTCCTTAATTACTCTTTCCATATTGGCGATCAATTTCCATGATATAATTTTGTCTTCGTCTTTTTAGGTATATTTTTCATTGTCATCAAACAGAGGTGGGTTTTTTCCAAATCTTTTTCGATTTAATGTTGAATTAAAGTCTCAGTGATTTCATGCGATGCTTAAATTTTGCAGCTTCCAGGAGTTTGGGAGTAACTTAAGCGTTTTTTTCTGTTGACTGTGTGCGTTCTGACAAGCATGATACTTCTAAAATGGCTACGGCGTACCGAAAGACGCAGTTTTGGAAAGCCTCCCACCCAGGTGGATAAATTACCTGCTGAAGTCTCCAAGATTCCCTGCCAGGGTTGCGAAATTGATTCGAAAGAGTCACCGGCCCTGGAACGCAAAGGGCTTTAGAAGGAACACAAATGGGTTTTAGTCAAGTTAAATGCTGACACGCCTTCCGCTCCAACCAGAGCGGAAGAAGTCATTTGATGATTTCCCATCTTAAAAAAAAAAAAGGATTCGACAGGATGCGAGACGCAAAGGACCGGTCGATGTGGGGAGACTTGAGTGAAGCCTATTTCCAGCAGTGGACTTCTTTCGGCTGAAATTATGATACCGATGATTCGTGATAGATAACCATTGTCTTCGTATCCAATGTGTTTAGAGACATGAAAGAGAGAGGTGCAGTTTTACAGGACGTGTGATGACTTTCTATGTTCACTCTGGAATACTATGCGTCCCTAGTAACAGTCAGCACGTATTAAAAAGAAGGTCTTAACGATGACAAAGACCTACCAAACACCGCTCTGCTAAAAAGGCAAACCTGTCAAATAATAAAAACAAGCGATCAAACTCAAATCAACGCTGTTCACAGCCCACGTCCTCACTTTATTTCGATCGTCTTCAGCATTTTGGACATAAACCTGGAACGAGAGCCTAATGATCCAGGTTCGGTACAGTCGAATACCTTTTTATGTTACAGCCCATAACATAAAACCCACCTGATGGATTCTTTTACGGTTTTTCCAAAAGCTGGTATGATTTGATAGGACAGATGTTTTGTCATTTACGGATGGCTGTAAATATTTTTAAACGTAGATGGGTATCTTATTTAAAATAACTTGAAATCATTGTCATAATACTCACTAAAAGGCTTGGTATAATATTAAATTTAATATTTCAGGCAAGTTTTGATTATATGGTTCAGGAATGCAACCCCTGCAAAATAACTTGAACTACTTACAAAACATAATCTCAATCAATTATCAATTCTTACTTGAATACATAAGGTTTTATTACATCATTAATGATATAAAAATCACCGAGGCATTTCAGTGAAATAAAATCCATTAGCACCCACAATGATTCCATTTAAACACAATAAAATTCGTAAATTCTTACATAATCCCACTCCCGGCATTAATTATCTCCAATTCATTTGCTCCCTTTAATGTATTCCTCTTTACACGGAAAAGTAATTCACATTAAAGGCCAACAAAATGAGGCTCTAATTGAAATTAACATCGGCTTTACCTTTGTACGGCCATTTTATAAAGGACACTGGACATGAAGACCGGTAAAACTATCGATACTTTTATCAACATTCCCTTCTTGTTTAAGATTTATATTTATGTTAGTTCAATCACAGACTTGACAGACCAACTGCAATAGGATGCTTGAAACTTTTTAGTAGTTTTTACGGTCGAGTTTTTTGATACAAGTATTTGTTTTCCTTCATTTAAGTTAGTTACCTTTTTGAAATCATCTCTATGAGCCCTTTATTTTGTTATAATAAGTGACTATGTCACGAAATAATTCAACTTCACTTACCTTACGGCGACCACCATCTCGTTTTTATTTAAAATTCATATAGGCTATGTCACTGCGACAAGTCGAAGTCAAATCTTTTTAAACCTCTTTTGTTTTAATCTATCCAACCGTTTAGGCTGCAAGGCGTGCCAAAAAATATAAATAATCTCGAAAAACATTAACCTCCTACAGCAGTCGTATTTTTTTTTTTAAATAAATGTCGATTTATTTTAACCGTGTCCCATCACTACAACTATCACTTATGACGTAAATTAGGTTCGGCATATTTGACAGATGTGCTTGTTTACAAACTCGATTGTTATTGACATGTGCAGCGCACCCTCTATTTATAATTGAGTGGCTAGAGTTGAATGTTAGGGTTTTAAACCAATAAAATTCCTCTTACGCACATCTGTATACGTTTAGTACATTGATCTGTCTTTGTTAGGCCCACTTTCTGGGACGAATAACTGGGATATAACTCGACTTGCGTATAATTTGTGACGAATCATAAATTTTTGTTTCCTGAAACCGTGGTTTACACTATTTATCCGTCTATCTGATACAGAATTAATCGTGTGTGCTTCAGAGTCTGTCGTGTGGCACCCTGGGCCGTCCCCGGGCAGTGAAACTTCAACGAATACAAAGAATAAATGTTTAAGAAGAAATAAAAAAATAATAATCTGTCTGAACAACAAAAACCTATCAATCATAGCATAGTCATTGATAATGTTCCCACTGCTGGGACACAGACCTTCCCTCGATGAAATAGAGTGAGCTTTAATTCACCACGCGGACCCAGTGCATGTTTTTATTTTTTAGTGATTGGCATCTCGCAGTTTAACCTATGAGGTTGTCGACTGCTTAACCGGGCTTGCCTATGGTAGCCTTAATATAAATATTAAAGCCAAGGATCCAGTGTATGTTGGTATAGTATATTACTTACATGCATTCCTCACAATGTCTTCCTTTACCGTTTAAAGAACCTGACGTCTTTGGCAGCTAACAGTGGTAGCCCAGGCCCCGACGTAAGTGTTGAAAGTCGTGGGTTCGAACGAGACGCTTTACTTTGTTCAATTTATTTCATCACCACTTCTCTCAAAACTGGGAACAACAATAGCCCAATCACCACAAACCCAACACAAAGTCAAACCATTTAAATTTATGCTAAGTATCGTTCACAGCGCGGTTTTACGATGCCAAACATGTCACATCAACAGGGGCAAAATGCTCTGCGATTGCACGAATAGAGATTGAATGACGGGCAGACAAGCTTGCCTGGTTTCAACGCAGCAAGCCTTTGAAATGTGACGAGCGAAGCTGTAATCGACACGGCGATATTGGTAAACGTGGCTCAATCTGCTATGGTTAATTTGAGGAACTTTGAGCGCAGGTTGGTATTGATTGGGAACTAATGAACATGTATGTGACCACTTTTGGATAATGACGGAGTTAGCAGCAGCATTCAATGATATTTATTTTGAAAATAGATTAAATTTTTGTTTTTTTTACACTTTAAACTAGATGAGGTCGTGTTTCTTAGGTGACAACAAACTCAGAGAGATCAAAGTCTCTTTTAACGTCCATACAATTCGTACTGGTCAAATCATACGAGAACCATGAAGGTTAATATCTGTGGTGGACTTTTGAGGAAAGCACCACACAGATTTGAGAGGACCTGTCCAGGCAAGCATTTGTCAGTTTTCGTAAAGCTCAGCGAACTTCAAGGAGTTTCACGATTTGATGGATAAATGCATTTAGTGATTAATGGTGCATGAGTCTAAAATATACTAGAATAATTAGGATTATTAAGTAAGTTCGACCGAAATAATCGCTATAGTGTGTGCACATTATAACAAGGAACTCGTAATCTTATAATCGCATCTAAAGTCAGAATTGCAATTCAAAGTAGGTTTAATTGCTGTCCAAACTCTGCGTTGTCTAAAGTTGTCTAATATGGTACAAATGCTGTATACTTCACAGTTGTTTCTAGCTGACCATGTTTAGTTGTTGGACTGTTAAACGAGTTTAAGTGTACATGTTATTGTGTCAGACACCCTTTTCGCCTTAACTGGTTAGGGAGTTTATGAAGTGTTTAGTTTTTTTTTTGTTACAGTGGCAATTAGTTGTAAGTAGTTTTTTTTTTAAGGATGGCAAATCATCAAATGGCTTCTTCCGCTCTGGGTGAGCGGAAGGGCGTGGCAAACTCTTATTGACTAAAACCTATCCGTGTTCCTCCTAAAGCCCTTTGCATTCTAGGGCCGCGGTGACTCTTTCGAACAAATTTCACAACCCTGGAACCTACATAACATGCTTACACGATATCCCTTGGCAAAACTAGTGTCTGATTTTCTGGCTTCTGCCAAAGATTATTAAGTGGCAGCCGGGACCAACGGCTTAACGTGCTTCTCGAGGCACAAAGGAATCTCGGCAAGCGGCGCTTAACCTCGAAAATCGACCCGTGAGGTAGTTATTATTTAACCACGAGGTCCTCCCGTTATCTTACTTCGTGTCGAATTCTAACTAAAACAAATGACTACCACTAAAATACGATCATCAATTTTACTAATAACCTCTTTATCAAACCCTTTACCATAGTCCTGTCTAAAAGAAATTTCCAAAGACTAAAAATAATAATAAAAGTATCGACACAGAACGCGTCGTGATCATAGTCGGACACCTCGGACTAATGGTCGCATACCTGTCTCAAATTAACATGATTGGGATCGGACATAATGTTTTATCCTAACTAATAACTCACGAGAAATATTCCCTGTGGATAATCCTATCATACACAAGTGGGAAGGTCTAAGATGCTTTTTTCAACCATACTTTTCCCGGTGTGCTTCGTTCGTTAGAATACCCATAATATTATCCATTTTTAAATCACAGATAATTCCCTAGATCTGCGCTATAAAAAATCCACTTATGATTTTTTTGTAATTTTACCGATGACAGGTACTGCTTACCAGATAAAATGTAAAACAGAGAGGGCGATTCTCGAATTTATTGGAACTTTCGCAAGTTTTCAACATGACATGAGAATTTACGTTAAAGAAATGGCTTCGGGTATTCTAAATTGTCTTCGGTTGTCATTAAATTGCTAAAAATACAAAAGCCAAATTGTAAACATAGATAGAAACTGAAACTACTGCAAATTTACGTCACGTAAGAACGTTGGAAACTATGGGGGAGACCTTTGGCTAGCATATAATTATTGTTGCGGAATTTGTTCGAAAGAGTCACCGCGGCCCTGGAACGCAAAGGGCTTTAGAAAGAACACGGATGGGTTTTAGTCAGTAAGAGTCTGGCACGCCCTTCCGCTCCACCCAGAGTGGAAGTCATTTGATGATTACCATCCTTAAAGAAAAAAAAAAGCATAAAATTATTGTTTAATTTTAAAAAAAACAACGCTCCGATTTTAAAACTCCAACACATTTTTCAAAACATACCACAATCCCGATCGTTTCTCATATAAGTCCGTTCCACACATTCCTTGAATACATTAACAAAGGCCCAAATTATTCAAAGTAACAGGTCGACGCATCTGTGGCGCATCCGAGACTAAACACGACATAATTCGTTTCTTAGAAGATTAATTTGTAGGAGCTAAAGGGAATGCTATACATTTCATAGAAAATGCGTTTTGATTAACATAACTTAGAAGTGTTTAGAGTTCCGCAAGGGATGGAGATGGAAACCTTTTTTGTTTTTTAATGCCGATTAAACGAATAATGTCGTTAATTGTCATATTATTGTTTTTTGTTATTTAATGCCAATTAAACGAGATATTTAATGTCATACTCCTTTAATCTCCCGTTTGTCTCTCTCATTTCATTATGCGAACACCCCTTAGTGCAATTCTCTGCCGGGGTATCTGTGTTTCGTAATAGCCACAACCTGGGAGTTTTTAAATCAAGAGCGAATAGGTTAATTCTAAGCAAGCGTGCACCATCGTCGACTACGTCATCGCATTCCATCAGCCGGTCAATTCTATGAACATGTCGAAGTGAAGGCTTGGGTGAAGTGATCTGTCAATTCATATAATCAAGACGGAATGACAGCTCACTTCGGGATCACGTGACAGCTTACCTCGTGATCACTACACCCAAGCCTTCACTTCAACATGTTTACAAAATCGACCGCCAGGTGAGGTTGTGATCAAACGCGATACTATCAATTGCAAGAACAGTTTTTAAACCTGGTAATAAAGTGCCGATTTCAATAACGGGTAACAATATTGACGGGGCGACTTTATTCAGATAGCGTTCATATAGTTCTATATTTATTTATCAGCTTATGCCTGCAGCTTTGCCCTTTCCCATGGGAATGTTCTACACCGATAGTACCTGGTGTAGAACCTTCATGACATGGTCTGCCCGTGTGCCAAATTCAATTTAAATCCATTGAGCTGTGATTGATCAATAAACCATCCAAACATCCAGACTCTTATATTTATTACTAGCGTTTGCCCACGACTTCGTACGCGCACATCCCGTTCCCGTATTTTTTATAGCCTAAGCCTTCCTCATTAATGTGGCTATCATAAACACAAAGAATTTTCTAAATCCGACTAGTAGTTCCAAAGATTAGCGCGTTCAAACAAACAAATATCCAAACTCTTCGGCTTTATTATATAAGTATAGATATTCATTGTATAGGATCAGCAAATATGCAATGTTATACACCTACGTAGGTACCTTAATTAAGGTTTATACACACAGCCACCATCGAGAGGGAGGCGGCGGTCAGCCATGCAACGCGTCCGATTTGAACCAAGTTTGCTAATGCATTTACCGCCTAAAGGGGTGCAAAAGGGGTGGTAAAACCGTGTGTGTAATATACATACACGACGAGTCAATCAATAGTGTAGCCCGAGGGGATGCAACTTCGAAACATAAAGGGCGAACAAAACGCCGCTCCGAAATTTAGCTCTGGTACGACTAAATTGGTATCTTTCAGTTCGATACGTATGGGTCTTTATAGGAGCTCGTCTGGGGATGGACCGACATTTCTGCTGCCAATCATTGCTGTGTTCTGGTACCTTAATTGCGTATCACTCTTTCACACTATCTATCAAAATTGACGGGAATTTTAGAAGCCATTGCTTCATAATCATACGTTTCCAAATTCGTCTGCTCGACAGCGTAAAGTGAATAATTTTGAACTGTAATAAAATAAAAACTGCTGAGCCAAACTGATTTTACGGGACCAAATGGCAAATATACCGCATCGAACGAGAAAAGAATCACACAAATCGGATCAGAAACGTCGGTGTAATCGGTGAATAAATATATATAAGTAATATATATATTAAAAAAAAAAATTTTTGGAAGTCAGTTAAAAATGAAAAGCATTGAGATTAATTGTGAGTTACGCAATGGTTTGTACGGATTTATGGACTTTAAAAGTGAATTTTGACCTGTGAGTTTGTTTCGGTGTTTAGGAAATACTGGCCGCGTCTTTTAGCAAGAACTAACACGTGAGCGAAATATTTTTAAACTATAAAATAAAAATTGTTTATCATTTATGACACTATAATTAAAATGTACAGACGCTAGCACATCAGGCTACCCGGAACTGACAAATTTTCCCAATCAACCTTGAACCTAAAACTGTAGCGATAAAGTTGAAAATCTATTAAAGAAATTTGACAGATTCTTGTACGAGTAGCTTGATGTGCTGGCGTCTGTACCATCACGAACTCCTACAGTTCTGCTTATAATTGGTCCCGCTCAGCCAGCTCACTAGAGGCTGATAAAAATTATGTTTGCTCAGCCGCCGTTGTTCAAAGCATTTTCATCTAGGCGTGATGTTGTGTACCCACGTCATATTATAGCCACTATGTTTTTAAGACCTTATTTTTTATGACGAAATTACCAAGGTTGACTGGTAGAGAATGCCTTGATGCATTAAGTCCTCCCATGTACCACTATTGTACATAAAGTTTAAATAAATAAATAAATAAATACTGAATTTTGGTGACAAAAATGTACCCCTAAAATAAAATAAAAAATGCCTTTATTGTACTACTTTTTCAACGTTTTCTATAGTTACACTAAATTTTATGTTTTAAGTGATTATTTGGGATCACTCTAATTAAATCTAAACCATTAGGTATCTAATAAAAATGTAATTAATTAGTGAGTATTTATGGATTACGAAAAAAAATATTAATAAGTAGATTTTTGTCATCTGCAATTTTTTTTTAACATGAATACTTTAGGTATATTCTTAACTTAGTCAACTGTCTCTTAAACCAAATCCTTTGCTACACATAATTTCGAAATACCGAAACACACAATTTTAAAATACCCATAATTACATTTCCCCAAAAATTTAATTAAACAAGACTAATTCATTGAACATTATTGAAATCAGAATTGAACGTGATATAATTAAATTCATTCAATTAATGTAATTCAAAATAGCAGTACAACGAATGCTTGGTTTTCAGTTAATTAATTTCATAATTAAAGCAGAAGCCATGTTTATATTGCTTGCTCATATATTCGATTGTCGTGGTTGTTCAATCAAATAACGTTATTTTAATTGTTATCATTTCGTGTTTCGTTAATTAATATTTTTTTTGAGCATGTTAATGTTTTAATCTGAGACCCAATTAACGTATTTTAAAGAAGCGCATTCACATCGCAGTGGCAAAATATCAAAAACGCCTACAAATTCCCTAATTCAGTAATTTTTTTGATGTGCTACATCTTTCCTCTCGCTTTCCTGCAATCTGTAGGAATGATTTCTTGAAATGGGACGGAAGTGTGTAACAGGAAGAGGAGGAATCGCGCGCTATTTGATTTGACCAATGAGCGCGCGCAGTGGTCGAGTTGGCTGTCAGTTGGTACTTTTAATGTTAGTGTTGGTAACCACACTATGATTCACTATGGCTTGATTACTAACTCTGACGTCTAACGAACATCTTTGGCAACCCTTACCCTCTTGTTACAGGGAGTGGGCTCACGAAAAAATTGAGATGTAATAGTCGACGCCAGATTTGCAATAACGGTCATTGCCCTTTCCATAATATCTCTTCGTAGGTACCTGGACAATAAAATATGAATCGTTTTTCATTACTAGAATATGTAAAGGATCACGAAAGATGTCGATTCAGGTCAGCTTTATGTCTTTTTTTCTGTTTTTGGAATTAAGTGTGTCAATAAACGTGAGTCTATGACCGTTATTGCAAATTTATCTGTCGTCGACCATAGTTACATGTTTGAATTTCTCACACTATTTGCGTGTAGCGTTACTCACTAGAAATAAAAGTAAATTTGCGCCATTCAGTACAGAAGACATTTGGCACATCAAACGTCATCTCGACAAAGAAGAATAAATTTAAAAAACATGAAACTTCTCTATTTTCCACCCATTTTTTTTTCCACGATCGTGCTATTTTAGTAACCTCTTTTAAATAAGACAGTGTTGAAAATAGAAAGAAAGAAAGAAAAATGTTTATTTGGGACTCGCACAAGACAAACAAACCAGTAAAATAAAATTAATACTTAAACTTAAAATTAAACAATTATCTGTGCGAGGCCAAAATGGTCCCTTTCCCAGCTTATGCTGCGATATCTAAAAAATAAATAACGCAGCGCTGGTATTCTGATAGGGCCAGTCAGTGGTGCCACTGATACACTCACGGAGCATATATAAAAGAAATATACAAATAAAATAATAAGTATAAATATGGGTAAAAATGTAACAATTATAAATATATATATATAATAAAAATAAAAAAACCAGTACATACATACAATAAATAAGCTTACACCCAATAGCCCAGTGCTCCAGCTTGTGTCCAGTGTGTAAAATGGTAAAATACCGTACTTAAAATTACTCTTATAAAAAGCAGACTCAAATACCCCACTACACCTGATCGACCTTATGTAAGAGGTCACTCAACCTCAAGTACATAGAACTAGGACGATACATTACCCTCACCCGAGTGGACTGCATCTGAAATTGACAGTTACGTCGACTTTAGGTGGCTCCAATTTATCCAGAATATTCTAGAATATGAAACTGTTTACTTGATAAGGTTTATACGTCACTTGCATGAGAGAGAAAAACAAGACTTCTATTTATTTTAAGAGTGTGTTATCTGTTTAGTTATATTCATGGTTTTAAGAAAGTTTGCGGCAGCTGTATACCTATTGTTGTTTGTTTTTAGTAAATAAATGTAGTTTTGGTCACAAACTCAACGTTATTTATAGTTATGATATTCAATACTACGGTGATCTTGAACACACTAGTATTTGCCCGGTGGTTCGTGGATTCAAGTGCGTCTGCCAAAAGCGAGGTCGTGGGTTCGACCCCCGCAATGTAATTGGATTTATTCGTAAGAAATTTACAAGCGGCCGCCCAAAATTTGTGTCTAGTTAACGATATAATGGAAATATGCCTACGAAAAAAAAACAGCATAGAATAGAAATGAAAAAATACAATAATTCAATTTTTCAACGCAAAATATTACATAGATAATATCTACCAGTAACTTCATGCATTTTAATTTGCAGAAAAAATCGCAAAAAATAACATTTTTTAATAATACATAGGTAACTTACTCATTTTACGACTTCAAATATTTTACCTTAAAGCAGCTTTAACATTTTAATTTAAAGAAGAAATACACCTCTCCACCTTTCCTCTCGGAGTATTTACGAACCTAGGCAGTAAATCTCCCCTTGAGACGTCTGCACTTTGCACTTGATCTATGCGTCTGGAAAGGTTTTATATCTTTGTAACTGAGTAAATAGAAATTAATTCTTCTTTTGTTGTATTTTTCTGGTTCACACTTGAACAGATCTGGGCACTCTCAAGGCAAATTTACCGTAAATAATATAATTATTAACCAACAAGCGTCTTATCTGTTAAATACTCGTAAAAACCACTACTGGCTTGATATAATAACTGGACTACATCAACCCGAACCGTTAAAATGAGTTAATCATTATAAAAAACAAACGTGTAAACCAATTTTTACCAGAATAAACAAAATATTTTTTTAATTCCCGCCATGTCCACGACCTGTCAAAATCACCCGCCATTTTAAAATTGACGCACCACGCACGGTTTCAACAAACTGCCAGCGGCAGTGGCCAGTATCAAAACGTTATTATTCGTATTTAATCGAAAGCCATGTACGAATATCGACACGGATACCCCGACCGCGGAACATCCCCTCGTCATGCCGCCATTGCCTAGCAACTACCTCCCCTGTACATGTAGCCAGACGGCTAGACGTCGAGACAGGGGGTGCAGCGCTTAATGAAATCACCAATGTACCTACCTATAGTGACAATGAGTTTCGGCCGCCATTTTTGAGCCGAGCTGAGGAAATTTTGCTTTAGTCGATTTTTGTTGACGGTACGGCAGGATTTTTGGCAGTTAGTCGAGTTTGGGAGTTTCGTTGCAGAGTTGTAGGTACTTTTGAGCGCTGTTAAATTAAGTTGCTCATGCATGTAGGTACCTATATTTTGTTTTTGCCTACCTAGATTGTCTTTTGATTAAACGTCCTTTGACTAATTCCAATCCAATTCTTTGACTAATCCTTTGAATAATTACTAGCTTTTTATCCTATTCTATTCTGAATAAGGTCCAAAGAACAAACAACATGATTCCGGTATGAGAGAGAGACGGAGTTATACAGGACGAATAACACTGTCCCTTTTCCACAATAGAATCATAATGACATTGGCACTTCGTAGTGCGGCGGTATTTTTTGTTGTCAATACGTTAAAAATCTACGGCCACAAAAAAGTCAGTTGCAAATCCATTTTTATCTTTTAAATCTACTTGATTCGCGTACCTAGTGAACAATCAGTGTGCAATTGCCATATATTGTCATTACCGAACGAACGAATTGACTTCTGATTGCAACAAAGCAGCTGCTGTGGAATAATGAAACATCGTTATCGAAAAAGAAAAGGTAATTACCGTTCCAATTTAAATGTGTTTTTTTTCTTTTTTTCAATAAAATACTCTTTTGAAAATTAACTCTGTCAATTGACAATAAAAAACTTTATTGAAAATTATTGATGAAAAATAGATGTCTTTTGGTGATTTTTTTAACTTTCAGACTGTAATCGTATTCTATAAAATAATTTAGGTACCATTGTTCTGACATTCCTTTGATCAGTATTACTAAATTAAGTACGTAGTACCTATAGGTCGATTCAAACTTACTGATGTCATAGTATCCTACCCCTCACCGCTTTTTTTTTTTTTTTAAGGATGGGATGTCATCAAATGACTTCTTCAACTCTCGGTGGAGCGGAAGGGCGTGTCAGACTCTTACTGACTAAAACCCATCCGTGTTCCTTCTAAACCCTTTGCGTTCCAGGGCCGCGGTGACTCTTTCGAACAAATTCCGCAACCCTGGACCCCTTACCGCTGCTGACACACAAAGCAACTGTGCAGCGACTCGCAGAGTGTTCCGAGACACCATTAGGTTTGATTTTAACTGTATCAGCTAATACAAGAAGAAGAACTTAAAATTGCAAAAATACAGTTAGACCGCAAAGTAATTTAAAGAAGATTCGTCATTTTATTAGGAACAACACGTTGTCACAAAATGTTTTCTGTGAAATTTGCGCAGGAATACCTACTATGCGTTTTCCTGCTGGGCATAAAATGCAAAAATAAATAAATATTGAAAAGAAGCTCATTGTGTTTAAATTTGGAGTGGAACTCTTTGTCTGCGTCTGTGTTTCCGAACGCATACAACACTAATCTCTTCAAAATTAGATTGAACAGGCTTCTTCTGGGTAAGCTCGCTCTATCGTCGACTTTGTCTCTGTCATCTATGACCTAGACTAGAGTCAAGAGCAAACCCGTATTAAATAAAAAAAAAATGTTAATTTCCATTGGACACACACAATATAGACACAGTGATACATCTCTTTACACCCCTTAATATGTCGTAAAATGAATGTTAAAGGTTTCAAAACGTATCTAAGAGGTCGTAAATTAACTTTTAAAACTTTGCTTCAGTTTATCCTAAAAAAATCAAAAAAATAGTCTCTTGAAAGTTCGTAATCAATCATTAAAAATCTTATTAAAAATATACATTCCCAAAGTTTCAGTTACTAATTAATTTAACAAAGTTTAATTAAGAATTTGGCAGATTTCATTACTTTTCACGAGCGATTGATAGTCGCCATTTTTCTTTTAATATTTTATACTTCCGTAGATTCGCGTATTTTTTGCACTTAAGGAAACCAGCCAAGTGTGAATTGGACACGTGTCCTTATGGATTCCGTACTACCAAAACTATAATTGGGTAATGCTTTGTCAGCGGCCATAATTACACGACATTTTCTGTTGTAATGTTAACTGGTTATCTATTATGAAAATAAGATACCGACAGATAGATATTATATGTTTGGCTTAGTTAATGGGAGTCATTAACGTCTGTGGAAGTCCATAGGAAACGGAACTCTAAAAACCGCTAAGTGTGAGTCGGATACGCACACGGAGGGTTCCGTACCATAAAGCGATAATTCATGTTTCTAGAGTGGCCCTTTTTTATTTTTATTTATTTTTTGTTATAACGGCAAGAAAAATACAAACTGTGAAAATTCCAATTGTCCACCTATTACTGTTCATGAGATACAATCCACTGACAGACGGACGGACCGACAGCGGTGGCTTAGTAATACAGAGAGTTGCGTTGGTTTCTCTTCGGATACGGAACCCTAGAAGGATTCCATGTCGCCCCTTTTTATCCATTGACCATCGATCTCTCAATCCATCGTTTAGTCTTGAGAGTATTCATCACCATCAATCATAAAAGAAAAATTCTTTGTTTTATTTGATAATTCTTTTACATTGACGGCGTTTTAAAACTCTGAATTAGCACCAAAGAGGTGATTATAACTTATTATAGGCAATTTTAAAAAATAACTTTAGATATGATTCGGTTTAAACATGATAATTCCATTAGGGGTTGGTAATTTTATTTGAGCAATAAATGTTTGGATGCAGGTACTTACCTCCCTTATTATGAGGGGTTATAAATATGGTGAAAAGGGCTCACTAAACTCGCTCGTTTTGTGGTAGGAGGACCTTTGAAAGTTTTATCTAAAAATATGAGAAAATAACTCTTATTTTCAAAATCTAGCCAAACTCTTATTTCTTCACCTGTCTTCTTCTGCCCTTACATCATCAATGTCGTTACAGAGTCCAAAAAAACCGGACAAGTACGACTCAAAATCGTGCACCGAGGGTTCCGATCGAGTCTTGATTTTTTCCTACGGATACATCAATATTCGCCACGGTCAATTCTTCAACCGAAAATATAAGTTTGTAATCGCAAAAAAAAAATATGATAAAACAACAAATTTCCAATTTTCGGACTTTTTCCTGTGCTTGTACTGTAAGATCTATCTTCTTGCCAAATTTCATGACTCTAGGTCAACGGGAAGTACGCTTCAGGTTTTGATTCCCTGTGAGCGTCAAAAATGCGCAATAATCGGAGCATAAACGACCGTATCTTTTTTTACATTAACTTAGAAGATTGATTTTGTCACAGCTTCAAGGAACTGTAGACTTGAGTATATGGTTTTAATTTCAACTCGATACCTCTACGCGTTCCCGAGATAATGAGTCTTGACAGACAGACAGACAGACGGACAACAAAGTGATCCAGTTAGTAGTTAGTATAAGGGTCCGCTTTTTCCTTTTGAGGTACGGAACCCTAAAAACACCAACGGCAGACGACCACTGCTGGACTGAGGCCTCCCGCAAGTGTCGCCACTTTGACCGGTCCTGTGCGTCTCGCATCCAGCGGATTCCGTGACCTTCACAAGGTCATCGGTCCTTGTGGGAGGCCTTTCAATGCTGCGTCTTTCGATATCCGGTCGCCATACCAGACATTCGACCCCATTCAATATCGGTTCCACGAGCATTTTGCTCTACCCGCTGCCACTTAAGTTTGGCAATTCTTCGGTAACCTTGGTCCTCCTACGGATCCTGTCTTTTAGTCATTATAAATAACCAAAGCAACATACCGAAAGGTTAGACAGGACATACTTTTCGCCAGTAATGTTCACAGCCTCATGTAACAAGGGGCGAGTCTATAGCCACCGTCTTATATAATAAAGCTGAAGAGTGTTTGTTTGGACGCGCTAATCTCTGGAACCAGTCGGATTTGGAAAATTATTTTTGTATTTGATTGCCACATTCATATGGAAGGCTATATGGGAACAGAAAAATACGGAATATGCGCGTACGAAGTCGCGGGCAAAATCTATATTTTATAATAATTAAACTGACATGCTCAATAATTATTTTTTTTTTGTAAATGATATCCACATTCATGAGGAATTCTATAGGTTAAATATGGGAACGGGAAATTCCTACGGGAACGGGAAAAAGCGGGATATGCGCGTACGAAAAGCCAGCAAAACAATGGAGTTAAAAAAAATGACTTAATTATAAATATCCCATTATTAAAAACAGCTTTATATTCCAAAACACACATATTAAGAAAAACAAATTCCATTCCATCTCTAAGAGTTCTTCATTCCGTACGGAAAGTAAAAATTTCTCAATGAATACACTCGCCGGCTTTGAGGAGAACTCTATTTCTGTATATTTATTGAGTTCCTCGGCGAACTAATCAAAGTTTACCAACGAATCGAGTAGTACGGACGATTCCTATCTGATTGATTGAGAATCTAATATTTTTTCAAATTATATCTTCTTGCTGAATGTATACTGTTTGCTATTTCCAATCATCGTTTCTTTTTTCGTCTACTTTTTGCCTTCTTTAAGTGTACCTATATTTAATATTTGGTAATTTTTTACTATATTTAGTAAAATTTCGTACGTTATAGTTTGACGACCGCTGTACCGCGCCTTAGGAAGGTGCGGTGAGGCGGGGTGATGTCAGGAAAAAGCATGGGTTCACATGAGTTCGATATTGTCGGACACATCTTACCATATTAATTGAATATCTTATGCAATATCTTGCGATATTTTATAGCAGAGATATAGCTTTATATAATTATTAGGAAATATTAAACTATTATTATGGTAAGTGAAAATTATGATATATTTTAATG
Source organism: Mamestra configurata (assembly GCA_002192655.3). Lineage (NCBI taxonomy): Eukaryota > Metazoa > Arthropoda > Insecta > Lepidoptera > Noctuidae > Mamestra > Mamestra configurata. The sequence continues at coordinate 87,434 of NDFZ01005046.1, forward strand.
TTGAAAATTATCCCAAGGGAACATACTCCCGGGATAAAAACTATCCTATGTCTTTTCTCGGAACTCAAACAATCTTTATACCAAATTTCATCTAAATCGGTCCAGCCGTTAGCGCGTGAAGAAGTAACAAACATACACACACACTCACAAACTTTTGCCTTTATAATATTAGTGTACAAAACGTACGTATTCATATTATTTCAAGTTAAGTTTTTTTTTTCATTGTAAATGATGAATAAAAACTAAATTGATCAAATTAATTACAGTAACTCTGACATGGGATTCAAATATGGGTGGTTCGTCGGTACGACGTTCTTGATAACGCGAGATACCAAAGGCGCGGTACAGCAGTCGCAGTCCCGGTCGCATAGCGAAAATTCTCTCAAATTACAGTATCAGTCACAGAAAAAAAAACAGCAATTTACTTGCGTGTGACAATCTGTCATGAATTTTATGATTGTTATTTACGTTCCGGAAAATGAGTATAACATTGCCATAATCAATGCCCTTGGCAAGTCCTTCAAGTGTACAGTATTGTTTGGAAATAAAGTAGTAGTTAACAAACAACGGAAGCATACAGACAGACAACGTGACCTCAACAAAGGTTTCATAAGAACGGAACCCTAAAGTTGCAAGTTCCAATAGAACCTATCTAAAGCATCGAACAACATGTTTTTTTTAAATTAATAACTAAGTAAGTACCATTATTTTTTGTTTTGCTCCCATATCTGTATTAAAATTGTAGTTATACGAGTTGTACCAACCTGTAAATAATACATTGCAATCTCCATTATTTTCACTGCATCTTGTACAACTTGAACTATGTGATCAGGATAAAATAGCACTGATCCTGAATTAACTCGTACCAACTTCACATTTGGATGAAAATAAGCAATAACATTCCAACCCACAAAAATGTATGAATCGACTTTTAGCTGCCTCAAATCACATTGTTGTCAATGTGATTTGAGATAGGGTTCTATGAAACAATCTTTTTCTTTTGCTGTGTCCTGAAAGCTTAAATGTTCTATGAACCTTAAGAGTTCACAACCTTTAAACAGTGTTTTCTCAAAATTGCAGCTGTGTGGGATGACATCTTATTGCTTATTTGAGTCCATTTTTTATATTCTTCATGAATACGTCAAGCAAAGTCACACGAAGGCAGTGGCAGAAGAGGCGTTATTTACGCCTCTTCTGCCAATGCCTTCGTGTGACTTCGAAAGGAAATCAACTGCTTAATATGTAACTAGCTTTTGCTCGAGACTTCGTACGCGCATAAGTATCCCGTTTTTTCCCGTTCCTGTATAGCCTATAGCATTCCTCATGAATGTGGCTATCCTACACAAATATATTTTTCAAAATCTGTGACGTACTTTTAGAGATTACCCCCTACAAACACACAAACTTTACCTCTTTATAATATTAGTATATGTATGTGTAGAAGTTTAGTTAAAAATAAAAAAAACAACAACTGTTAACACGAATGAAATCCTTCGGTCTAGAAGATGACAATTAAAAATGTGTGCTAGTTAGTCTAGTCTGAAAATTCTTTACAGTCAGAAAGGAAAATAAATCCCATTCATAATTTGTTCACTCACTTACAAGGGAAGAACCTGAAAAGAACTGGCCAAGTGCAAGTTGGACTTGCACATGAAGAGTTCCGTACCATAAGCCAAAAAAAACATGTTTCTTGTATGGACCTCCCCTTTTATTTTTTATATTATTTCATTTTTATTATTTGTCATTTTTATTATTTGTGGTTGATTGTGAAAATTTCAACTGTCCAGCTATCACGGTTCATGAGATAGTCTGGTTACAGACACAGACGGACAGTGGAGTCTTAGTAATAGGGTCCCGTTTTTAACCCTTTGTTAAAAACGGGAGCCTATTACTACGGTACGAAACCATTAAAAAAAAGAATCACCATAATTCAGCCATAAGACTAGTTCGACCCCTCCCCACCAAAATAAGCACGTGTAGGCAACAACTATAACCACAAAAAAAAAATGGCCGATCATCTAGTCTTTTTATAAGTAATCGATAAATCGATTCTATTGTTTCGTAATCGATTCAAAACGCTGAGTAATGATTCTGTGAGCGATACCGAATAGATTGGTAGATTAATGATTGTAACTAAATTATCTTTCTTATGTTTTTATTTTGAACTAGTTTTTCCGGCCGGGGTTTATGGCATTAACGGCAGAGAAATTATCCCAAGGGAACCCTATGTCCTTCTCCAAGATCCAATCTATATCTATAACAAACGAGCTGACCCGTACAACTTCGTCTGCGTCACATTTTTCATTAATGCTCCGCTCCTATTGGTCGTAGCGTGATGATAATATATAGCCTATAGGCTTATTATTATATTATTAAGGCTATATATAGCCTTCCTCGATAAATGGGCTATCCAACACAAAAATAGTTTTTTATTTCGGACCCGTAGTTCCTGCTAAGTTAGCAGGAACAAACAAATTCTTCAGCTTTATAATAGTATACAATGTATACCTAGTTAAATATAATTACGCCATCAAAATTGGTTCAACAGTTGGGGCGTTAAAACGTAAAAACAAGCAGATTCAAAGCAATAATATTAGTACTGATTTAATATTGTATACCCAAGTGAAATGCCACTTTGGCAATCTTATTGGACAAAAATAAAATAGCTAGGTACCTATAGCGTTTGTTTGACGTTTGTGTTACATTTTGGGTACCTATTTATACGTACCCAATCAGTACTTAAAGTACTAAAATAATTTGCACGAGGTTTCACGTAGGTCATGCCATTATGAGCAATATAATTATGTATACTATTAAACAGAAAAATGTTAAATCAGATCAAAGCAACTCAAATAACTCGACGGCATTATAGGATTTTGCATGTACGTCAGGATAACAGGATAATAGTTATTTTAACTGCATTTTAAAACCAAATGAACCATACCTACATTGGTATATTTACCATAATTCTAGGTTCTTATTTAATGTAAGCATAGTAAATTAGCTACAGTTGAACGAAAAAGGATAAAAGGACCTAGTTTTAAGCCATCTAAATCGTGTTACCAGGTGTATCCGGACAATTTACTAATAACAATTAGATAAAAGAATAATATTATATATAAAAGAATAAAAAACACACGCCGCGTTATTGTGACGTGAATATTTTTATATTGACGCCTGTGGCAATGACCGCGGCTGATGCTCGGTTCACGGCCGTTTAAAAAAAGACGTTTATGTTTTAAAAACGCTTTTATCCTTGTACGCTTGTAATTGGCCGAGCTGGATCTTCGGTGCGTTCGCATTCGTATGATGAATGCACCATTTTTGTACACTGAACACCCCACACTCGAAAATAAATAAACGGACGGAGCGACACGGGGCGCTCTGAGGGCGGCACCCCCACAGAGGCACGCACGCACACACGCGCGACGCAGGGCGAACGAGAGGGCGCTACCGTCGCTCAGTCTCGCGCCGGCCACCGCTGAGGTCGGACGTTTGTCGCTCTCTGCGATGCGATCGGAAAAATAAACTAGTTTTGTTCCGGTACGACATACCGCCTGTGCGCTGTTAAATTTTACGTGTTTGTGGACATTCTGTGAACGTGATTTTTATCTAACGTGAACGGTTAGTATCCCCTTTTGAAATCGGGATTTTTTGGAGCCGCCCGTCTTGTCTACACATGTTCATTGTTTACATCTGTAGTTATAGGCATGTGTTTCGTTTTTTTTCTACTATCCCTCGTAATGTAAGGATTTTATTAATAAACGGGTAGTTCAACGCGTTGGATGAATCATAAAGCGGAGTACCAACATTGAATAAGTCGTTTCTATTTCCAGATAAACTGTTGGGATTGATTGGGAGCCGTTGACTTGTGTTGAAACAAAGGTTTACATTGTCGGAAGGTGAACGATCTTCATTCGACTCGCTACAGGTATGTTTGAACAAGAAATTCATTCATAGGTACACACTCACACGCCTACGGGTCATACTCTTTCGAATTTTGAATCTATTGGAAAACACATGTTTTTCGAAAGTTGTGAATTTTGAATTTCTTCCAATCATTTCAAGTGTCAAATAGACTGAAGGTTTAAAACGTTGAAACGTCAAACCCTAGCCCATAGATAAGACATAGACGGGCGTCCGCATGACTAATTACAATTTGAAATGCCTACAACGTATCTGTCGCACGGAAACGAAGCGTAATCCGTTTTTGTGTCATTGACCTCATTGTCTATGCTTAAGTAGGTAACAACTTATTTTTTGCGCAAATTGCGTATAGTTTGCGTAACGTTTTATCCGTGTACTCGTATGTAATTAAACTATTGTGTTGCATGTCACAGCATGGCATCGGGCCGCGCACCTTATATAATGTGTAACCTTTTGTATGACATTTGATGTTCCGAAGCCTTTCAAATCGGTTACTTGTTGATCTTGTTCGCTGGCAGAGCTAGTGTTGTTGTATCCTAGCATATTTTCGCCGGTCTGTTTTCAAACAAACTATTTTAGGTACTCCGTAGTTCATAGATCAGAAATAATCCTACAGACGTACCACAGTAGGTTATTTGTTGATAAATTAGGGTGAACGTCCCAGTAGTCGACCGTTCAAGGTTATATCTCGAGTCTGATAATCCTGTGTTTTTATCTACGTAAATGATTTATTGTAATGTTTTGTTAATGGATTTGTCGGTTGTGTTTATTACTTTACGTGTTTTTTTTGCTTTAATAACTTTTTAATTTTTCTTTAGCAGACAATGACATTCCTCCCTATTTTCTTTATTAACCATAGATAATACCGTATTTTTAATGTTCTCTATGGTGCCAGCCCACGTTGTCTCCCACACAAGGCGGCATGGCGTCTTTTTAATACCATACCTATTATGGTTTTATTATTAACTAACGTAATTTCATAGTCTTGAGATCTACTATCAAGTTTTTGAAACTCGTACGACTAGATTTTATCCATTACGAAATAATAGGTAGGCGGAGAACCAGGAACTAAAATAGACTTGCCTAGATCAAGTTTTAGGTAAGTAGCTAAGTAGGCACACACCTAGACAAACTTTTGCCCTCTCTTTATTGCCATGAAAATGACAAGGTAGTTCCTAGGTACCAGAAAATGTACCATCTCCTATCTTAGGGTGAGGCCAAACGAGCGTCTGGCCACACGCCGACGCTAACTCATTTTGTGTCGCAGTGTGGCACAAAGAGGACTTTAGTATGAACCGAATGCAACGTAAATAATTACGCGACTTACAATTTAAAAAAATACGCTCGTTAGTCCTCGTCCTAACTCACACTATCATAAATTTATTTATTTATTTCAATTACCTCAATCTCATTATTATTACTACCTAGTTACTGTCGGCCTGACTCATCCCACTACGGAGCAAAGCCTTCCCGTAAAATTAATTAATATATTTTTTTAGCACAAATAGAAGAGAATCAATCGCCTCTGCTTCAATAACGTGATAATTCCGACAATTTATTTTGACGTTTTTTGTAAAAATAGAATCAGTTGACAAGTCCGACATTTTTTTTAAATTTGAATATTGAAACCTTTTTTTTCTTCATCAATAATCAAATTTAAAAAAAAATATCGGATTTTTCACATCATTGAAGAAAAGAGGCGCAATAATTCCATAAATTAAAAAATAGATAAATCCCTGTATTCTTTAAATTTGTTAACAATGAAAATACCTACATCATCTGCCTAGCCTTTTCCCAATTATATTGGGGTCGGCTTCCAGTCAAACCGAATTCAGCTGAATACCAGTATTGTACGTGGAGCGGCTGCCTACCAGACCTCCACAACCCATTAACTGGCTAACACGGTACTCATTGGTAAGACTGGTGTCAGATTTTCTGGCTTCTGACTATCCGTAACGAATGCCAAAGATCTACAAATGACAGCCGGGACCAACGGCTTAACGTGCTTTCCGAGGCACGGAGGAGTCTCGGTATGTTAAGATGGTCACCCATCCACAGACCAACCTCGGCAAGCGTTGCTTAACCTTGAAGATCGACCCGTGCGGCTGTTATTATTTAGCCACGAGCTCCTCCAATGCTCCTCCAAATTAACAATGAAAATACCTACAGTCTGTAATTATTCTCAACAAAAAAAAACAATAATTTCGACTGTGACGTTATAGGTAGTCGTAATGACAGTTAAGTCATGGACCTACCGCCTACAAACTTGAATAACCTGATTCCCTTGACACAAAGGAAGCAGCTGATGCAGTCTACTTTCATTATCATTTTATTTACAAAAAAAAACGCAATAAAATGCCGAGTGTCTTGAATTTGAACTACTTTATTGTTTATATTACGAAAAATACCTAAAGTATGATTTAAATTACCAGAAAATATCATCATTCGTCTTGCCCTTATTCCAATTTATTCGGGGTCGACTCGACGCAACACGTTCTCTTCCATACTTCTGTCTGCCTGCGCCGGCGGACGGTACGGCAGAGGATTTATAATTTATGAAATGATTTTAATAGTTATATCGGCAGAGGATTTTTAATCGATATATGGTATGCATAATATGTATACCATTTCAATGCTCGGTGATCGGCCGAAAACTGCGCTGCTATGCTCCGAGGCCTCTCAGTAGTCACCCTCACCCCTATTCGAGCCATGTCATCTATCACACAGTTCATCCATAGTTTCTTGGATCTTCGCCTACTTTAATAACCATCCACATTCATACTCAAAATATACCTTACGTCTTTTACATAAAATAATGCCACTGCTAGGTATATGGGAACCCCAGATGTACTTCTTTAGCATGTCATTTACCCCAGTCCAACGCTTACCGCCCGCATCCAGGTTTGACTCCAGGCTATTTCTTGCCGTCTCATCTGTCCGCTAGGCAAGTTATCCTACATTCTTTCTCCTTTGTCTTTAGGATTAACTAACTAACAACTTTATATTTATTTATGTACACAAAATGTATAGAGGCAGACTTTAACAAAGACAGCCATGTACAACGAATTTATAACCTAGCCTTTTCTTTAACTGAGGCTTGAGCTAACCTCACTACCAAAATCATCATTATTCAACCTTTATCTCATTTTTGTTTGGGGTGGGCGAAGCATGTGTTCATCTTCCATAGATTTGTTATTGCCGTCACCTCCTTTCTAGCCTCATTCTTAGGACAAAAAAGCGGAAGCAAACGTCTGTCCCATACAGCCAATACCAAGCAGTCCTAACCTTGAAATAACACTGCAAGTGTCAACATACGTTCTCAGAACACGACGACACGAGACGCAGACTATAAAAAGATTCAAAACGCAGATACGACATTGTTATTCATAGTCCCCTTAATGAAATGCAAACCTCTTCCCCGCGTTGATTGATTGTCTCTTAGTTCATGAGAGGGGAGGCTTCTTATAACTAAAGTTCAAAGAGTTTCCGTACAGTTCATAACTCAAATATCCTTCCTATTTGTCACTATGGTTATTAATACCCGCACTTAGTAATTGGGACCCTTTTGGGCATTCATTTGTTTTAGTGGGTTCATTTGAAATTGGGTTGGGAGTTTTGAAGTAATGGGTAAACGTTATTTGTGTCAATGAGAGATCATAATCAGCAGGGAACTTGTCTATGTGTCTACACTTCTACAGCAATAACATGTTACGTCAAAATTAATCTTCTTGAGTAGACTCTCTCATTGACTTGCTAAAAATATTGTGCGCAGATGGGTCGCTTAGTTTGAAGACGTTTTCTGTGTTACTGTCAAGCTATGAAGTGCCTAGACCATGGAAGAATTCAATCAGGTTAGGATTACCAGATGTATAACTGAGAAACCCTGACAGCCTGATTTCTATAAAGAAGTTCTGAAGTTAGCTGCAAACTAAAGATGTCACGTGATCACGGAGTGAGCTGTCATTCCATCTTGATTATATAGATTGACAGCTCACCTCGTGATCACTTCACCCAAGCCTACACTTCGACATGTTTACAGAATCGACCAGCTATAAGTACAGTTCAAGATGATTATGTCAAAAGAGAACAAAGAATTCCTATTAGTAATTTATGAGTTCTATCTTATAATAATATAAAGTGGAACTTTAAAGTAGATTTTATAATTAATAAGTTATTCTAACTAATAAGTGCGACAGTGAGTTTGTTACGCTTCCACGCCTAAATCGCTGAACTGATTTTGATGAAATTTAGTACAGAGCTAGATGAGACCTTGGAGGCGATTATAGGCCACTTTCTCTGCGGCAATAAAATATAAACGCGAGCGAAGCCGCGTACTAAATCTAGTTAACGTTAAATAGTTATGTATCAAAGACAGTAAATACCTACCGGTAAATAAAATCTCTTCGGGTCATTGAAAATATGAGCCCAGTGGAAAAGTTCTTAGTAATTATACCTTAAGTACTAGTAACAGTTACTAAGCACTACGTTCAAAACTCATTGTCTATGCGACGCTGACAAGCCGTCTTGACCATAGACAGTAATGAAATTATATCTAGTATTATTTAGCTATTAAACTTGTCTCGCGTAAGTGATATAAATAGTTAATAATATTATTTAATTAAGTAGGAATACTAGACGGTAATAAAAACGTTGTTATCATTTTGTTTGTGGTAAAATAATCTAGTAATCTTGCTGACTTGATTTTCAGTAAATTGTGATGTTGTATTTTTTCTGTGTTATTGATGTAATCGGATTATTACTAACGCCTTACCTTCTAAATATGAATATAAGAAACTAGTTGTTGCCCGCGACTTCATACGAATTCCCCGTTCCCGTATAGCCTATAGCATTCTTCATGAATGTGTCTATCATATATCAAAATCGGTTCAGTAGATTCAGAGATAACAAATAACAACGTCACAAACTACCTCTTTATAATATTAATATTATTATAGATAATTATATTTCAATATTATTTCAAGAAACAACTGTCAATACCGTTGACAACTTTATTGTCTAACCGAAAATCTAAGGTAAACATTAATTAAATAATATACTTTTCGGATAAATGAATATATAACAATAATTTACTCGTAAATTCGCTTGCAGTTTCTCGATGAAATAGTTACACGAGCAGCTGTTTTTACTTTTATTCAATAACAAGCCATTATGAAAGTTTATTAATAACATAAAATAATAATTATACAATAAAATACTTTTACCTACAACTATATACGTGTAAAATTCCTCCCGGATGTCCCGGAGTCAGGTAGCTACAACCTAGAGGTCTTTAAGTCAAGAGTGAACAGGTAGCAAGTCTAGGCAAGCCTGCTTCATCGCCGACCACATCACCACTTTCCATTACGTAAAATTATGGCCAAACGCGAGTCTATTAATAATAAAAAGGGGAATTCACTAGACAGGCCCTCGGATATGCCTCTGGGCCTTAAAATCCTCGTTACTTTAGGTACAGAATACAACTAACACCAGGGCCACTATGAAGTCTTAAAACGATCATGATTCCGCTCTAAGAGAGAGACGGAGCTATGTATAGCGAATATCACTATCCCTTTTACATCATCGGAATTGGATGGCATTAGCACGTCATAGTACCTGTATTGCCAATGAGTACGGTATTACCCCGTTACTGAGTGGTGGTCAGATACGTACTTAGTAACTCCATGTAAAATATTGATATTCAGCTGAACCCGGTTAGACTAGAAGCCGACCCTAGGGTAGTTGGGAAAAGACTAGGCAGATTGACTGGTGGGATGACAGCTAGTGGCATGTTACAACGTAACAACTATGGATGCGTTCATAAAAAAGCAGGTTTTCGGTACAGATAGGTCGGCACGGTTCGGTACTGATCGGTGCAGGTAAAACTTTTCAAGTATGGCAAATATGTCTGTGACTGTACCGAATCAACCTTTGTCAACACCTGTATGTACAGACACGGACAGATTTGCCATACAAGTGTTACCTGCACCGATCAGTACCGACCCGTACCGACCAGTCTGTACCGAAAACCTGCTTCTTAATGAACGCACTCTATTATAAACTACGCTTCGTGTAATCAGCACTTCAATGCTTAGTTAGACTGGACAGTATTTTACGTGAATTTAAGGAACGCTAAGTTACACAATTTAATTAAAGATTCCATAAAACTAGAGGTTTCCTCAACTAGAGAACGGCGTAGTGCTTTGATGTTCTTCCTTAAACCGCAGATTCAATATCGGCGTTTGCAGCTATTCTAAGTCGTAATATTTCATGGAAATACTTCCATGAAATTCGTAGCTCCTTGCCTTGAAAATTGACGCCAAGTTGCCAGCTTGACGTTTCCTATCGAGAGTGTGCGTCGAAATTGCACAATTTGATTCTGCCTAGCCTGTTCCATCATCGGACTGACTTCAAGACGTACGGCGATGCGCCACCGATACGTGGTGGACATTCCACCATTTTATTCTTCGTACAGCTCAGGAATAGAATTCGTTGCTGGAATCTGTTGTCTGTAGCTACAACCTGGGAGTATTTTAGTCAAGAGTGAATAGGTTACTTCTAGGCAAGCGTGCTCCATCGACGACCACATCATCGCTTACCATCAGGTGAGATTGTGGTCAAACGCGAAACTATCAATATATTTGTCACCGGAAAATGGCAAACTCCGTAAGATTATAAAATAACTTGAGAGATTGTAAACTAATATAATTTGTCAATTAAACAGTCTATAATATCTCGAAGTCATTCCGAGAAATTGTGGACTGACATAAAATGGCGACCAAAACACGACATATTATACAAAAAATTAAGTTAAGAAGGAGGCACAAAGTTCGTTAGATATTTAATAAAATGACACTGTGTAAAAGACCGGTAAAAAACCTGCGTAATGGTATCCAAATCGAAATTTTCCAAGTCTTCAAATTGAGGAGACTCCCACAATACCTTCGTCAGATTTGCGAAAATGAAATGAGTCTTTTTACTATTATACTTAATTATGTATTCTGCAATTTACCTATAGATGCATTTATTCAAAACTTCCCAATGTCAATGCCACATGAATAATGTCACGTATTGTAAAGTTCTGCAAAAATAACCGGTTTTCTAATTTAAAACCTTCAACTGAAATGACACATACGAATCTTCCCGACTTTGCTTCTAGCGTAACTGACCTATCCCAACGTTACGAACCAATCAGACCGTCTCCCCCCTACTCTTGACCGGGCATTTTATTTTTGTCTGTCTAGCAATATAATTTTCCCTTTCAAATTACTGCATGTGGCCGTTAAACCGCAAACTCGGTACTTTAACAGAAGGGCTGGGACGTACAATTATGACTTGCAATTATTCAATTAGCCAGTACGTAAGGGCGACGTTATTATTTCTGTTGTAATGGCAACCGTTATTTTTTTAAATTTTACTGCACATTAGTTCGGTCAAATGACAGTTGCTAAAAAATTAAATTAAGTTTTATTTGGGCTAAATGTGTTTTGTGAACTAGTAAAACATTTCTTCGCCTCTAAAACTTGAATGTGAGCACATAATTATGTAACAAAATACTTAATGCACATTAGATTGCATTAGAGCAAATTACTGTTATGTAAGTATGTAGGTGAATAGATAAACGAATATATGACAAAGCAAAAATAAACAACCAGACAGCAAAATAGCGTTTCATTACTTTCGTATATCCTGAAACCAACGTCTAAAATCGACGTAATACGTTATGTGAACATTATTCCACCTCCTTACTGATAGAAAGCAACAATCCACAAAATTGGTTACTTGAAAAAGCACTCGGTTCTCAACAATTTATTTCCCGAGCTCCCGAAAAAATCAGATAAAAACAGTGCGATCGCACCAGTTCAACCGGCTGGCAATTACGAACTAATCGCTTTTAACAGACATGGGAATCGACGTCATCAGTCACCTAAGCAGCTCTTTTTCTAACACACCTTCCCCTTTTGATTTGATAAAACCAAACTAGGAAGACCTCCAACCTTCAGTCTTATTACCTATCCTCCTGCCACTTATAGATATCACACGGGAGGAAGGGCGTGTCTCATTATGCTAGCCAGACACGAATTCTCAGAGTTTTATAGTATAGTCATTGGCCGTGTTTTAACATCCCCTTTTTTCTTTGTTCAAGAAGCGTAACGCCACGCAAGTTTGTTCTCAGGCCTGTGCCTCGTTCGTGCTGATTTAGTACTAACCCGTTGAGTCATATGTAGCGAGTAAAATTAGTCATAAGTCTCTTTGTTGATTCCGTTGCTCTCTTGTAATGCCTATGTTTACTACAAAGTGTTTTGTGATTTATGAACTAACTGCTCAACATAGAATTTTATTCAGATTGTTCGCTTTAAGCCGGTCAATGTTTTGGTACAGTAGAATTGATAATAATGTTTCCACGAACACATGACTTGCGATAACAAAGGCATTCAAATATGATCGGCGAGTTCGTTTCTAAATTTAATTGGTTTCCTTAAATAACTTTGCTTGAAAACGTGAATGAAATATTATGTTGTTCTTGAACTGTATTTTATCCAGAAACGATGCCAATTTTTTAGCCGGCCAAGTGCGTAAACACTGTATGTACTATTTAAATTGAACGAGATGTACTCCTGAACTGACGTGATGATCATTTTATATACAAATTCCAGCCACGTACGCATTTCTTTCTAGAATCTTCCTAACAAAGATACAATCTTTTTAAGAGCAATGACTCGGTTTGTGACCCCACGTAACAATTGTTTTTGGGCCTAGCGTGACGGATTTCGGTCGAGTCATATTGTCACGTCGACATCATATAAATCACACGCTTTTATTCAAACAACTGAACACTTAAGAGGTTTAGTCAACTTTATCTTTGAGCCAGTCTAAATGGGGCTTGGCGTAGAGAGAAATGTTTCTCAACTATCCAAACCACCTTCGCTGCTAACCTTGTTGATATAGCACAGACCGCTTTGCGTTTCCTTATAAATAGTTCCGCAAACATTTTGCTGCCTTTCTTGGTATCTATCTATAAGGCATATTGTTAGTCGCAGACGATTTGCAACCGCTCCACACTTTGTAGTTAATTCTGTTGTTAATGGTCTATTTGAACCAACAGTTAATGTTGCTTGTGTGTGGTCGAAGTTTAGTGAAGTCATAAATAATAATGTTTGGGACGTGGATCAACTATGTGATTTAGAGTTTCGTTATGAAAGTTAGGCCACAAAAATGCTCTCTATTGAAATGAATGCCTTGTACCTACCAACTAAAATCAGCAAATAGCCGAACTGAACTTAGTTCTTTTGTTAAAAGTTTTTTACGTAATGAATACAATTTTGGACTGAAATTGCGCACTTAATGGGATTCTTTTTGACCCATAAGTAATGAACAAAGTTGTGATAAAAGGAGAAAAGAAAATACTTAAGTAACAGCCTACATTCTTTCGCAGTTTTAAAAATAAAACGTAAAGATTCGCTACAGTAACATGCCTTTTCAAAGGACATTACACTTGGCAGAGGTTTTTTGTTCAAAATAATTACTTCCATTGTTTTAAAAACTAAACCGATTTTTTTGTCCGCCATTATCATAGATCTGATAGATTTACATCAAGTACTGGTCATTTCCTGCCTCAAAATTCCATTCCGCCTGACAAACCAACCGAATTATTCACAATAATGATTTCTTAAGTATACCTTACAAAGTTACATTACACCACATGGCAACGACCATTACTATTTTAAGCTATTTTACATGGTATGAGCAACGTTTTTTACTTTTTACGCTTAGAGGAACAAACGAACGCTCTTTATCTCGATGCCTATATTTACATAAGTGCGAGGGAGATGCAAGACGCTCGCCTAGTGAAAACGCAGCGTAAGGTAAGGTACCGACTCACACGCGGAGTTGATGACCGCGAGCGAAGGCCGTGCAATCGGTCAGACAACCAAATGTCACGGTCGTACGCAGCGGGCGACAGGAAAAACGTCGTCACAGACGAAAAAACGTGACTCACTAACACGTAGTACCAGCCGAATTAGCATGTGCTGCCATCTTGTTAGCGCGCCTCTAACGACACTTAGTTCGGTCCAATCTCTTCAATTAGAAGTTTTCGCAACTGACGGATTTAGAATACGCACCGTAACGATAACCTTGCGAAGAGAATGGCAATGACATTGGCTCGCAGTCAACGCGGAAAACGGAAGATGGCGTCGCCCAGTGGCACAAATCACACTCCCTCAGGGCATAAAATTTTAAATATTTTCAGCATCGACTTTCAGTTGCGCTGTAATTCAAAATTCTCGCTTTATTCCTAGGCCGTATTGTGATATTTCGACTCGTAAACTGATATAATAACTTGGGATCGTTGCTTTACGACTGTCAAAATCGTATTTCTAATAATAAAATGTCTCAATTTAGAGAGGCCAATGTTTTATCGTGGATATAAAGAGGTGGTATTAAATGTTTTTTTTTATGCTTTTTTCGTGTATCGTATAGTACGATGGGGTGTCTCGATTGTGTTGAACTCTCGGAACTTTTTTTTACATTGTTCACATGTTTTACGTGGAAACGTGAGTGTGTAATAACAATAATTCACGTTATCTAACCGGGAGGCGCGTCGGACGTGAACGTCAAGACAGTACGAGGCGCGACCATCGTTTTTATGCGCGTTATAAATATTTTTTTCATTTTGTCCACGACCCAGGCCGTGTGGACGCACTGTGTGGCAGGATAACTTTAATAAACAATTTTAATGTATTCTATAATATCTCCTTGGTGAAGTTGTGGAATCAGTTTAGTTTATGATTGGTTTAAGTAGTAGTCGACAAGTAATTGTATTCAGGCAGTTATTACTATGATATTAAATTACGAACAAAACAACGTATCAGCTTGTTACGTCCGTTGATAAGCACATAACTACTGCCCAGCACATTGAAATGTAGATACAGTCTACAACGTCCCGAACTTGTTTTATTCAAATCGGCTTAAAAGTTTTTATGTTTTTAAGTAAAACATATGTTCCGGATTTGTGAGGTGTCGGCCAAAGCTGCGTTCGTTGTTTAGTATATAATCTTTGTTTCACTGCATAGAAACGACGTATTATAATAGGGAAATCCTTTTAGGTACATTTATGTTAGGTCTACATTGCCGGGTTGCCTTTTATGATAAAATTTTCCTAATAACTGTATAAATTAGTGGAAAAAACATAGAAGTGTCTGTGACTAATCTTATTATATTATTCGCGCCTTGTGTTGACAAAATAGGAGCATTATATTACTATTGTAGTGCAGTTAATATAGAAAATTAAGACTTCAGAAAAATATGTGTCACTTTCACTTTTACATTCTTGTCTAGGTCCTTAAGGTCTTATTTGCTTGCTAATTAATAAATTTATGACAATCTCGTGCACGCGAGACCCATTTGATTATTCACTTGGCAATAGCCACGACTCGTGTTAATTCGGGAATTTCCTCTAAAAACTCAATTACGAACACATGGCAATACATTGTATTGCTTTTTAGTTATCAGCTGTTATCCATTTCCAGTGTTTTTAATACCTACTGATAAAACTGAATGCAATATTAATATCTTTATACAAAGGACGATACAACAGTTGCTAAGTAAACAATTTCACGGAACCATTACGAATCATCGGAGCTACGTGCCCCTAATCGCGTGTTGCATACAATGATACAATCGTGACCTTTCGCAAGTTTTCCGTTAAAAAAATCTATAGGTATTTCTAACGTTTTCCTCTTGCATATCCTCGTGTCGAGCTTCTGTTGTTTTTGTGGGCAGTAAACTATTTATTATGAGTGCTCAACTATTTACAGCTTTACCATTTCTTGTTAAAAAAAAAAACGATGAAAAAATTCGGTATTTCCGCGTTCTTATCGCTTACGATTGCATATCAATTAACAAAATATTGGCACATTGATTCATGCCCACGATTATTTTTATATCCACTTCTGGAAATGTAAACAAAACTTACTTACGTTTGAAACTGCTAAGTCGGTCATACATTTTGAAGCCGGGTGCACTGTTTATTATTGAATATCATAAGTACCTACGTGTTATTGTACATGTGCAAGCTTCAGTTGAAAGACAAGTATCTATTTATTAAACCACTATCTATATCAGATTACCAGTACTTAATCATTTAGAATATTGTAACAGATTACACAATTAGAACAAAATATTTGTCTATCCGCCGTCGTGATTCATAAAAAAAGATACCCGGGCGGAAAACTGAGCAACGAAAAATAAATAGAGGTATTCCAAGAAAGTCGTCGCTTAAGTTTAGGGCGCGGTGCTTTGGAACTATGTTGTCTTGGTTTAAGTATTATGAAACATTTTTCTAAAAGGTTATTAAGTTTATTTTCGTCTGTAAGCTTTGTTTCTACGAAGGATCTAGTTAAATCGTGTCGTTGATCTGTCGGTTGTTAACGGATTAATCTAGGTTGGTTTTATGAGGACCTAGACTAGATTTCTGAGCCTAAGTAACAGATTGAACAAGAATGACCAACGTTGTGTAAAACTTGCTTCAAGTTGCGAAATAATACTTATCTTTTAGACCAAAAGCGTAGGCATTGATGTGAGAGATACCTTTTAACATGAAGGTCACATGATTACACATAGCAAAAAAAAACGTGAATCACTATTTTTTTTGTCAACATTATTCAATGTCTTGTCAAAGTACTTACACCTACTTTTATTGAATTATTTTACAATTTATGCTAATATACGAAAGGGGAAAATTCTATCTAATCTGATAAAGGCGCGTGTAGGTTGGGAGAGAAAAAAAATACAATTTCTGCGGATAAATTGAATGAGAGTCATGATTGCTCGCTCGGGAGTCCCCGGAGCTGATCTAAGATCGAAGAATTTCGTTACGTGGTAACAAATATGTATTGCGTGGTTTTCACAAGAAATGAGAGCAAAACATGAAACATGAATAAATCGGAAAAAAATAATCCTCGCCAAAAAAAAAACAAAGAAAATTCCACGTTCTATTTTTGGGTCGAAAACACGTGACCTTGCTAAGTACTTACTATTATGTAATATAAATAAATAAATTACCAATGTTATGTAGATGTAATGACATGAGAAAAAATAATAATAATGTTCTCAAGTTGTTTTATTGCCTCTCAAATCTCAATAGGTTTTCCGATATCAAATAATGTTTATTTCAGTCGAGTGGTACTAGTAAAAATATGCTATATTTTATCTTTAATTTGTTGTCATAATAAAACTCATCATACATATTTGTACATATAAAAGTGTTGACGAACTTAAAAAATAGTCAATACCAACTTCCCCCGATTGTGCAACGACCTGCAACACGGTGTTTTCAGTCCCGAAAAAAAAACACCAAAGTTTGACACTACCAACATAATGCACAATTTCACGGTCGGTCATCATGTGTCAATAATTCACACTTTGAGTAAACAGGTAGATTGAAAACGGTCAATAAACTTGTACGTCTTATAGTACAACAAAGAGGCGCGGTTGGGGGCTACGTAGGTCATTCACTCCGTGAGTTTAGCACGGATATTGTTTATGGAAAACCATCATATACCTACGTTACGCAATGGTAGTTTTGCTAAAATTATTATTGACCGACGTTTTTCTTACGTCAACCGTCAACGGTGTCTGTCAAACAACTGTTGGACTTTGTGAGTTCGTTCTTTATTCAAATTAAATCAGTTTTAATGTTGCAACTTTTTTCTTTCAATTAAGCCTTGTAGTTACTAGTAAAGAGGATTTAATATGACAAGTTTAATGCGTCTGGACCGGATAACTTCAAGGGCAATCTTTATAAATACAAACTTCTAATTGTAATTGATAGAGATAGATCACTTGCACGGTTACTTTTACATTTTTTCATAAACAGTGGGGCAATACTCGAATGCAAAGGCAAATAGGTGGACCAATTGTACAAATACCTAGATACTCGGTACAGGACTAAACGTAAAACTTAAACAGAAAAACTTGGTCTATTAGATATTCATAGACTACGGCTGGTGGTGCTACATCCTAATTTAGAAGGGTGCGAGTGGGATAGAGGTAAATGGTATCCTCCATCTTTCTCTCTACCTGTTCTTTTTTATGAGGTTTACCTCTACCTGCGTAGCATAGCATCCCTCATGGTTGAGTCATTGTCGGTCGTCCGTACAGTCGGGGACGAAAGTCTTACGGATTTATTAAACCGTCCAACAGGTTGGTTCCTTATTGTTAGGAATCGACGTTTTGTAGGTGTTTAATTTCAAAGGGATTTTGGCTTTATTCGTTCAAAGTTAAGGAACATAATGGTGGCTGTGAACCGGTGAAATTTCTGCTGAGTCATGTTTTGGTATGGTTAAGCAGTGAAATTCCCTGCCGGAGTAATGTTTCTTAATAGTAACAAACTGGGGGTTTTAATTCTATAGTGAATGGTTTAAGTACTTCTAGCGTGCTCCATCGTCGACCACATCATCGCTTTAATTAATTAATGTAGTGTTACAGATATGTGTAGAAAAAAAAAACAATACTTACTCGTAACAGTTGCAGCTGGTAACAATCCTGAAATATGACTTGAATATAGCCTTCACAAGACATTTGCATCTGGTGACCTTGATCGAAGGTCAAATTTCTGCGACAATCGTGATCGGGTGTCACTAATTTGAGTTATGTCAGTGACCTCACTTCGCTGAATTTTCTTAATTCGAAAATTTTCCTCAATTCAAAGTTGAATTTATTTAAGATCGCGAATTCGTGATCGTTTGACTTTAAATCTACTAAGCTACTCAACCTTTCGTATTTTGTGACAGTATTAGGTATCAGGTAGCAAAATTATGAATGCGAAAGTATGTTTGTTTGTCTGAACCGGTTTTGATGAAAGTAGATGGCTCCAGGTAAAGATGGGACCCTGGGCACGGTTATGGGCTTTTTTGTTGTTGAAAATCTATATACCTACACGCGAGCAAAGCCGCGGTCAAAGGCTTTATTACAACTTTGTTTAAAAAAATAATACAAAAACAGTTATCTCTAACTATCCAGTTTTCAGTCGTCCCAGGGACTAACCTTTTTTTACACTTGTTATTGTACCTAAAAATTCAAAGAAAGAGGGGTCGTTGCGTAGCGTCCCTTTTGAAGCCTAGGTCATTGTGACCTACACAAATATAGACTTTTATTGATTTATTTTGGTGTCTAACTCGCCTCAAACATATGCTACGTCATCATCGCGAAATCCACTTAATAGCTTATTACATAGAAACTTACAAGAAATGAATGAACCGATTTTAATTAAACTAATACTCAAGATGGCTGGATCTAAAGATGTAGTTGCGAACTTCTTCGAAAAAGCGTTTATGGAGTCAAAAATAGCAATATTAAGTTTTGTATTGAAAGTGAAAATTCACTATCTCGTTCTCTCTAAACTCTCTTTAACTTACCAGTTTATATGAAATACCCTTAAAGCTTAAATGCTCTTAACGCACCACTTTATACGCGACAAAATCCTCTCACTTTACCTCACGACAGTACATTAATAAGGTAATGTTAAATGCGGGTGTCTTGACCTCACAGCGTCAGAACGGATAAATTATGCGGTGTCGATATGCGAAACCTTTGCTAAAAACAAAACAACTAATAAAATATATAAAAAAAAAGACTCAGGTACTTGGGTGATTGACCGAAAAAAAATTCGTGATGTCGAAAGTTACCCCTGTATAAAACGTTTACGTCGTGAAGAGTCAAAGGCTGATCGTGTATTAATCATGCGGTATTTTTCCTTGATTGTATTATTTACTGTTTATTTTTCCGTGAGCCAGGGTTAACGATATGCGACAACCTGTTACTTCGGAGTGGTTGATCGATAACCAGTGGCTTTCTTTGTGTGCAGGAGATAATCATCCTGGTTTTTCGTGAAGTTCGTTACTAAGTGAATATTCTACTGATTAATTCCGGCTTGCTTAGGCCACTAAGGTTGCTGTCCGCACTGCAGAGTTTCATCGCAGCATAAGTGCATAGGTAGACGCTACTACCCATTAATACCGATCAACCACCGGTCTTTTAATTCCGATTGAAGATGATTTGCCGCACGTTGCAAAAAACCATCCTCAAATATCACTATTAACCATAAATTAAAGCAAAAAAAGCATTTAAACAACACGGAACACTTTTCGGGTCCATTGCACTCAGTCGAGAATCGCCCAAAATTAATTAAAACGTAACTTTCCAGTGCACAAGCCAAATTGACTAACGTATCATCGAGATACAGTCGCGATAAACAATGAATCTCGGTGCACCGAACCGAAATTTCATCCACAACAAAAACAGTTTGGACATAATGAAATTAAATTGAAAATTACCCCGTATTTCGCGATATTATTTTAACGGGTAATACGAACCGGGCATTCCCGTGTTCCGGCCAATTTATTCGCCTAGCAGGTGTCCGGGTATCGCAGTACCGTCTGCAGGGGCACTAAATCAAACAGCATGCACTTAACGGCTCTCTTGAAAAGTATTTTAAAGTTTATCTACCACAGTGTGTTATAGTTTTGCAGTAATTTTGAAACTTGGGGCATAAAAGTTCAAATTTGTGGTTGGGCTTGTAAAAGGCTTTCAGAATGTGATTTAAAAAGTTAGCGAATTTTAGTTTTATTTAACCGTAATATAAGGAAAAACTTCAAGAGAAGTTTTTAACGAGTACCTACTAAAACAATTACTTATTAAAAGCAGAGCACTAAATTAATGTGCAACCTTTCGCATGTCATGCCAGAAAAAATAAATGTTAACCTCATAAAACAAACACATAAAAAATAACACTAACATTAACAAACTTTTTCTCAATGCTATATTAACTAAACAACAAAAAATCGAAAAATACAATAATTCCGATCAAAGGGAACTAAAACGTCGCAAGCAAACGGAAAAGGTAATAAAATATGTGGGCGAGTAAACTTGGGCCGTTCAATTTATTTTAACAAACTAAAATAGCTGCAGTTTCCGCTGCTGAGCTTTGCCTGGGGTTAAGGGCATGGTGTTTACAACTATGTTATTACTCCTAAATTAACGGCTTTACTGAATTATGTTACCACTGGTTCACAAAAATATATTAGGACAACAAAAATCCTGTATTTGATGAAAACCAGCTTGATTGTCGAAAATTATCCATCGAGAACGTAATACTGGTATAATTTGCAGTCCTAATCAAAAGTCATGGTCTACCTTTGTTTCAAATGTCATCCAAATCCTTAGCCATGAAGATATTATTGGTTAACAAACATCCAAACAGACTTTCAATCTCAGATTTGTAATATGCATTTTAGTAAGACAACTAGGATAGGAATTGCAGAATACTCGGGGCATCTTAATGTATTAGACAGAGTATTATAAAATCTCAGCAAGTTTTATATTATTTACACATATCAGCCTTCACAGACTAATTTAATTTTATATGCACTCGCATCTTTTACCTTCCAGAGAATAGAAAGATCCAATTACTATTATGAATGTTCTGATATGTTACTGCTGAAGAATATTTTATCAAATGAAATAAACTAGAATATAAATGAGATTGCGTTATTTTTCCAGTGATTGAAAACGAGATATTACATTTTGTAATACAGAAGAATGTCTTGATGAAATGCAATTACAGGCACCTTTTTTCAAACACTGTTTACTGAAAGTTTCTAAAGTTATATTTCTTAGTTTATTTTATTTTTTTGGTATGCGTCATGCCTGTCGCAAATTAACTCTTTTTCTTTCTTTTCTTTTTTTCTTGATTTTCTAGCTTGGCTCTTGTCAGTTATCATCTGCCTAGCCTTATCCCAACTTTACTGGGGCCAGCTTTCCAGATTCAGCTGAATACCAGTATTTAACGTGGAGCGGCTGCCTGTCTGACCTCCACAACCCTGCAACTGGGTATCACGGCTAGGCTCTTTGAAGTATGATGGACAATAGCATAAATATCTGTTATCATCATGCCTCCCCCAAGTGTCGCCATAACAACCGCTCCTGTGCGTCTCGCATCCATCGGCTACCCGCGACTCTCACCAGGTCCTCGGTCCACCTTGTAGGAGGCCTTCCAACGCTGCCTCTTCCGATACGCGGTCGCCACTCCAGAACTTTTCGGCCCCATCGACCATCTGTTCTGCGAGCAATGTGCCCTGCCACTTCAGTTTGGCGATCCTTCAGGTTATGTCGGTAACGGATTCGATCACGCAAGGCAACTCCGAGCATAAAAATCTGTACCTTTCACATTCTAAAATGCGGTGTACATTTTAACCTCTCACAACAGAGACACGACAACCAGTACCTCGCCAAGGAACACGTCTATATATGGATTATGATTGGTTGCCGACACCGACTGTCGCGGGGCATCGATCTTGAAAATACATTAGCGGTTTAATACGTTGTCGGCGCGCTCCGGTTACCTACCTGCATCGGTACGAAAAAAGAATGCACCGTATATTATTGAACGGGGTTTAAGATCTTACGTTGAAAGAAGGATTGGATTTTTAAAATGTAGAGTTGTTTAATTAAAGTAGGTTCGAGGATTTAGGTTTGAAAAGATATCTAGATTAGGTTTAGTACGACTTGATCGGTTTGATAGATTACTTCGAGAATTGACGACATTTCAATCTGACTAAAACTTTGTAAGTTTGGGTTGGCTTCCAGTCTTACCGGGTTTAGCTGAGTACCAGTATTCCTGCACAACCCAGTACCACGATACCCTTTGGCTTCTTCAAAGATTTTCAACACCACAGCCGGGACCAACAACTTAACGTGCTTTCCGAGACACGGAGGAAACTCGATATGTAATGAACGGTAACCCATCCCCGGACCGACCTCGGCAAGCGTAGTCGTGCTGCTGTTATTGTTTATTTCTTGAGTAAAAATAAGTTTTATAGCTTTTCAGAATTATTTACGCTAAGGAGTGGAACTCCCTGCCAGAGTCTGTGTTTCCTGATAGCTACAACCTGGGAGTCTTCAAGAGTGAATAGGTTACTTCTAGGCAAGTGTGCTCCATCTTCCACCACATCATCGCTTACCATCACGTCAGATAGTGGTCCAACGCGTGCCTACCAATCGTGAGAATACATCAAACGCTTCATTTACAAGAGAAATTCATTCAGTTACTGGTTCTTAGAAATCCTGGAAAAATGAAATTGTTGTAGGACAAAGCTAAAGCAGTGTAGCTGGGAATTCTTTCTTTCTTCAATAAAAATACCTTATAATAAGTTCTTGTTTCTGTATCCAAAGCTAACGACCGATAATAGATCATTTTCTAACATTATATTCAATAAAAATGAAAATAATATCTTCATTATTTACAGGAGTTTATTGAGCATTGAAAAGATAAAAGAAAATTACTTTCTCAGAAATAGTGAAGAGAACTTCTTTTTGTCTTTATATTTCTTTTGTATCAGTTTGTAGGTTGGTAATTATTATTAAAAGCGAGTTTACTAAGTAAGGAAAATGTAGAAGTTTTGACTTCTGAAGGTCTGTGATTTATTTCGGGCTGGCTTGCCCGCGGCTTCGCTTGTGCTATATTCTCCTCGGTACCATCTATCGCTGTATCAAATTCATCGAAATCGGTTCGGCGCTTTAGGCGTAAGAGCGTAACAAACGCTCACTTTCGTATCTGTGTGCTCAAGGTGTATAATTTTTTCTAGGCCCCATGGGTCGGAGAATTACGTTTTCCTCATCCATTCTTCCCTGTCAAACGTCAAGATTTAATTCACTCCCTTTTCTATCATATAATTTATCATACTGTTTCCCATGTATTATTTTACAAAATGTAGGTACATTTTGACTTGTAAATTTTTTCTTTCTTTAATTTCGATTATTTTTATTATGGTTTATTTATGTAAAGTAAAATTACTTAGTATACAATAAATAAACATTAGTAAAAAATTTCGTGCAATTGTAATAAGAATAAAAAATAAAAGAAATAAAAATAAAAGATCGCAAGAAATTGAATGTCTTTAATCAGCGCAAATATACTCTTATAAAAGTAGTTATTTACCCTTTAAAAAATATTATAATACCCTTAAAAAATCTTCATATCATTAAACGAATCTTAGTGCAAATGAGGGAGAAATATTTCACCACAATTTTGGCTGCATAAATACATTTTATAAAAGCAGCCAGGTTTTAGACGGTAATGTAACCCCGTTATCGTAGCTCGTGGCTTTAAATTATCGCAGCACCGAGTATTTCAGGAGTAAACTCCACTAAATTTATAAAATGTATGGTAACTGAAAATTAAGGCTGTTATTAAACCTGATTCTATACAACTGTAACGATTTACTGAGTGGAGTGAGTGGCCATAAACATTTTAAAGCCTGTCTTGTTTAACCTTTTGTCTTCGGTACCTACGTGTTTTCAAACACTGCGCTTTCACTGGATTATTAATTAAAACTTTATACAAGCGGGGTTATTAATATTTCTTACAAAAAAATAAACTGCACGTGTCAACTTCTGTCAAAATATACAATCTGCGGCGGAACAATGGTAAGGGCGGCCATTTTGTTGTTGCGGTCAGGGTAAAGGAAATTCAACTTTATTTGAATAGAGGTAAGAGTGAGAGGAAGTGGTAGGTTAACTTGGTTTTATTTGCATGAGTCGGTCGCCAGTTGAGGATTACTATTTGCTTTTATTGCAATTAGTGATGTGAAATGTAGCGTCGATAAATGCTTAATGAATCTTTTGTTGACTCAATTTTCTGTTTGAACAAATAGCCGAAGCGATTTAAAATGGTTTTTGAATTTTAGTTAGTTTTAGGCCTCTGTAGAATAGTGAAGTTTGTAGACTTTGTTTTTAAGTATTTTCATTTAATCTAATAGACTATTTGAGCAAACAAAATTATCATTAAAAAAAATAGTGTCTTAAAACTCCAATAATAAAGGACCTTTTAAAAATCACAAAATTAATCTCAAGTAAATACTTAACACATCGAAGTAAGCAATAAGCCCGTTAGAAATGCCGTGTCAGATTTCGAAAAAAAAAGAAAAAAAACTGAAGTCTGGAGCCAGACTGAGCCGTCTGCGACGGAATATTTAAATAACGTCTGGTCCAAACAATGCCTGATGACAACCAACCTCCTTCTTTGTTATGGTAAAATTAGGGATGGGACCGGTCGGTTTTTGGTATCGATGATTTTGACTTGTTAATTAATTATGGTGCCATATTTAGTTTTTTTAAAAGGGTGCGTTCTCGCTTAAGTGGATATATTGGATTACTGAAGGTTAAGACGTGCGTCGTGGAAAAGGATCGAGCTCTAAATTCTCGACTTGTCATGTTTTTCTAAACATCGAGAAAGTTCTCATCAAATTATGCTAAGGAAATAAACTATTAAAATCATTTGTCTTTGATGAAAGAATCTTTTAAATAAGTATATTCAGATTCGGCCCAGAAAGCGGTGGCGAGATGATTTGGATGCACACCGCGAAGGTTGGTTTGAGGTGGCGCAAAAAAGAATGTCCGGAAGGATATGGGTGAGGCCTTTGCCCAGCAGTGGGACACAAAAGACTAGGGGAAAAAAATATATATTCAGATTTTCAGGAACTAAAAACAGAAGAGATATCATTATTTAATGTCAAGTTATGGCTTTTAAATCACCATACAACAAGAACCCTTTCTCGAGAGGGAAAATATTATCACAAATTAAAATAGTACTTAATCATTAAACACTTTCTCTCATCAATCTCTTAAGATGACTTCCCGTACCCACAACAAACCCTTAATAATTATTTATACGACGAGTTTCAAAAGACTTCTCAGCACCTAAATTATTACTTGTGTAAGTATCTCAATTTCCTTCAGTTAATACGAATCTAGAGGAATTCTTGTGAAGTAATTAATCATTTCGCTAATAATTAATACTCGTAGAGGTACACATAATGGCGTACGAGTAACTCAAAGGGCTTTGCATATAGAAGAAAAGAGCAGAAAATACACGTGTTTTTCCTCAAATAAAAGTTACTAACTTGTTAGTGGCTGCTCTTAACATGCAAGCACATTTTACCTGCAAATTAACGAGTTATATAAAATCAATATATCCTACTAATATTATAAACGCGAAAGTTTGTAAGTATGGATGGATGGATATTTGTTACTCATTTCACGCAAAAACTTCTGAATGGATTTTGATGAAATTTGGCACAGTGGTAGATTATAGTCTGGAATAACACATAGGATACTTTTTATCCCGTGAATATGTTCCCTTGGGATAATTTACGACAATCAGGCGGCCGGAGCCGCGGGCGGCAACTAGTATAATATAAAATGCTCTCTTAGAGCGGAATCGTGATAGTTTTAAGACTTCATAGTAGGGCCCCTGGTCGTAGAAAGCTGAAATCTGGCATGTAGGTTCCTTGGGCAGTGTATGGGAGCTCTAAAAGAGGATTTCCCAAAATTCCTACGGGTACGGGAAAAAACGGGATATGCGCGTACGAATTCGCGGGCAAAAGCTAGTATTAATAAATTGTGAAGGAGTTCCAATTTAGCTAGCGGTCTAATTTACCATACTTTCCCCCTAATTCCCCACCCCCTCGTACGCCTACCAAGGTTCTGAAACCATAGGGTCCCGAGATTGTCAAAGATATACTAAGAATAGTATGCACTGTGAAGTCCTACTTCCCAGAAG
The DNA here is from genome assembly GCA_002192655.3 of Mamestra configurata. Taxonomy (NCBI): domain Eukaryota; kingdom Metazoa; phylum Arthropoda; class Insecta; order Lepidoptera; family Noctuidae; genus Mamestra; species Mamestra configurata. The sequence continues at coordinate 113,979 of NDFZ01005046.1, forward strand.
AATCCTTTCCCATAGGTACCTCCTTTGAGTTTCAACTTCCTTCGCCTTGGCTAAAAATAACTTTAACTCAGATAGCAGGAATTGTATTGAATCTAAGAAATCTGTAAGCACCTTCTCATTTCTCAAAGGGCTCGCTGTTTCTAACACTAATTTATTATTCAGAACCTGAAAGCAGTGGACTGTTCTGTATTCCCCCAACTTACATAGAAATATTTTATATTTAACTTCAACCCCTAAAGAGTCGAGGGAACGAACCCCTAAAGTATGAAACATGATCTACCAGTGAGCCAAGTTTCATCCAAATTCGTTCAGCCGTTGAGTCGCGAAGAGGTATGCGATACAGAGAGTGAAGTCCCGCACACCTCCACTGAAATAGGAGGATCCTCCGACCAGACGGTTGTTGTGTCTGGTGGGCAACTGCCCGATAGTTGATATTCGGACTATTGTACATGTTCAAATCGCTCGGAGAACTTTGCTTGCGCGATGCAGGATCTCGTTGGTAGTTCATCGCTGACAGGACAGATGGCGTTGCGGTTCTTTTTGTTGCCGTACAAAAAGAACCGTAATGCCGTCCGACAGACAGTTTCTTTCACATATAATTTTAACTTTAACATTGGTTGATGCGACCAGGCCTTCTGCCCATCAACTTGCTGATGTAACTTAGCTTCTTGGTCGTAATTAATTTGTGAGCTATTGTTTTATTAGAGTTCCGTGTATATTGTCGAAGTTGGTCTTTAGGATCGCTTACTAAATGTTGTCAACGATTTTCAGTAGTCAATACCAGGTAAATTTACCAGTTGAAACGTCTCATCATCATACTAGCCGAAAGACGTCCACCGCTGGTTATATGCCTCTCCCAGAGGGGGTTGCAGGCGCACGCTTATGGCACGCTTGGCAGGCGGGTTGGTGATCGCAGTGTAGCTGTTGCAATGCACAGAATCCCAGAGATTGCTGCTGCCCATTCTCTGGTGAGTCCCTTAGTCGCCTCGATGGAAACGTCTGCAACAGTTGATTCACCAGGACATCAAAAAGGAAGGGCTATGGGCAGGTGAAATTGTGGTTAAACTCGAACCCTTTTAATAATAAAGTCAAGTATAGCAATTCCTTAGTTGGTTCTCTACTACATTTCAAGGAAATCTAAAACGATTTTCTTCTTTTTTAATAACTTTGGCCCTACTAGTAAATACTGTGTTTGTGTTTACCCATATAAATCTCAATAGTACAAAGGTTGATTTACGAACTCGTCACCATAGCCATTGGCGGACCATTGAAGATGAGAAAACGATCAAAATCATCACAAAACAAGAAAACACTCGCCAACATTTTTTTAGAAACAGTTCATCTTCATAGCAACACATTTCTTCAACGCTACTAACGTAACTATCCCTATACATACAAATCTTCATAAAAATAAGGCAAAGGTCTTCGGTGCGATAATCCTGAACCATCGTGTTATATCTTTGTAAGCCACAGTACGAGCGCATGGTCGAATTTCTTGTACTAAACATAAACATAGTGTGCTTTGAGTATGAGCAGAGGATTAGGGGCTGGTGTGGCTTTAAAACGAGCGGGGTGTAGAGCGGAAAGGAATTTGCCATGCGACTGGAATGGGGTTTAACCTTCTGAACGCCAGAGCATAAACGCATCGGCGTACCCCCGACGCCAAGCCACAAATTCGCCTTACATTTTGTCACATATTTGTGACGTTTGGCGTACAGGGCACGCGCTTGTTTGTAACGTATATGTGACAATGGCGTCCAAAGGGTCAAATACCTCGATACTAGGATGTTCTTATTAGTTTTGCTCACGAAGGTTTTTGGAGCTTGTCTACAATTTTGTAGTATGTGATTGTTCCTGTTAACGATCATGGCTGTTCGGAAAAGTCGCCTATGTCGCTTTGTGTAACTCACTGATCATGACTGTCAGTCATCCATATCTTAGGATCAGAAACTTGAGCGCTGCTATTTTGTTTCCGAACATCCACATAACATCACGCCTGCATTTCATCCAAGACAGAGGTACTTATGGTGCAAACTTATATGCCTAACGCTCCATCTTATCTTACACCTAACACTCGCGGTTTTCCTAGCCCCATTCAAGGCGGTAGGTTCACGAAAGGACTGTGTGTTTAGGCCCTTCACTGACTTGTTAATCTTTGTGATCACCGTTTTTGTTCCAGTGACGAAATGCGGGCCGCCCGTGTGCGGTCTGCCTTATATGTTTGCTCTGTTTTTGTCTGGATAAGATAGAGGCTTCTGTAATGAGATTAAAATGAGAAATGAGTATTTGGAAACTCAGTTTGGATTTAAGACGCCTCTTTGTTAAGCCTGATTTAATTTCTGATCCATGAATCTGCTTTTAACAGCCTCTCATTTCGATCTTTAAGGTTAAGCAACGCTAGCCGAGGACAGTCTATGGATGGGTGACCATCGTTTACGTACCGAGACTAAGCACGTTAAACCCTTAATCCCGGCTGTCATTTTTAGATCTTTGACAGTCGTTACGGGTAGTCAGAAGCATCAATCAGTCTTCGAAATCATCGTGTAAACCCAACCTGAGAAGGCAGGCAGTTGTTTGCTGTGATTGGTTACATAACAACCAGTTTGTACCCATAAACTGGCTGTATATACTCGACGATAGAAATAACAATTGAATACGCTTCCAGGAATCGGGGATCTTTGAACCTACGTCAGAAGATTAAAAATACGATCTGTTTTCTAATAATTCTTCTTTTCTTGTTACAGGTAATTTCCGGCTTTTCATCTGTAATAAAAATAAATCGTATCAGCAGTATCAAGGACTTTATAGAAGGTAAATGATGTACCTATTTGTGCTCATGCTATAGTTTCCGCGTTCTCAAGGATTTTAACCACGTCCGTTGTCATCGACGTATTGGATGACATCCGGCCATGTTTTTTATCGTGAGACCAACTATCGTACAGAGGACTAGAAGCTTTATGTAAAGTGGCATTGTATCTGTGACGATTGTCGGAAATTTTGAATGTAAGGGGTTGACCCTAGACATTTTGGAAGCGCCTGCCCGTGTGCATCTCATATATTTTGTTTCGTTTTTTGCAATCGGTGGAGCAGGCATAGCTAGAATGGAATTCCTTCTAGTCCAGGTCCTAAAGACCAGTGTGTGAAGCATTAGAATAGGGCCCTGCTGGTGGCCAAATGAAGGGAATATGCCAGATTCGTAGCTTTAGGTAGTGGTATCTAAACTTGTATCCTTTGTTTTTTTTATTTGAGATGAGTTTGCTCTTGACTCTAGTCTAGGTCATAGATGACAGAGACAAAGTCGACGAAGGAGCGAGCTTACCCAGAAGAAGCCTGTTCACTCTAATTTTGAAGAGATTATGGTTGTATGCGTTCGGAAACACAGACGCAGGCAGAGATTTGTATTGAAGGGTATGTCGCCATTGTCTCAAAAACCACAATTTAAAGCATTAATTTACATACTTATAACGAAGACATGAGACTTAACAAAAACTGATGATTCATTCTATTAACAATGCATCATGAATTTTTATACCATGGTTAGAGAACCGAAAAAGTTGAAAGCAGCGTCAAACGTTAAGCAGGGGTGCACAATGCTCATAATAATAATATCCTTATGGTTTATGTGTGAGGCCTTACCAACAATGACAAAGTTATCTTTACTTACTACTACTATTAGTTATTAGTACTTACTCGTAGCACTGACAAGCCTACAACAATGTTCATTATTGCAACTTGCGCAAAACAGATGACAATCTGCTGACATACTCCACATTTACCTAATTGCATCATGCGAATGATCATTATTTTACCTTCAATTACATCAAGTTATCGGCATTCACTGTTAGATTGAAGGCATCTTGTGATTTTCATGTCTTTGTTGTAAAACATAGAGACGGAGTAGAACACCTACTTGTCCTATGGACGGGTTTCTGAATTGAATATTTTAAAAACATTTCAAACTTTACTTCTATGTCAAAATTTGACAGGTTGTCAGGCTAAAATAAAATTTTAACAAATGCAAAACTTCCGGGATTGACATGCAGTACTGAAATGTCACTTGCCATTTCCAAAAACGTTGGACATTAATTTGTCTTGAGCTTCAAGGTTACCAATTCGGATGATAAGAAGACATACTTTCCTGAAAGGATTCAAGCCTTAACTAACAATTTGATGGTTAATACTAGTACCTAAAGTCACCAGAACTCCATCGTTTACTATTTCATTGCCTGTTTCGTTAATAGTATCTCGAATAAAAAGCGTAAGTGGTAGAACAGCTCTCACACTTCTCAGAACACCGCCATTATGTGTCCCATCAACACCAGTAAAAACCAGCCTATCAACAGTATCTATAAAACACCAATACTGACACCAGTCTACTTTCAAGCGGTCATATCGGATGACGTCACCTGCCACCATTGTGCTACGTTTCCTCCATATCACGTGGACGTGTGATTGCGTAAACTTGTTATAGAAACATTGGTTACGTTTGTAAACGAGGTGGCAGGTGGACAAATGGGCCAGATTATAGTCGACTAGATTTGATCTTTATTGTAATGTTAGTACAGAATCAAACTCATGTTTTGAATGACGTTAATTCCGGCATTGTAGGAAGGTATTTCAAACACTGAAGCACGCTGTCATATGCCGTTTAAAACGGTCTGCAGGTCCGTTTAGACTTATGATCACATTTTTTCTGCTTGTTTGGTGTTCCCTAGTTCGAGCCAAGCTGTAGGAGGGTCATTATAATGATAGGAAATTGCCATTACGCTAAAAGAATGTCTAGTTGAAACAAGAGCTTCAGCACCTTGTACTAACAAAACTCAACAGACCAGAGGTCGAGTTCCTATACGCCATCTCTATACATACTTAGCCTTTCCCCAACTTAGTTGGAGTCGGATCGTCAGTAATGGTAATCTTCTGAATGCTTTGGAACTCGTTATCCTAGCCATTACAACTTACTCCTTCAAACATCTAGACCGGACTCAATTGGAGAAGAGCAAACAGCATTTACATTAGATTAAAGGATACGAAATACATGTGCAAGGATCGCCTTGACAATCTCCACACAGGATATTAGATCAACGTAAGATGTGCCTTGCTATTGGATGCTGGGTAATCAAAAGTGATTGTTTAAGATCAAATATTTTACTAGTATCGTCCAACCTGGATAGTGTGTCTTCTGTAATTGGATAGAGGAAATCAGATTCTGGATGCTTCGTTGAAGCTTTGTTTGACTTAACTGTCTTGGTAATGGCTGTAGGCTAATTTGAACTGCAATTGTTTTTTGACTGGACAAGTATCTCGGAGATCCTTGTCTGCATTTCCTATAGATAGGTCTGCCCTCTAGATAGTGTTGACTTTCAAACCAAATTGTGTTGATGACGTGGATGTTGATTGTGCAGTTATTTCTTTTTTCTCTCATTGTGTATAGGCAAGAGTTGTCTTGCCCCAATAGACTGTAGTTTTCGAAATCCAGTATCTTTTTTACTTTACCTATAGATAGTAGTTGAAAATATATAGGCTTTTCCTATGTACTGGCATAGCCGGGTTTTTTAATTAAGTTTTTGGCGTTTAAATAGACCAAACGCTACCAAACCCTTTGTCAGATTTTATGGCTAGAGTTTGACGAATAGGCAACTCATCAGGGGATAGATAATTTTAAGTGAAAAGTTGAGTATTAGACTAGCACTTACAGTGATTATCTATACTAATATTATAAAGTTATAAGTTTGTATGAAGGGGGTAAGCTCTCTGCCAGGGTTGCGGAATTTGTTCGAAAGAGTCACCGCGGCCCTGGAACGCAAAGGGCTTTAGAAGGAACACGGATGGGTTTTAGTCAGTAAGAGTCTGACACGCCCATCCGCTCCACCCAGAGCGGAAGAAGTCATTTGATGATTTCCCATCCTCAAAAAAAGGGGGGGTAAACTCTGGATCTACTGAACCGATTTAAAAAAATATTTTTGTAAATGATAGTCATATTCAAGAGGAATGGTTTAGGCTATACGGGAACGGGATAAGCGCGTACGAAGTCGCGGGCAACAGCACTCTAATAAATAAAGTTCAAAGACTCGCATATCGTTTGTTATTTTTCTCACAGCCTTATACCTAGTTACAGGTGCGTACCAGTTTCTCCATAACGATTATAATGCATTTATCAATGGAAACGCGATAGCCATGACTCATTTAGCCTGAACAAGTTTCAGTTCCGGCTGTTATTATGGTCATGTGTTTGTTGTACGTCATGTCGGAAATCATTGTGACTTATGAACTAGTCGGATATAGTGTAGTCAGGTCTTAGATTGATCCACACATATGGGGCCATCCATAAATTAGGTACGTCACATGTTAGCCCCCCCCCCCCCGTATTTATAGAACCTTAGTTCATACTAAAAGAACAAAATTCTAAGAAATACTTTTTAAATACTTTTTTCTTTCTTTTTTTGTCTTTAACATCCTGAATCATTGGTAGCTTGTACTCATACCTAGCGAATATGATTTTTATTGATTCTGCGTAAATAACATACCTAAAAATGCGTAGAAACCAGTTGAAAAACTGCACATAACATGTATTATTTTATAAGCTCTGCGTTAGACAATCATAATTAAATAACAACCCAATTATTCTTACACAATAACTCTTACGAAATAATTCGTGAAATAAATAAATACTTACTTATTATTTATTTAACAAATTACACTCGCGTGCAAGAAAATTGTAACTTACAAAATATACACTGACTTATTACGAATTTCTTTGAATATCAAATTATTACAGCGATAAGGCACTGTCCGTAATATCAAGACACGTGAATCGTGTGTCACCAGACGATTCTGATTTCATATATGTGTGTCGTAGTACTCTTACTGCAAATAATCACACAATTCCCACCTTTGATTCAAAGGTCTAAAGTCCAAAATAGCGTCAAACTAAACGTATATGCAAGGTTACGACATAAAAACGCGTGCACTGCAATAAATATTGACATTTCATATTAATGTACATTGCATTATTAATTTACATTAGTAATATAGTTATTGTTATTAAAACAGCGTTGTATAACGTAATAGGGCTTGTTATGATGTTAGGTTTTGCATCGATCAGCTGTCTTTGCGTAGGTAACTGTTACATAAAATATTGTTTCATTGAGTAATGTAAGAATCCAGTGTTTTGTATTGTACCAACGATACTTTCCGTTGCATTCCATTTCTGGACAAGGGTGGCCCCAAAGTTACGTCATGAAAAGAGAGGCAAATATGCATCCGAATAGCCGATCTCAAGTCATAACATAACACACACAACGTTTTCAGTTCAGCTATTCTCAATGCTAAACTTGAGAAAAGCCAAACAAATAAATGTAACAAATGAAAGCAATATAAAAGAGCAACCCTTATGTTTATGTTACTGAAACAGGAGTATTCATCTAGAAATATACGCTTATGATTCATATGAAGGATTCATAAGATTCCTGCCCACTCCACAGTGAATATAGCGCGAAGATGTGTATCTAACTAATACCCCATAGAATGCGACCGCCCACGTGCGTTCAACCGTATTTTTTATATCCCGAACGCATCCTTTCTTCACTCGCCATATTGAAATTCCTTGCTTTCACTTCCCCAAATAAATATAAACCTTATCACAATCGAACAAAGACCAAATTCTAAAGTCATAATCAAATTGAGAACTATAAAATGAACTTTACGAGGCTCGGAATAAAGGCCTTTTGGTACTTTCGTTTGTCAAAAAACCTATTGAATAGAACCTGATTTGGGGTCTGGGATGATGTGACGTGAAGGCTTTTTTTTAACCTGTCACAGGAATACTGCGGGTTATTAATCACGCAAGAGGCAGAAATTTAGTTGATTGTCTCCGTTTCGTATAAAAATGTGTATAAGATTTTAACATAATTTGTCTAGAAATGATCGATCCTTCGAATTTTACTAAAATTATGGAGATGACATCGCATTTTGAATTAGGGACAGAGCTAGGATCAAACTATTCACGGAATGTGGGGTACCTTTTGGAATTAAGGGCTGTCATTTTGACAATGCGATGATAAAACTATAAGCCTTTTTCGTTATATTTTATTTAAATACTTTTAGTGTAGTAAAATACGTAAACAGAAGAATAACTGCGCAAAAGAAGATTCCAAGGACGTGACTGAAGTAACAAAATTTTCCTTAAACGGGTTCCTTTTAAATCGCAATAAGTATTTTTCTAGAATCATAAACTGTCAATAACAGAGTAATTTGATTTTTGCAAAACGGCCAATGTAAAAGGAAAACAATTTTCTCCGGAGTATAAAAAGGTGGATATTTACTTAAATTCTGAGTTCCAATCGTTGTATATTAAATGCTTATTATTTTCGAATAGAGCCGCTCTGCTATTTATTATTAAAATCCTCTGGGATTTAGAATTTGCGGTTCCTGTGGTGCGACTCAAGAATTCATAAAATGATTTTTAATACCCTCTTAAAAAGAGGATCTCTAGTAAAATTACCTGAAAATATTGCCGCAAATATTAAAATGAATTTTAATTAGTCTGCATATCGTGCATATACTTTTTATTTGATCGTATCATATTAAAGAAGTGCCTGCAAGAAAAAACAAGACCAAGTAAAGTTAACACTGACGGATTTGGGCCCGATTTACGTCCGGAAAACGCCACAACAAGGAAAAAGGGATTTTGATGAGATTTTTGTTATTATTTTAGTAATCAGCCTTCATAATATTTCATCACAATATGAAATTTTCGCTGCTGTAACATCTAATTCTTTCGCAGTGACTCCTTGGAGGTACGCCCATAAAACTCGAGGCCACATGAAATAGGTTAGGCCTACAAATTATAAGCCAAGATATAATAAAATTATAATTCTTTTCCTGATTATGTGGGCTTTGGGAGTCATTCTGTCAGGAGCAATTTATTCGAAGGTTTTATGTGCAATCACGCTGTCTTGCTTTTAATTTATATTGCATCATGAAACATACAAAAATACCAAAGTGTAATTAATGCTTTGTTGAACATGTTAGCCAATAATATTAGATGAAATAGTTAATTAGACGTCACATACGATGAAATGAGCATCTCTCTCCAAAAATACCTTCTGTTGACTCGTTTCAACTGTTTCAAGACCTTTCTTATTGTAAGAAAAAGAGGAAAAACCAATATGTGTGTCGTGATTCATCGCAAGTCTCTTGCTTCTTCAGACTGTCCTTTTGTCTGTGTGTCATCTCCAATGACTCGCACCCAAATCTTTTCCTGATTTGTCACCTAAAACCGATTTGAAGCTGGTCAACCAAACTGCGGCACTAAATGAAATTTTGCACATTTTGCCAAATATCGTAACGCTCCAAAAATGTCCATTTATCCTCGGTTAGGACATGACCAAGCCCCGTGCTTCCGTCGTAACTATACATAAATTTCCAGAAAACCATTGTACCAAATAACCATTTCCGTCCATTGAATCATCCTGTTTGTGTGTATGTAAATGCATGATTTTGATGTTTTTTTCGATTTCATTGAGAGATCTCACTCGCCTTGCATATTAAATAAACTTCCCGACATTTCGGATTATTTTGTCCGACAGTTTCGGCGCTTTAATTTCCAATGCGCGCTAACTTTTGGTTTATTCAAAAGACTTGGTTGCCATCCAGCGGTGCACGCTATACGTAGGTATATTTCAGTTTTCAGGCGACGTCCAGACACCGTAACGAACGCAGATGACTCATTTGTGTATGTAAATCATGTTAAAATTCAAAACCGTAGGCTTAACTTTGAGTTTTTGAAATTCAAATTTGTAGCTCTCGGGCCCTTAAACGACGTCGGGTGGGGAATGCTTAATTGTTTTTTTGGGAGGAGTTTTAGTTAAAAAGGCTCTTTAAATACACATTTCGTGGATTATGTTGTTTGGATGTCGTTGGAAATAAAAAAGGAAATTACGTGAAAAATTTCTTGTACAAATTCATACAATTATTGTTGTGATGGCTAGATCTTATGAGTCCATTAACAAGCCTTTGTTCCTTTTTGCCTAAAAAGGGTACGGAAAACTCATAATCTTCCTTTCTTCTTTTAGGTACAGACAAAACATTCAGCATTCTAAAATCACGATTCTTACCAAAATGTAAATAATAATAATTTCTTGGGACAACTCACACACGATCATCCGATCCCAAACTAGGCAGAGCCTGTGCTATGACAACCAGACAACTGATAAACATACTTATATATTTCTAAATACATACATATTATAGACAAATTACACCCAGACACAGAACAAATGATCATGCTCATCACACAAAGGTTTGTCCTGGGTGGGAATTGAACCCACGACCTCCGGTTTAGCAGTCAGGGTCACTAACCACTCGACCAACAGGCCAGAAATAAAAGCCTTAAATGCATAGAGGTTAAGAATCAGACGTGGAATCCATTGTTTGCTGCACTAAATAATAATCAAACAAAAGACTTCAAACTCCCCCTGATCGACGTCTCAAAGAAATGCCAATTCGCACTAAACGTTTCCAAACGTCTTGCATAATGCGCACAGCAAAGGAGTGGAACTCTCTGCCTGTGTCTGTGTTTCCGAACGCATACAACCCTAATCTCTTCAAAAGAAGAGTGAACAGGCTTCTTCTGGGTAAGCTCGCTCCAACGTCGACTTTGTCTCTGTCATCTATGAACTAGACTAGAGTAAAGAGCAAACCCATATTAAATAAATAAATATGAAAACCAGGTTCAGAACTACTTTCCGCTAAAGTTCATATGCATGTGACATCAAAGAAAGAAAAATCTTGCAACCGTTCTGAAATCACTTGAGAAAATGTCAAAATGTCATCCAGCAAATAAATATAGAATTTTACTTTATATTTCTCTTGTTTCGAGAATTCTTCGAATGCATCTTATGCTTCCGGTTCGAGGAAAAGATCTTATAGAACCATGTGACGTCATATGAGTGAAATGAAGCCACTGCTGCTGGAAGTGGCATAAAATGTTTACGATTTGTGTCAAATTCTAAATCCATTGACTGGATGTACGCATTGTTAGGATGAAACTGATGTACGGAAGATCTGTTGGTCACTAGATTTAGCACTCAACATGGAAACGTGTACTGTACATCAAGTTTTATCACACTAATAATCACACTAATATTATAAAGGCGAATGTTTGTGAGAGTGTCTGTATGTTTGTAACTTCTTCACGCGCAAACAGCTGGACCAATTTTGATAAAATTTGGCATGCAGGATTTTATTCCTTCAAATACTTTTCGACATACACGCGGAGTATCTGATAAACCGCGGGTACAGCGCGGGGCGCAGCTAGTATGTCGATATTTTATACAAATAATGACATTTGATCAAACCGACAGATGAGATTAATGGCTAGTTTACACAGTGCGAGCTGCTGATTAGACAGTAGACAGCTACTTAGATTGCGTACTCGTATGCCAGTAGCTCGGCTCGCCTTAGCTATCTCCACGATGATAGTAGCTGCCCAGTCTCTTGCGAGGCGCAGCACACAATGAAAACAGGTTGCGCTCGCAACTGCCTGGCTGACTCTGGCGAGCTACTGCTGAACGCGTCCGAACGATGCAAGTGATTTCCGAGCTATTGCCAATGTGCGAGTTACTGTCAGACGAGCAGGTGAGTGAAAACAAAAAATTTTGAAGTAACTCAGATGCGTGCTGCTATCCAACTCACACGTGGCAATTACTTGTAAGATAACTTCCAAACGATACGAGTTACTGCGTTGCAGAGTTCGGACTGTGTAAACTAGCTTTTGTACAAACATTTTCGAGTTTATTAAACAGAGGGTCAATTCTCATATTTTTAGGATGGTCCGCATTCGCATCGAAGTTGCAAACTGTCAAATACCCCTCTTATTTCCCTTAACGTTAACAAGTATTTGACATTGATTGTCGCTGAGATGGTATAGCGAACTGAATTATTAAAAAATAATACTGACAACCTGTAATAAAAATAGAACCCAGAAGAAACATTGTCCGAAGTTGATTGGTCCAAAGTTCCAAACTGGGCTTTTTATGACATCGGTGTGAAGTTCGTTCTATAACATCCTCCCTCAGGTCAATGTTCCAAATCGAAATTTCCTTGAAGTTACGACGGTAGCTTAAAGCCTCGAATCCATTAGGCAACATTTGACGCGCAACATGTTCAGCAACGTTGCACAACAACGCGCGACGTTGCCAGCAGGCGCGCAACATTGACAATGTTACTACATAAAAGTTCTTCGTTGCCGTTCAACATGATGAGCAACATGTTGTGCATCATGTCGCGCGTCAAATGTTGCCTAGTGGATACGAGTCTTAAAGATTTCTAGATACAATTTTTATCAGAAAATTCCTGAACTAATAAATTCTACACACATCTGTGGTATTAAAATTCCACATGAAAATTTAACTGATGATAATTGTGCATAATCGGCGGGCTGTTGATCTGATCCAGTCCGAGGTTCGAGTGCCGGTCGTGAACCTTCTGTAATTAAAAATACTAGTTTTCCTGCAGTAAGTAAATAACGAGGACAATGGTCGATGACTTATGTTTACGAGATAAACTCTTTTAATCTATACTAACATAATAAAGTTGGAGAATTTATTTGTTTGAACGTGCTAATTTTTGGAACTACCAGTCGGATTTGGAAAATTCTTTTGTAAATGTTAGCCACATTTATGAGAACGGGAAAAAACGGGGTATGCGCGTACGAAGTCGCGGGCAAAAGCTAGTCATCTTATTTGAGACCAATATTGTTGTGAAAAAAAAAAACTAATTTAAATACCGAACAAGTGCGCACGAAGGATTCCGTAGCATAAACAAAAAATACTTTTCTTCCGTTACCGTTACGTTTACTTTTTAATTGAACTTGTTTTTATTTTATTTTTTTATTTCATCAACTTTGTGAAAATATCAACTATGATAACATCTGAAGGACTTTCTCTATTAACTATAAACACTATAAATGAAAATAAAAACTCCTAACCAAATTAACCCTAAAATATGGCGTCAAAAAATTCATCCGCATCGCTGTCAACTGTCGACTTTCTCTATTTAAACGTACCAAAAAATTACACAGCTGTTTTAAAAAACCAACCCATATCAACTCAACGCGTACATCCGCTACAAAAGGACTTCCCAATTATATTTACTTAATCTTCAAATTACAAACCAAACGTCTTATCCCGGTAAAGCTGTGTTAAACTACCCTCAAAAATACCCCGTTTCCTTCATTATAAATCTCGGCACGACACCTTTAGGTTAATTTCCTTGGGCCATAAATCCGTTGGTGACGGTATTGCAGTGAAGGGTGGCACTTACGTAGAGGCAGAGGGCAGGTTAACTGTGTGATTTGAAGTGGGGCTTAAAGATCTAAAGGATCTCCGTTTTGTGGAAGGAACAGCTGATAACGGATTTGTTGATATTGAAAAAAGGAATAACATTTATGTGGCACGTTTGATGAGACCCAATAGGTACACCAAAATAAGGTTGATAGTCGTTATTTTGGACAACCTTACTACCCCAGACAACCCAGAATAGAGTTCTCTGGCGCCAATGTAGTGGGAGACTCGACCCCAGATCCAGATGCTGGGAATTAAGGTTGGACAAAGAAGAAGATACTCGAATTTTAGTGGCTTCAGAGCTACACCAAGAAGGTCTTTGCTGTCATGCTCGTAGATATAGTGATGCTGATGCTAAATATTAGCACTTGCAAGCAATGCAATAAATGGCGAGACACAAAGGATCACCATATATGGAAACGTCAATGTTGACTTATAAGATTATCAAGTTCAATGCCATCTGTTTATTTAATTTCGGTCCAATGTCACTGCGAACGATAGTGAATGTCTAATTGGCTTAGAAGCTGTGTTTTACTCTGATGTTGATAAAACTTCTACCCCTGTAATGTTTTTTGGATCTTATCAACATCATCGTCATTTGCATATTAGAGGTCCAGCTATGCTGTTTTGAAAAATGTCACCGAGTAAACTGAGATGAAGTGAGTCTGAAGTCTATTTCTCGTACTCTAACTCATTTTAAAGAGTTCAAAAGTCGAAATTTCATCTCAGCGACAATTTAACTTGTCAAAATGTACAGACGCCGCCAGCACATCAAGCTACAACAATCTGACAAATTTATTTAATAGATTTTCAACTTTATCGCTAAAGCATTAGGTTCAAGCATGATTGGGAAAATTTGACAGTTTCGGGTAGCTTCATGTGTCATAAATTAGAGGTGTTTTGACAGTTTGAGAACGGGTTGCGAATGTGAAGGTTCCTCTCAAAATTATACTAGAATGGCCCCTCTGAAGTAAGCCGTCAATTCTTAGCATCAAGTGGAATATATGACACTTCACTTCAAGCTCACTTCATCGAATGTTAAACGATGAGTTGCTTACAGAATCGACCGGCAGTAGGTACCTACTCTACCAGTAACTGCATTTCCTTTGCAATATACAGCTTAGCGATCCAATTCGCGGATACTATATTGAAATATATCTGAGTATTAAAGTAGGTACTCCCAGTATCGGGATAAGTAGGTCTTCAGCCAGAACAGTCGTACTGCATGAAATAACTGGTGCGTATTTTCCTGTTCAGTAGATTTAATATGTTTTATGTGTGCTATATTGTACAGTGTATGATATGACATTGTTTTTATATGTACTGTATAGGCTAGCGGCCCATTTTTTTCGTAAAATCTTTGTCTTTATTGTAAAATGATGATTATTAGATGGAACTAGAAATTATGGTTTTACAAAAAGTTACTAAAATTTCTTAGAAAGGCTTTCTCATAGTTACTTTTTACAGCTTCATATTAATAAACCATTATAAAGGGAAAATTTAATACTGAGTATAAAAAATATTTTGACGCTGAATGAGCTCTAATTTCGGACTTTTTCCCCAAACAACGATTGTCACGATGAATTTAGATTATTTAAATTGTAACTGTTTTCGATTTCAATCATTTCCATGCAAAACGACGCTGATAAAATTATGCTAATGTTAACTAATCTGGTTTTTAAACGAGATGCAACATCGCGTTGATTTATGTCGCGAATATATTACTAATTGAAACCAAAATTGGGAATGTTTTTGTATAAACTTGACATTTTTATTGAAAAGAAAAGAAAACATTAAAACTTTTGTCAGAATATTTTTACTTTTAAACGTAAATCAAGGACAAAAAACAACTAAAAGGTCTGCAAAAATAATTTCATAAAAATATTTCGCAACATATTTTTATTTAAATACTCGCTAAGTATCACAAACTCGCCGTAAAAAGTACTCACGATGAAACGCTTAATTAACCTTACTCTATTTTAAATGAGGCTTCAAAAGAAAAATGGCGGGTGACTGTCACGGACAGCCTTCCTATTTTCTATGTGAGAACCCATCTTACTTTTTTCCATTACCATTTATTCAATTTTTCATTCCGTGCTAATGAAGGACTTTTTTTTTGCTTTCTTTTAGTAATCTTGTCCCCATAAATCGAGTCGAATGACGTCACGAGCTCCGCCTGCGCGAGAGTCCAGGTACTTGCGTTATTCTCGTCGATGGTCAGTGACCACAAGGGACCTTTACTTGGGGTGACTGTTCCGCCAACATCCTAAGACCCCTCATTCCAACTCAAATTAACAGTAGCAAGGCTCCTCTTTCAAAAGTCATGGATATCACTTAGCCAGTCTACAACGACCTCCCTCGACCCTTAGTACTCTTAATGATTTCCGACATTTACGCAAAAATTTACATTAAAACGAAACATGTTATTCAGTGTATGTCAAGTGTATTTGTCTTTTATGCATCCTTCGTTCTGTATTTCCCGACGTTTCCTTGCTGCTTTTATTTTAAAACGTGAAATAAAGGAAGTTGGCTGGTTCGTCGAGGTCATGTTACAGTGGACGGCTGTGCGCATGAATGTTACTGGTTTCTTTTTTCAACCATATGTTTTCTGGTCGTTTTGTTGGCCTTGAAAGAATGTCTGGTTAGTGCACCACGGGTTGATGTCTCTTTATTAATAGCTGTAAGTTTTTCTCGACTTGCAATAATGGCCACTTTGTGTTCATACACTAGTTTTCTATATCGATGTAACGTAGTAAATTCTAAATTATGTGGTACAAGTTTCCAGGCAATATAGTGTAAGTATAGACGAGAATAATTATTGGGTTTTTGCAAATAATGAATATGAATGTAATTTCTTGTTTAAGACTCGTTAATTGTTAAACAAACCGAAGTTAAAATAATTTAGCCGTCCAATTTAAATGAGATTGCTCCCCAAGTTTTGCGTTTAATCCTGTTTAAAGTTCCAAGTTTGGTTACTTAAGTAGGACAGAATTTATCCTGTCCGACTCAGGCTTTCAATTCAACTACGAATTAATTCCGCTCTTAGAGAAACGCAATACCTATGTGAAAGAAATCTTCGTCACCTTTACGAAGTAAAATTCATGTATCTTGTGGTTACCTAAAATGATCAATAAACGCACGAACCTTACATCACTCCAAAACTCATAGTCGTAATCGTAACCACAGAAATTCCTAAAGAAATCGAAATGCTCTTAAATCATAGCTGAATAAACCACACAACGTGTCCGAAAACGTTAATACGACGAAATTAGATCTTGTTGCTTTCACAATAAGGTCGGAGAAGTTGGAAAGTGTCTGAAGACATGTTTGTCGGGATGTGGGGCCAGAAAAGTGGTCAAAAGTCGTCGGACTGGTCTGAGTCGGCCCCGACCTGTTCTGTCCCGTTCGTTTTGTCTTATTTTTGTTTTGCACGAAGCACTGACCACCACAACAAAGGTCCGTGGGCTGGACTTGTTTTTTTTTTTTTTCTTCGAAGGAGCAATGCCTTCGAAGATGTTCAGTGCTGCCTCTGTAAGCGTTTTAACATTCTGAGATGCGTTCGGTTGTTGGACTCGTCACGTTTTCTGGAATTTCGCTCAGGAATGTTTACTTAAATAGATGGCAGCTTCGCTTATTGGGTGTTAATTTAAGTTGAAGATAACGTTCTTTGGGTTTTGTTCTTTTTCCGTCATTAGCGTACGGTTTTGGAGCTTTCAACTAGTTTCCTTAGTGAGGTTATTACAAATTAAGTGCTAACAACACAGCTTTAACTAAGCGGCTTAGTAACACAACCTACGGGTTACTTAAATCAAAAATGTTCGGCCAACTCGCAAACTTTCCACTTGGACCAAAAAATATTTACAAACGTCTGGCGCTCGAAGTCACCTTCGAGTCCGGGTCTAAAAACAATACATCTATGCTATCAAGTGATTTGGGTCTGCCCTCTATGTCCTCAGGGACAGACGACGTTTTGACCGCTGTCAATGTCACGAACAGAGCAAGGATTCGGATCCCTTGTAGGAAATTTAAATACTGGTAGTCAAATTAAAGGGTTGAGGAAGAAACGAGTTTCGTCGCTATCGAGTTTTACTGCGACTTTAAAAATCGCTTTCCGACTCTGTAATCTTCAAGCCGGAGATCATCCTTCTCCTTTCAACTTAGCTTTCTTAACAACGTTATTAAACATTCAAATACCGCAAGCGTCCATGGATCTAACGCCTGTAAAAGGAATACGAATGTAATAATCACAGTACCACATGCGAAAGGCCGAGTTCTAACGATGTAAACATACCCATCCCTTAAACAAAAAAAGCACTTCAAAACACCAATAGTAACACAAACGGGCCGCGTAGTTATTTATTTATCTATTTATAGGCCGGGCCAAGTGTTCGCTTCATTACTTGTGAACATATTGCCGTGTTTACTCTGTGTATTTCTGGAGCTGGCCGTGTGTTCCGCCACGTGTGGCCATATAGTGGCGTACGCTGCCGGAGCTGGCTGTATAACGAGATGTCTCGGCCCTTTGATTTTTGTGAAAAAGTTCGGCTTCGTTAGTTCGATTTTTGAATTGCGCCCTTTTTTTTTTGAATTTGGAATATCATAGGTACAATACGGTTGCTTGAACTACGAAATTCTGAATTTGAATTTTATTGGTTTATTTTTGTTCAAGCTTTTATTTCACCCATTTCTACTTATGATCTAAAAAAAATGTGAATGGTTTTTTATTGGTTTACTTTCATAGTCGTCCATGTTAAAATAAATTTATCATCATTCTATTGCTCATCCAAATTTATTTGGAGTCTGCGTATCCGCCTAAATTGCGTGCATTGCCCCATATAAACCTTCAACCAAAAAATATTTATTTTCTTAGTAAATGTACGAAGTAAATATCCTCCATTCACTGAAAAATACCGCCCACATTTTATTTCTGAAATATAATAAAATAAAAACTACAGCTTTTTTAAAGCCTATTCGAAAGAAGCGAACGACGCGAAGCCAATTTATTTTCCTTCTAGACGTCCATAAAGATAAATTGATCGTATTCCTTTTGAGGACTTCACCTATACCTTGGTTCAAAAACATCAACTAGAAAAAACTCAAATAATACTGATGAATGGCTTTTGCCGCGTTTTTGTTAAGATTTCTAAGCATAGCGTCTAGCATCTTTTTGAGTTTTTAATACTATCTATCTAGTATCTGAGACAGTCGAGATAAGAATTTTTGGGTCCTCTAACTTGCAATATATTTCTTAAACTTTCTTAGAAATACTTAAGGCACGTCTGAAGTTAGGTCTAGTTGATCTCTAGGGACGCTTTAGAATGAGGACCTAAATTCTAGGGTCGAAGGAGTTCTAATATGGTGATTGTTATCGCTTTCACAATTGTCAATTTAGGAGAAACTGTCTCAAGGGATATTTCCTTTTGTAGTTGGTTATAATAGAATAGGGTTAAACGCATAGACAGGCGTTATGCGACAAAGCGACACCAATGCGATTCCTATTTTTAATAGAAATTGTTCAACGGCTAATACATCTATCTTATTGGTCGTTGCATCGCGTCGGTTTAACATTGGCTCATCGCGTCTGTCTGTGGGAGCTTTAACAGAGATCCCAGTTTTAGTTGTGATTAAATATGTCATTATTTCCTATGCAGACCTGAATCTCTCACGAATTTGTGAAAAAATATTTAGTATTGTTAAATAAAAAGTGTCAGGTTAGTTGTTTACAGTGTTAGAAAAAAGGAGCATTTTGATAACAATGTTCTATTGAACTGTGTGCTTTTATAAATGTATTAGGATTTGCATGTGCCGTTTTATTTGATTTCTATCAATCCCTTGTCAAAACTGTGTTAAATAGAAATGTAAATAAAAGGCTGAACCACTCGATATTTCATTTTCAACGCCCATGTTGTTTTCAGTTTTATTGCATGAATTTATTGTTCTACATACAAAATGTATGTATGTGTCCCGAACTATAAAATCTATCCCTTTTGTTCTGACGTTACTCGCCCAAAATGGTCAGAAGTGCGTTTTTTAAACTGAAATAGATGACAATTCTAACGTTTGATATTTGCAATAACCTCAACACTAAAATGCTTTTAGTCAATAGCGGAATTTCATGACATGACAGACTGACATGAGTTCTTGTTTTCTTAAAAGTGTAACAAAAAGCAGAACAAAATATAAACTGTTTCATTAAGCTTAAATCTTTGGTTTCCTAACCGAAGCGCACAAGGTTGTGGTATGAGTTGCTGGACATAATCCTCCTTACCGCTGACGCATATTGCGACGGAACTAAATACCATTCTAGATGTTTTCCATACGTGTGTTTGCCTCTCACAAGTTGGATCGAGGACTTGGTGCAGGCCGCGGGAAACCGCTGGATATAAGACGCACAGGACCGGTCGATGTGGCGACACTTGGGGGAGTCGTATGTCCAGCAGTGCACGTCTTTTGGCTGGAATGATGATGATTTGTGTCTGGCACCGTTTACCGCATACCACAGGCTGCGTTCAGATCAAGAGCCAAACCTTTACCCAACTTGGAATACTTAATTTCTCTAATGCGGTTCGACATAAATCCTAAGTTATGCAAAGTAAAACAAAAATGTTTCTTCCATCAAAATATTCCAAACTTAGACCGTCCTTTGAGAGGATTTCTTTTTAAAAATACGACACGGTAACATAGAAGAAATCTTTGCAAAGATGGCGGATAATATTAGAATACTAGGATAACATAAATCTGAGCTGATTCCACGTCGCATGGGCACGTTATTATCCGCTGACTTGAGTGTATGGATGCTGAAAAGTTATAATTTAGGACTTCTCTTGAAATAGATAGTCAATTTACATGACGGTTTGAGTGAAAGATGATTTGATATTACCTACTAGAAGTGTGTGATTGAGATGATGGCAAATAGAGATGTATGACAGAAAATGTTGTTAAGGGGAGGAAGCAGTATGATGATTATGTATTAAACAGGAAGTTAAAAGATGGAGAACCCAATAATTTTTTAAATATTATTGTTTTTTTCATTAAGTTCTAGAAGGCTAGTTTCTGAATTGTGTAATTTAAGTTAACATAGATATCGAATCCTCCAAATTTTGTTTTCAGGCTAACATTGAGCATTGAGTTTGAGAAACATTCGGAGTCAAATGCGTGAATCAGCAATCGGGAGATAGTCAAGTTTACTAGGCAATATTTACAACAAAATTAATGTCTGCTTTTGATCTAGCGAGCTGCCTAATTTTCGACTGAGCTATGATACAACTGAATGATAACAGGCAAAAGGAAGTAGAAATAACTGTAACTTTATAGTTATATTTACTCATTTCCTCTCTTATTTCGTAAACAATTAAAAGATTTTCGTGATCAATTTTAATTCGTTAATACTTTACTTTACGTGTGTAAATTAATTTTAAATTATTCCGCTTTAACTACCGAAGACATTTCGTGTCCCGTCACAATAAATGCCATTTTATTATTTAATAAATGCGTGACCTAATTTATATTGTTTTTTGTTTGCAGGTAATGTCGAGCACAATGGTGAATGCGATAATCAGTGAGTGAATACCGCCTGATTTTTTTTTACATCCTATATTTTTTCAGGCTTTCAATAAAAAATGACACGATTTATGCAAAAAAAAAAATTAAGTGTTGATTTAAAAATAAATTGATACTTAAAAAATCTCTTCCCCACATTTTGCTGAGTTATACGGACGACAATGTAATGAACAGCTGTTTTCTTTTTCTTTTTAAATAGTTCCGAACTCATGTATGTGATTTATACCTCATGATCAGAAAAATTTGGATAGCGACAAGAAATTAGGTTCTGTAGTGCCCAGTTTATCATTTTATGCGGAAAAATGTGGCTCTAAATTTAAATATACCTACTGAACTTGACATATTGTTGATGTTTTTCTTTACGAGTAGCCCAACCGCAAAGATGTTCTGGGTCTGTAAATTATATAGTTACCTTTGGCTGTGTGTGTTTTCCTTGCTATCTAAAATTTTAAACAATTTATTGTCACAAATAAGTTATATATTGGTTTCGAGGTAGCTTTCGCAGTTTTAATAAACTTTCCAGAGGAATTATGTTCTGGAATTAAGTCTGTCAAAAACAATTAAAAACTGACGAAGTTTATAAAAGTTTAAGAAATTCTAAGTGTCTTTACGTAATGAAGTTTTGCTGTTCGTTAGCGACTGCCTTCGCAGTTCTGATAAAACACTTGAAGATATTTTTGGACTGGGGTGGTTACCCGAAAGAAGAACATATTCATTGTCTAAAGGGTAGGTACAGTCAGCAACAAAAGTCCACTCAAATCGTCCAAAACTTTATTTCTGTTCCGATTGTTATTTCATAAACATATAGCTGAAAAATTACGATATTAAAAACTGAAGTTGTAATCTGATTTTCTTGTTAACTGTACGACACTATACTCCTTGCAAGTTGGTTCCGGTATCCTTTGTTGAATAATGGTTTCAAAGTTGCATTTGCAGTACCTAAAGATATTTCAAACAGAGTTCTAAGCTCAGGGATCTCCGCTTAGCTCCAACAAACAGAAGCGCAGCAAACTGTCATATTTCACAATCCTCTGATCCACAAACAACAGCACTTATTTATTTAAATCGGCTTCTAAACCTAATTGACGTTTGTTAATCCCCAAAGCGCATCACCAAACATACTATAATTGATTTAAGCACACGCAAATTGTATCGCTGATGACACAAAGCGAGGATAATGAGATTTCACAGTGACCTACTCGTAATCCGTGGTCCTAGCTATAATAATTATGAAGCGACGCAACGGAGGCGGTACAAATATTTGCCCTAGCCAAGATTACCACGGAAGCAGATGGTATAAGTCAAATTTTGATGAAAAAATTCCAACGGCGCTGTTTACTTTAGCCCCGAGACAGTAATGAACGCCATCCCTGTTCCCCAAAATCATAAAAACGTTAGATGAGTTATTTTTACGCGTTTTCTGTTAGTTTGTGTCCTGACGTGTACATATACAGCTTCTTTTTTGTAATGTATCGCGTTAGGTGTATTTATTTTTCCTTTTTTGGGAAATATTTGGGTTTTAATATATTTTTCAGTTTCTGACGTTTCATGTTCGTCATTGTCTGCAGCGTCTTTGTTTATATCTTAATCTTTTTGTGGGTCTGCAAGCTGTTTTATGCATCGCCTGAGGTGGTTGGCATTTATAATAACGCGATGGCAAAACCCAAATTTCACCATAATATTCCAAATTTACATCTGGTCCCTTTTCGGCGATTTTATAACACAAAAAAGAAAACAAAAATGCTTTATGAGGTCTGGTGCAAAATTAGCATTGGGATCGACATCTGAGAATTTATCTCAGACATTCCTACCTGCTAAGGATTTTTTCTCGATGGCTTGTTTGGTTGTTTCCTAAAGCCATTGGGGAAACTCAACACCGAAATTCATTGAAGTTTCGCTACCCAAAAAAGTTAGCCGAAAGCTTACGACAAAAAGTGAAGTTTTATCTACTTTCGGCGGGTGACTTAAATTTCATTTAAGGGCATTGTGTAGTGAGACAGGGATGGAGTGTGGCAATCTGGTGCCGGTATTTTGGGCGTAGGTGTTTCAGCTATTTTAGTAAGGGTAGAAATAGATTTTGAAGCAACTTACATTATACTGTAGAAGGTTGAGAATTTTTTATGAATTATGCTTCTCCTGACACTTGAAATATTTAAAAAAAATTAAGTAAATTCGTATGATACACGTGCACTTATAAACTGTATAGTTTTTATGACATTTAGATCTTACACATTTTCATGTAATGAACCAATGTCAATATTGGTATTCCAAGCCTCGCCTTCTATATTCTTTACATAACCTTCTTTAACACCTAAATCACAATAAAAATATACGACTATATTTACACATGACATTTCAGATCAGATACTAAAACTTTTACACCTAATAAAGCCGTAAACAAGACAGTTCTTCTAGCGAAACGAACATACAGACCGTGGGTTGAACTGAATGAGATATAAATAAATAGCTCATGCAACGACCTCGGTTTACCTCATCGTTCTTATTTAACCCATAACTAGTGCTACAAGGTCCTACCTACGTGATCTTTAATTTTCATGTCACTTTGGTCGGATTAACGCTATTATTATCATGTTTGTTACCACTTTAGTTTTGCTTTACTCTGGACGTTTATGAACTTCGGAAAACGTAAACGCAATGTTCTCAATATTTTTTTAGCTATTGTTGTTAATAAGTTATGTCCCGTCCAAGAAGCAACAAAATGTGTGTGAAACTGGGACTATGATATCGAACAAGTTTTTAGAATAAACTACGGGCTTAGGCTCAGTAGCCTCTACATTACTTTATAAGGCAACCCAATAATGGATACCTGGCCACGAAAAAACGAACCCAACATAGTAACTATAAAACCAACACATTACTAGAAAAATAAAAATATTATTGAACAGGCGGCGGGCGCGGCGTCATTGGCAAGTTAGCACCTCAATCCGTCCCTGTGGCTTGTGTATAAAACACGGTCGATTGTGTCGTAAAATACATTTTAGATCCCACCACCAAACTTTAGGGGATTACGGATGAATTATTAATGTGGGCATTCACATAAAACCTGGGCCTTTTTTATATTATTCGCCGTTATTTTGTTTCTTACGGTTGCCTAACGTTTTCCTGGTCGATCTTATTTATGGGAGGTTGGTACCACGTGTTGCATATTTGACGGGCTCCTCGCTAAGCTTTTGAAATGGTACGTGTAAAATATGTACTGGCTGAAAGAAAAGTTGGATGAGATTGACTGGTTTTATATCTTTCTTATCTTTTAAAGAAATAAATAAGTTACTTTCTTCTTTATGCGGAACAGGATATCTTGGAAAGATATCTGCAGTACATGAACAATGATTCAAACTACTGAACTTATAAAAGACACTCCAAAAACTCAGGTTTTATGAAACAAGGGTGTAAAACACTATTTTTATGTTATTACAGTAATCAAACTATAATTATAGGCGATTATTTTCTACAAATTATGGTATCCCATTTTGATTACTGGATGGATGCAAATCTATTTTTAATTACCATTATCATAGTGTTGGGTATACTGATCACTATGTTTCGGGAACCGTTAATTGAATATTTCAGGTAAAAGACTCGGAACACGCATTATTTCATTTTTTCATACCTGTCATGACTTTCACGGTGGATCAAAGTTACTTTTAATTACACTAATCAACTACCTTTACGTTCGTTTAGTTTTATGTGAAAGACTAATAATTATATTGTGTACTTTAGCTTAAGAAAGTTGAAGTAGGTACACACGTATACATAAAAAAACATTATACATCAAATTAATCCCTTTGTGATTAATTTAATGTATAACGTTTTTACTATTTAATAATGTAAACTATTTCTATCAAATAGAAATAATAATTGCACGTTTTACTTTTACTTAAACGAGATTATTTCAGTGAAACTTGTTAATTGCAACTCTTATTTATCTGTAATTAATACATGTCTGTTTGCAAGTAATTCAAGGAATTTTACAATTTAATTAACCGCAGTGTCAAGTAAACAATTTATATTATTTTTC
This sequence comes from Mamestra configurata, assembly GCA_002192655.3. Taxonomy (NCBI): domain Eukaryota; kingdom Metazoa; phylum Arthropoda; class Insecta; order Lepidoptera; family Noctuidae; genus Mamestra; species Mamestra configurata. The sequence goes on from NDFZ01005046.1 coordinate 138,921, forward strand.
ACTTCCATCCTAACATTATTTTATTCCAAGTGCCAGGGAAACCCGCAGACCCTTCGCGAAAAAAATTAACAGGTCCAAATCCTCTTGACGTGACCCTTTATTTTCATAATGAAGACTCACTCGAGATGTGCCCATCTTTATCACAGTGCCATCTGTTGATTTTCTTTGTGAAACTCCATCCTTTGTTCCGGATTAGATTCATTCAACTTCGAGACTTATAACTTTAGGGATAAGGATTATTGTTGTACTTGAGTAGTTTGAATAATGAAGGCATTGTTCAGTATAGAGGGCGCCCGTATCGTTTCACATGTGCATTACTCGTTAGGGCTTCATAAGCACTTCTGTACCCGTATGTCCCTGCAAGGATAACTTTTGCTTGTTCAACTATCAAGGATCACTTGACTTTGTGCTTTATGCGGTTGGAATAAGGATTGTTGGTGAAGTTTCCTGTTATGTCAGATTAGGCATAGCTGGTGGATTGAATGGATTATGTAAATACGGCTTATAAAGTTTTAATTGGGACATATATATTGTATTAATTGACGTTTATGATGTATTAAATGTTTGTTTGGATGTATTTTATGTCCTTTGACTACAAACTTTGGTCCTCCAGTTATGAATATGAGACAAGTGAGAGAGCTTATTATTATTATTTTCTAACCCCAAAAACAGCCTAAAACAGCCAACAGTCAGTAAGTTCGTAACTTCATTTTTGACACTGGCTTTCTAAATTCTTCTTTTTTTTTTAAACACAAGAACCCACCTTATTACGAAATAAAAATTTGCTGCATAATTCAATAATCAAATATAAATAATACGATATATCATATGACGGCACGGTTTGCACAGTGGTTGAGCGATTGACTGCTGCGCTGCATGTCGCGGCTTCGATTCCCGCACGGAACAAATGTTTGTATGGCCTACAGATAGTTGTTCCGGGTCTGGCTGTTTGTGTATGCGACTTTATACATTTGTGAACGCACCCACGACACAGGAGAAATTTTCAACGTTTTTAAAGAAATAAATAATAAATAAATTTAGTATAAGATTTATTAGGGAAGTGAATTTCTGCGCAAATCGTTAAAGTTCAATTAAAATCCATTATATTTGAGGGCCTATGTTATAAAAGAGATGGCGTCTATATTTTTATAAATTAAATTGAAACCAGAATGGATTGAAATGAAATTCGGATTTTCAATTAGTGATTAGCCGACACGTTTTCGTAGAAAATGAAATCGATAAGTTAAATACGAGTTTTATTTCGTTCATGCTGTCAAACCAAAATTTCTAACACTGGTTTTTTTAACAATTGCAAACTATTATTTATTATTTATTATATACTTTATTGTACACCTCATAATAAGAACAGGACAATCATACATAAAATAAGTGCACAATGGGCGGTCTTATCGCACAAGGCAATCTCTTCCAGACAACCTTTGGATGGATTGAACGAAGGGAGATAGATTTAGGGCAGTCAGAACCCTATGAACAATTAGACTGTTCTTAATTACCTTTTTAACGGGAATATTTACACCCTGATTTTGAATTCAGCATTTGTAGTTAAAAACGTGGCAGTCTACTTTAGTGCTGAAGTGACAGATTTTTGATTTTTGCTTAGTGACAGAATTATGCTTAATTCAGACACAGCGACCGGGGTAATCCTCCTTCATACGAGTAGCTGTGTATACTCAAAAGATTGCACCTAAACATTAAGCGTAACTAGAGACCAAAATACTCCCAAAAGCAAAGGTATTTTGTCGTTAAAACAAACATCCCAATAGTTTGTAACGCATGACCATGTATTTAGCAATAACACAGCAGGCATTTACCCACCCATTATTTGGATGATCAATAACCGCATAACAAGCAAACACAGACCATACAAACAAAGCTACAATATAACTAGTACTTACATATCTTTTATCGATAATCCTGCGACTTTTCCGCGAACAGTCACATCACTAGTTACGTTCCCGTAATTGTTAATCAGCTCACCAATCGTTTATTAACTTAATTGCTATAAAATATCGTTTAACTTTTAAACGTCATTGTCACATATACGTGACAAACGAAAGCTTACCCTTACGCCAGACGTCACAAATATGTGACAAAAAATACGGCGAATTTGTGACTTGGCGTCGGGGGCACGATGCGCTTATGCTTTGACGTTCAAAAGGTTAAAAACAATATTATTCTGCCTAGCTTATCCTATCTATATCCGGGTCAGCTTACAGTCTTAGATGCAGCTGAATACCAGTATTTTACCCGGCGACTGCCTATCCAATCTAAAACCAGTAACTGGGTAATACGGTACCCCTTGGCAAGACTGGTTCCAGATATTCTAGATTCTGACTGTCTGTAACGACTGTCAAAATGTTACGTGGTTATTCTCAAACATTTTGGTCTAAGGATAGACAAGGATGAGCGAAAGGCCAGTTCTCGTTCTTAAAAACCGTTCAAATTCAAGTCGCAGTTTCATCCCAACGTTGCGAATATTTTTCAAAAATGGAACGCATAGGGCATGGGTTTTAGTCAGTAAGAGTCTGACACTCCCTTCCGCGCCACCCAGAGCGGAAGGAGTCATTTAATTATTTCCCATCAGTAAAAAAAAATACAGTATCATCACAGCGACAATCAATGTCTAACCTTAGAGGTGTTTTTGACAATTTGCGACTAAGCGCGAATGCGAGCGCTCCTTTCAAATACGAGAATTGCCTCATAGATCATAAAGAAAAAGAAGTAACTTACTATAGCTGACATTGTCACTAAACAGGAGATAAGTAAATAGGACTTCTTGTAAAACAAAGGCACGAACATATTTTTTGTATTTACCTGCCTCCACTTCGTTTACCGCACAAACCAATATCTTCACCTGAACTGTTTTCCCCATTTCCCTTGTAGATAAGATGCTAATAAAAACAATACAACTAAAGCTGGCAATTGACGGGCGACGAAGGCATTCGACTACGCGCCAAGTTACATTTATTTGACGTAGAAAACGTCTCCACTTCTGCAGTTTTGGCAAATAAATGTATCATTCCTTTCCCTGATCTTTTATTTATGTATCTCAGTATCCTTGATACTCTTGGGCTTATATTGTAAGTCCTTTTGAAGGAAACTTCCTCCACTGCAATCGTTTCAATGGGAACGGAAAAACGATCGATTAAAGTCAATAAATAACAAACTGTCAACTTGATTTAATCGAGTTGAGGAAATCACTTCGTAATTGGCTGATATAATGATGATGAATATTTAAGAGAAAAGACATCAGCATTTCTCTTTAGGTATGACAGTAACCACATTCTTCAAACCGCGATCGACTTGTCAAGCAATTTCCCAATTTCACTTTCAAATATACTGCATAATTCCATGTTTTCTTTGACATGGTGATACTGTTTTTAGTAGCCGGTGTCGCCTTCAAGCGACCCGTCTATAACCAGCCTTAACAGCTGTCAGTAATCGTCAAATGAGGCCCGCATGCTGTTATCAACGGTTACGCCATCTGTTCGATGCGTGTGGCCGATCGTAGAGTGAATGACTTCACTATTTAGTATCTACTTGACTTTATCTAGGCTATGGGAAAACTGTTTTCGTTTGGGTTTAAAAAACAAAATGTTCGGTATATTTGTGTAGATGTTTTCCATTTCGTTGAAGAAGCAGACTAGGCTATAATTCCTAAAATTTGGATGACTCATATAATTTTATTTGCTACTGCTTCAGGCATTGAATTGGCTTGCAAATTGTCTAAAACATTCACTTGGTGAATTCAAAACAAAGGTCATTCCAACTAAACTATGATACGGTGCCAAGCTTTGTCTTGCTTTGCTAAACCATTTTACGTAATTGTTATATTAGTATGACTAGTATGAAATGCTACGAACCATTCTAAACCAAACTCAGTCGTCGAAAGTGACTCACCGCCTTCGACCACTGTTTTGACCCATTTCTCACACTTGATGCGTACCATTTGCAGTCTAACTTATAAATAAAACACATTGGCACCTTATAATCTATGTATAATATATCGTCATTTCCCTTTGTAGAAGTATACATAGCAATTTTAATAGGTTTTCCGTTGTTGACTTCCAACAAGCTTTAGCCAATTTGTTAATCGTAGCGCTTTACATGCAAATACCTAAAATCCCATTTTTACATACAGTTACATACACCAGATCTAATGGAAAAGCGCTTAATAAAATCCATTGAACATTTACTACAGTTTAAACAGTAAAAACCAACCAGTCCAATAGTTTCGGACCTCATATAGGCGTTCGATAGACATCGAATGGCGTTTTTCACACATTCTGCGTAGAGGGAATTCCAATCGTTCTGTCGCATGTCCAGATTCCTGTAAATCTGGTTATACTGAAAGCGTCGAAAGCTTTGGAAAACCACAAAGGCCCAGTTCGATTTCGCGGTGTTGCTTGGAAATTCTGGTTAATCCTTTTGATACGATACGATGCAATGTGTTAGTAGGCTTTGGGCTGCATTTAATTGAAAAGGAATCAGTGTTTCTATGAAGCCGTTTTGATTGAGTCTATGTGGCGCTGAAAACGGATTCCGATAAAATACTTCATTGAGCTTGTTGCCGTCTTAACGGATAAACGGATATTGGAAAAATACTTAAAAATGTAGAATAAGATGCGCATGGTGAATTTTAGCAAATTAGGTCATAATAAATTACTCTTCCGATGGTTTGCTAAATTTTGTTTTCATGTTAAAATCACTGCGCTGTTACAAATTACCCGCCATACATTCTAATTACGGCATACCCCAGGGAGCCATCCTAAGCCCCACACTCACCGACTTATATTTTACGCATAAGAAGTCACACTCCACTCATACATATAACATATCTACATTCTCAAGCCCATCTTGCAGAAAACGAAGCGTAAACATAAAACTGGCGGCTACTCACAAAAATATACTCCTCTCCCGTTCCTAGTTCATATGTAAATATAATACATTTATTATGTATTTCTATGTTGAATACGTGTTGCCGTATGAAACGTATGTTTGACTTGTTTATTTAGGCTCGGTTGTTATAACTGTATTCTTTATAAGGGATCAATATCTTGATGGGCACTTTGTATGTTGGTTTTACATAATGTTTCGTGTTGTAAATATTGTATGAGTTTTGATATTTATTCGGTGAGTTGGGAGTGGGAGAACAATACATGTTGCTGTTTTGGCTATCACACCTTTTGTTGTGAACGAAGAGCATATTAAGCTAAACTCTTTAGGAGCTACAACACACAGCAACACACTACTATACAACTTTACTTTGTTTTCATGAAGGTTTAAGAAGCTGTAATTTTGAGTTAAGAAACAAAAAGTACTTAAGCAAAGATTTTAGGCGGCACCGGCTTCTCAAAACTGCGTCCATTACAAAAGAGCTACTAACTTGTTGTACTTAGCAATAAGTGCACAAGATCCTTTGACATAACTCAAATCTCGCTAAGAGAAGTACTAACAATACGACCGGAAAACTCTTCGGATCTCATAGGAAAAATCTTACACAAAAACACCCACACACGCTCTCTCTATCTATTCACCCGTCAAGGACCCGACGTTTATCATTACGGCGTGCGATTGTGCGTACAGACCTCAGCAGACTTCAAAGCCAAATTTCCCTGAAACTAACAAGCCTGGCCAATTATATTTATAGATGGATGCCCACAAATGCCTCCATGATATTCTGCCCTCAACTTTGGCTAATGACAACGACTTCGGAATATCTTTTAATAGAGCCTCAATTTCGGTTGGGCTTCCAACTCTGTATTAATAAGGATCGAATGTACTTAAAGGATTTTGTCGTGAATAAGGAAAATTGTAACGTTTTGCGTTACTATTGAGAACGAAATATGATTTCCGAGAATTAATATAATTGGTTGCTGTTAAAAGGTTGCTGTTATTTTAAATATTGTAGACGAATTAGCAGAACTGTTTACAAATGAGAAGCTACAACTAAAGATAACTGTTGAAACACTTTTAGAATTAGATACAATCTTGAGTCACACTTGTTTGCATCATACCAAAACAGAAATTACAGATCTCACCGCAGTTAATGTTAGTGACGAAAGAAGCCCACTTAATATTAGGCCTACAACTCATCGAGAGGCGCGATGCTAAAGACGAGCAACGCCTTGACGTGAATTAGTTGTAAACGTTCGTCTAGCATTCACTAAAAACGAGATCCTACGATGACTAATCGGTGCAAATCTTTATTGTGGAATTTGAATTGGAACCGTCGCACCTAGATTATAAATTCTTCTTATCTCTAAGAAACGTTAATTTATGCATCCAATTTCCAAAGTCAAATCAGCTCATTCAAACCTAAAAGATGCTATCAAATGCCTAAGAAGAGTAGACTCTTCTTAGGCATTTGATAAGCATCAACGCAAATACGCTTTTATCCAACTCTCCCATCCATGCGTGTGACCCATTGCGTATGTTGCATCACAATTCAAACGAGTAACTCCAACTAGCAGGTCTATCATAGCCTTATGTCCGTGATCGTGCGAAATTATGTAAAACCAAATGACGTAAAGTAAGGGCCTGTTCGCATGAAACGAAAGTGCCATGGTCCAGTAAATCAAGTGGTCTGATATAAGGAGCATTTGAATAAATAAATATCTGGTTTAATGTGAATGAATATTCTATTTTCTGCGACTGTTGTGTCTATTCGTTATCTATTGTCTGGAACGTTAATTAACTGTTTTACTGAGTGTCTAATAATAGGCGCTCGATTTAGTTATTTGAAGTCTGATGATCTTTTTTTTAAGGATGAGTAATCATCAAATGACTCCTTCCGCTCTGGGCGGAGCGGAGGGGAGTGTCAGACTCTTACTGTCTAAAACCCATCCATTTTCTTCCGTTGCGATCCAGGGCCCGCGCTGACTCTTTCGAACAAATTCTGTAACCCTGGCAGGCTCTGGCTCTAGCGGGCCCGACTACTACGTTGACATCTCTTTGAGGCGCATGTGGAACACAACGCACCGTCGACCCGAAACTACGGCCCCCCTGGTTCTGATCGGACGGCGAGCTACCCAACGCTCATCGCCCGCAGGCCCGCGCCTATTGTGGCCGGGAATCGCCCTGCGATTCCCGACGCCCGGGGCATCTTCTTCTGTTTCAGCGGCTGGAGCGTGAGTTCTGCAAGTCGAATGAACTAGGCTGAGTATTTTCTTCGTGTGTATTTCGCAAAGGGCTAATGACAGGATAGACAGTTTCATCCTCATGTGCTATAATAACTATATTTACTGCGAGCAATATTACGTTTGTTAAATGTTACGCTTGGTGAGCGTGAGAAACAATTTCTTTACCAGCGTTCATTGTGGCAGTCTGCAATAACCAAGATATATACATATTTCAAATAAAAATACCTTCCCACTACGTACTTACTTAGTACACTTTTCTATTTGCCAATATCTCGGTAACATAAATAAATGCTCTCATAGACCCGAATAACCTTTGTTCAGCTCTCAAGGTTGTCGTAAATTACACTATGTTTGTATTGGGGTTTCTCTTCTCTAGTTGGCCACTTTGCATCAATGAATAAATAAATGTTTTCTCCATTGAGATTCTTTTGTTGAGATGCTAAAGAAATGGTGTTATAAGAGGAATCTATGAATTTTAGATGGTCTAGGTTTGGAGTGTCAAAACTCAAGCTTTGATTCCCATGTAACTCGAGGGAGGCAAACCGGGTGAGCAGCGCTCAAAACTTCTAAAATCTTAATTGACTTCATCTCTAACGTTTTGTTTTCCCCATGACGATATCGTTGATCCAAAAGTCGTCCCACTTCATCATAATTCCCTTTTCGACCGAAAACTTATTTGGAACTTCAACGAGAGATTTAATGGATGTCGAAAAGTTGGCAGCTTTTATCATTAATTTGGCTTTTGTAATACGATTACATGATACGACCAGATCCGTTTGTGTACTTTCTGTTTTACTTTTCATTATAATAATATTAGGTATCTTTTCATTGTTCCAAATTGATCCGATTTTCGAACTCTTATTGGAATTAATTTAGAAGTTTCGTTGAGGATTACGTTGTTTTCGTTTAATGAAGTTTTGCAATTTGTAATGTTTTCGGTAGCTTCTTTGTTAGTCGTAGATAAGTATTTAAGTAGTACGTAGTCGGTCTGAGGCTTCGGGATTAGCTTACGCGTCGTGCTTTTTAGGTCGGAAACTAAAGACTTTATTCCAAGACATCTTCCTCAGACTCGACTTCACCTCATATCATCAATTCGTCAGTCATAAGTTTATAACCAATTATTTATTAACACTAATTTTAAAATTACTCTTTTAGAGCGTACTGCAATGCGTTTTACACGAGCTGCCTGCGGGCTATATATACTCAAAATTCGTACAATGCCCTCCGCGTGCAATACAACAACGCATTCAGGGTGCTGTTGAGGCTGCCCCGCTACTGCAGCGCATCAGGGTTCGCGGTCGCGCATGTGGATTCTCGGATTCTCTGGTGCGTGGGGTACGGGGCAGCAACAGCAGTATCCTGTCCCTGATTTCGAGAAGGCTGAATTGTCCGTACGTAAATTGCTGCTGCGCATTTCACATGGAATAGTGCAGCCGCGGTGAAGCGTTGAACGGTACTGTCGCTGTGTATACCTCTAGTACAGGAAATTGTTTATGGTGTAGACATTATTATATTAATAACTGACATAGGATAAGTTTTTACTTACAAATGAGTCATGGTTACTTGATGAAATAAATTTAATTGAATTAATCGAGGGTTTTTTCTGTTGTCATGGCAACTGATGACTTATGTAACAAGACCATAAAGTTTAATTATTTCGGCTACAGAATTCTGTCTTTCAAGAGCGACAATGGTCAAAAAATTTTTGTGGCGGGTTGGTCTTGAAATAATGTTTAAAAATATTCCTTGCACCACTTAAAACAGGATGCAAACAAATTCAATTCACATTTTCTCTCCGTAAACATGGAAAATTTAATTTTAAATGCAACAATAACTTAATTAGGGGAATACACACAGGGCAGCAGTTTTCAAAATTAATTAGCCCACCTTTTGTCGCGGGTTCATTTTAAATTTATTTCGATACGTCCGCCATTTTCTGGGTACTGGGTAATTATGTCGGCGTTTCGCGTTATAAGTTGATTCGCTTACGTTTTCGTTTTAATTTCGGTTTTGCGTTTTTTTTTTACCCGACTACGGCAAAGCGAAAAGGAATGGTTATGATTTTAGTTGTCTATGTAGGTATTTTGATTTTGCACCTGAGTATAACTTGTAGGCTACTGCCTACAAGTTTTACTAAAACTGACACTAATGTGTTAGGTATAAATCTTCAGCCATAAGTCTTCAGCCATAAGTCTTTAGCCATAAGTCTTCAGCCATAAGCCTTCAGCCATAAATCTTTAGGCATAAGTCTTCAGCCATAAGTCTTCAGGAATAAGTCTTCAGCCATAAGTCTTCAGCCATAAGTCTTCAACCATAAGTCTTCGCGAATAAGTCTTCAGCCATAAACCTTCGGGAATAAGTCTTCAGGCACTTTAAATTTTTTAATTGACTCGTAATGTCTCACATTTGGAGAAAATGGTGTCTCCTTTTTCAAAGCTTGACTCCTAAAAGAAAGATTGGTCCATTTCAGCTGTGGATGTCACTATAATGTCTTCATTCGAGAAATGGGCAGGTCGATGCAAACTCCATGCCGTCACCCCTCACCCTGCCGTCACATGAACTTGCTACTGCGCAGTGTAGTTTGATTCAACCTGTAACATCAACCACTAGTTTACACTAAAATCACAACAAATTACGAGGAACATCAACATAACTTCGTTAACAACTTCAAGTTAAACTGAGTTACAATTTATTTGGTTGACGCTACGTGTTATGAACTGTCCCTTCCATTGTTTGCTTTATTCATCTGTGGTTCTCGACTGGCCGCTGAAGATAGCCGGTTCTAAAGCCGTTTACTTTCAGTAGGTATATATATGTAGTAGGTATATATATATATAATTCGAAGGGTAAGACGATTTTAAAGTGAAATAGTTTGTCTTGATATGTTTGTATGTTGATTTAAAGTATTGGACAACTCTTATGTGATACAGCTCTACCGCAGTGCGTGAACAAAAGCAGTAAACTACGTTTCTTATTTACTGATATTTTTTAAGAAAAACAGTTTTTTTTATTCCATTACCTATTACTTTATTACCTATTAGTTGCCGGTCGCGGCTCCGCCCGCGTGATTGTCGAAAATTATCCCAAGCGAAACATATTCCCGGGATAAAAAGTATCCTATGTGTTATTCCAGACTATAATCTACCACTATGCCAAATTTCATTAAAATCCATTCAGTAGTTTTTGTGTGAAAGAGTAACAAACATCCATCTATCCATCCATACTTGCAAACTTTCGCGTTTATAATATTAGTAGGATTACCTACTTATTACGTTATATTGACGTCTATGTGAAGTTTCTTCAGTTTGCCGTTCCATAAAAACAATCACGATATTTACTTACCTGAAAAAATCAACTAAAATAAATACACCTTCTGCATCAGAATGCAGTAGGTGTATTTATTTTAGTTCAATCATAGATTTGATACCATCAAATGCAACGAACTGCTTGAAAAGTGACTTGTTTGGAATTCTCCTTCTGGGGCAGTCAGGTACGCCACCCTCAAAACGGCGTACCTACAAGATCTTACATTAAAATCGTAACAACTTCCGACAAAGAAATGAAATAATACGTCTACATCATTCTACCCATATTCCAATTCTGGTTCCCTTAATTAGGGTCCAAGCATTTAGCATACGGGTTCCGTAATGAAAAGGGGCGTAACTGGCGAGACGAGAGTAAATAAAGTTGGACCCTTGTCACCGCCTACGACAAAGCGACATAAAGTCACGGACACACTGAACTTGTGGGTAGATAGTTTACTAATGAACTCAATCTGCCTCGCCTTTTTCCAACATGTTGGAGTCAGCATCCAGTCTGACCGGATGCGGCTGGATACCAGTATTTTACATGAAGCAGCTGACTATCTGACTTCCACGATTACTCCGATTGGTTGTGTATGTGTACGTAGAAAATACGAGTAGGTCGTAACATGGTAATTATACTTGCACGCCACAAAAAGACAGAGGTTAAAAAAGTGGCCAAGTGCAAGTTGGACTAGCACACGAAGGGTTCCGTACCATAAGCCGAAAAAAACGTGTTTCTTGTATGGGGCCCGCTTTTATTTTTATTTAATTTTTAGTATTTGTTGTTATAGCGGCAACAGAAATACATCATCTGTGAAAATTTCAACTGTCTTACTATCACGGTTCATGAGATACAGCCTGGTGACAGACGGACGGGTAACAGTAACAGGGTACGGCACCCTAAAAAGGAGGTACAATGTAAACATTTTAAATAAGATAAGGAATGAAACAGGCCATAAATAGACTAGTTTACCATTCGAACGTCAAAAACAGCTGATACTTTTCTTACCCTTCACTTCATTCAGTTCTATTTCCCAACACATTGCCCACATTAACATACGCCCTTCTTCCTCTATATAGCGTCTTTATAACAATTACTTTTGTTTCATAAAGAAGGGAGATGATGCATTTGTTGATATAAATGATAAAGGCCAGTTAAGTGAAAGGATTACGGTAGTAGCAGTACTCGAAGGTAAACGTGTGTGAATTAAGTGCGTGTTGATAACTGTGATCAAGGGTTTATTGCTACTTGAAGATTTACTTTGTGAGAACTTAAAAACTCATATGGAAAACATGCGTCAGTGTGTCAGTTAGCATTTCAAGTGAATACAATTTGCAATTTTGGTTTGATTTTGGTTTTGATACTTTTTAGCTTAACAACGTAAACCGATATAATTTTAGTTTTAAAAGACAAATCTGATATATATCATGGACATTAAAGAAGAACCCGTAAGTCCGCGGAACAAATCCCACTGTCTGTCTGTATCTAAACCAAATACTTAAGTAGGTTAGGGTCTATGTTTGTGCCGTGCGAAAATCTAATCCGTGCAGTAGCGCTAAAACAGATCTTTTAGCCAAAAAAAGTTTTATTTTTCCAAGGTACATTTTATAGAATGTAGAGAAAGAAGAGTCGGTTAGAGTTGCCAACTTTAAAAAAAATAAGAAATAGAGTATTTCTGATTTTAGAAAGAGTAAATGAAGAGTACAGTCTTAGAAGAAAGAGTACCTTTTATTATATTACCTACTTATTGCGAAACCAAAATGTTGTTTGTTCGACAACTACCAATGAAGCCATGCTCCTTCAATGGAAAACTGCAATGGAAGGATTTCATTCAGTTCAATTAAAATACAGAGTCAACATTAAAAGAGTATTTCTGCGTACTTTATTGCTTTTATAGATGATAAAGTACGTATATGCAATATAAGAGTCCCTACTGTGCCTAGAGTAGTACCCTCAGTCAGCATAAGTTTAAAGAACGGCAACAATTAAATAGTAAATCGTCGCTAACATCATTGCTTACCATCAGGTGAGACAGTGGTTAAACGCGAGCCTACCATTGCTGAAAATAATATCAGCCAAACGAACCTGCTAAGCAGTGTGTACGGGCCTTTAATCACTAGTACTTTAGTTGATAGAGTGTGAAATTACAAAGCTTGAGTTGGGACCTCGATAGCTGCGTTGTGGTGGTCCTATGTTGACATCGATTTGCATGTATTTATCTTTTAGGTAACAGTAGTAGGTTTTGTGGCTGGTAGATTTTTGATTTGAGTTCAAGGTTAAAATGTGGTGCTAGTGACCTTATGTGCTAATTGCGATCCCCCGGCTTCGCAGTGTATTATTGTTCCAAGATAATTAATAATATATGTAATAAAATATAACAAATACCTACACGCTTTCACATTTATAATATAATCTTAGTACCATATTACGGTATGGATATACATTTGGTATGGATACCATACTTCTTCGTGAAAATCAAACAGCCAGTTTTATTAATTGAGTACGATTGAGACATTGTATTTCAAATGTATGTATGTACCTATCTGAATGCTTAATGGCATCAAACAATCGGAAGTTTATAAAGTGAATCAAGCTCGAAAATAATTATGTGTTACGTCCACTAATCATCGTTAAAATCTTCCATTACCTAGATTCTCCTTTGAAAAGATATGTTCCTTACCGCATTGAATACCTAGTTCAATCTTCAGTCAAAAGCCGATTGCCTCACATGAATAGTCTTATGTAAGTATGAACGTTGCAGGTCAATTCCCAGTAGATTAGAAATCGCATAATGCCATTCTTAAATTCGCCTCTGCACGGCAGTTTATTGAACACCTTCCGAGCGGTGGCGTCATCTAGGAACTCGATTAGTGTACTCTCAGTTCCGGTGTAACCACCTAGATGGCGCTTTACTTAATTTCGAACCCTTCAAACTAACTGCAATGTTGTCCAAAAAAGCTTTGATAGCCCCAAAAAGTGAATACGCAGATAACTTAATTAATATGTATAGTACTGGTTCATGGTTCGGTAATATGTCTGCTTACTTGTTCGGTTTTATCCATTACGGAACGTATAGTCTCTATCAATCGTGCTGAAAATATCTCAATAATCTTGTACCTAACCTAAATTCATTCAACTATCAAGGTTTAATAAAACTATTAAAAATTCTTAGCATAATACAACGTAATGACAAAATCGTTTTGTCCGTCAATTTAACGAAAGCGTGTCGACAAGTTCGCAATAACCTTGGACTAGTGACAATGAACTTCAAAATCTGTGATACGAATCCAATTTCTGAGATTTCAAATAAATATTACATTGAAATTGGAATTTGGCAATTTTATCACGAATTGGCAATGTTTATTGCTTGAGAATTTTTAGTGAGGATTTAGAACTGTTGTGATATTTATATGAGAGGCCTCTGCCCCGTGCTGGGGCAGTCAAAGACTGTATTACTCACATGTAGTATTACCTACAGGTATTCTGTGTTTTTGTAGGTATTTTAAAGACCAGCTCAGAAAAATCAGTATGCATAGATATCCACCAGTTAGCAGTGTTATTTCTCGTTCTTTTATTCTTGGTAAAAAATTTACTTACATATTTTTTACTGAACGAGCTATTAAGGTATGTATAACCACAGTTCTAGGTACCAAACCCAAAACTTAATAAGTAGGTACCTAAAACTCAAACAAAAGACGCAGAAAAGATAAACAGAAAGAGAGAAAGCAACGAAGAAAAAAAAAATCTACCCCAAAAAATCCTAGAACCGTCTCGAGGTCCCCAAATCACGTTTGTTGCTACCTGAGCTCGTTTATATTATATATTTGTCTATCCAAGGCCGACACGGCTATAGAAGCAACGGTTGGAACGTGCCCCACTGCCAGAGCCGCAGGATAACGCATAACGAACTTATTCGGCTTTTATAATGATCATGCGCCGTTTTTGGGTCTCTTTGTCGAGTGAGTAGACTGTGGAGGTTTTTAGCGGATGTGTGGTAATGGTTGAGGAGTTTAACCGTTCTCTTTTGGGACTAAATTATTTGGATGTTGCTGTAAACGGTTAGGTACGGAAGGTGGATAGTCCTCGACTTTACCATGTATGATCCTCTATCCAAAAAATATATTAGTATTTTCGTGTCACAATCTCAATCGACGGTGTACGCTACGAACAGATCCAATCACTTAAAAAACCGGCTAAGTGCGAGTCGGACTCGCGCACGAAGGGTTTACCATTATCTATAAAAACAGCAAAAAAAATAAATTTTAATTAGTTATATTTAAAGTGAAAATATAACTAAATATTCTGTGAATATTTCAAGCGTCTACCTGTTGCCGTTATCAATATCGAGCAAAAAATTCACGTTTGTTGTATGGGAGCCCCCTTAAATATTTGTTTAGTATTTGTTGTAATAGCGGTAACAGAAATACATCTGTGAAAATTTCAACTGTCTTACTATCACGGTTCATGAGATACAGCCTAGTGACAGACGGTCGGACAGCGGAATCCTAGTAATAAGATCCCGTTTTACCCTTTGGCTACGGAACACTAAAAATATAGTAGACTGATAAAAATCGAATACCTAGCTAATGTAATGAGTATTCTGACAATTACTTGGCATAATACAAAACGATACTTAATTCAATCTCCTTTGTTACATAGGTACTGTTGGACGATAATATTAATGTTAACTCCTGAATTGTTTCAGAACTGAATCTACGGAAGAGACGGCGCGCTGGCCGCCAAACATGAATTAGATATCGCTCCAACGATATCGAAACGTAAGTATAGCCTAATAAACTAATATTATAAATGCGAAAGTAATTCTGTCTTTCTGGTGGACACCGTCACCTTTGAGCTTCCGGGAGCTACAGTGGTTGGGATTGCGAATAGTGTAGGGGCTTGTCCTAAAACAATCGCGATACCATGATATAGGTAGCGTTGCCCGGCGTCCGGATAAAGCCGGACATAGTCAGGCTTTTTTTATTTAGACGGTGTCCGGCCTATCCGGCTTTTGTTAGGCTTTTTGAATTTGAGTATTATAATTTTTTTTTCATGTGTTGATTTCCGCTCCGCCTATTCCACCTTGTATCGCTAGCTAATTTCTATAATAACAATAGTATTAGTACGTCTTCTATTGCAGTGATAGAAATGAATATTGAATGATTAAAAATAAAGAAAACTGATTCATACAACTATATTGTTGATTCATTCGATTTTAAGGTAAATTTTATGATAAATGATAAAAAGGATTAAAAAATTAAGGGTGTCCGGCCTTTGTCCGGAAAAATGTCCGGCTAAACTGACTGGTCTGTCCGGCATTGCGTTTTGAAGACCCGGCAACCCTAGATATAGGCAAGACTGGTGTCAGATTTTCTGCCTACTGACTATCTACCCATGCACCATATTGTGTACCATTATGACGAGTTGATGAGATCGATTGACTCGATTCATTTACACCTTTATTTACTTTACTCACACTTACAAAAGTAAGAGGTGGAATTAAGTAACTATTATTGAATGGTTCTGTTGCTTTTTTTGTATGAGATTAATGAGTTTTCATGACATCAGACCAAATGAAGACGACCGCACGTTGCCGTCAACTGACCCTTGGCCTGGACAGCGTAGTACAAAGCTTCAATCAAACGCCTACTAACTAACTAATACTGGTTTTGATATCACTGGCGTCCGACCTACTGTACACAACTCTTTTTCGGTTCAATCTCGCCTCACCTCATAATCACACTTATATTATAAAGCCGAAAGTTTGTGTGTGTGTGTATGTTTGTTACTTCCTCACGCGCAAACGGCTGGACCAATTTTGATAAAATTTGGTATGCAGGGAGCTGACACCCTGGATTAACACATAGGCTACTTACTCATTTTATTCAGGGAGTGTGTTCCCTTCGGATAATTTTCGACATTCACGCGGATTATGTGATAAACCGCGTGTAACACCGCGGGGCGCAACTAGTTTTATATGAAGCTCAAAGCCACTTAATGTAGAAATAAAAATAATAAGTACTGTATTTTCACCTAAACTGATTCTTTAAGTAACATACGACATTATTCCACGAGACTTTGGTACGAAAATTTCAAAACATTCTGTTTTACTCGTAACTTACCTAACATTTCGCACATTACGCACTTATTCCCATATTTACTTACAAATAAGTACAGGCGTGTCGCTGTTGTATTTAATTCGTTAACATCTGAACTACAAATATACTCCCTTTTGTTTGTTTTCAAACATTTTGTCTTGATACTTGATGGGCTTTAAGTCAGGAGCGAAAAGATATACAATCTCAACTTCTATACTATAGTAAAACTATAAATGCGAAAGTTTGAATGTTTGTAACTCAATCACGTCAGAACGGCTGAACGGATCTTAATGAAATTTAGCTCAGGGGTAGGTTATAGTCTAGAATAACACATTGGATGATTGATTTTGCTGGGAGTATGTTTCTTTGGGATAATTTTCGACATTCACGCGAGTGGTGCCGCAGGCGACAGCTAGTGCTTATATTGGTAGGCGAATGTGAATGGCTACTCTCTCACTGGTAAGTGATGATGTGGTCGACGACGGAGCACGCTTGCTTAAAAGTAAACTCTTGACTTAAAGACCCTCAGGTCATAGCTATCAGGACAGACATACTCTGGCATGGAAATCCACTCCTTTCTGCAGCTGAACGCGCAATGATAGTAGGTAAAAAAAATAAACGATGGGGAATATCTTGACGTACCTAGATGTTGATCACTTTGTGAATAGATCAGGTAGGTATCTTTTTTGTTTATTGCTTACATACCTACATTCCTAGAAATAGTGTTAGCCTACTAGGTCGCCAATGTAGGACACAAGTAATAGTAAATTTATGAATTTCACGTCTCCGCTAGTCAGCGTTTAAGTCAGCACTTCAAGATATTGTGCATATTGCTGAGTCGAATATGTCCGCTCCTGACGTTAGCCAAACGCAAACGCGGCTGTTAACGTTAGCCCAAGAAACTATAATGTGACTAGCGTTGCCAGGCGTCCGGATAAAGCCGGACACAGTCAGGCTTTTTGATTGTGTGTCCGGCCAAATTAGACGGTATCCGGCCTGTCCGGCTTTTGTAAGGCTTTTTGAATTTGAGCATTTTTTTTTAATTTTTCGTGTGTTGATTTACGTTCCGCCTATCCCACCTTGTATCGCTAGCTAATTTCTATTTAATTTAAGGTAAATTTTATGATATATGATAAAAAACCTTGTTTTACTTTTATAAAAATTGGCGTGTTATTCTAAGACTAAAAATTAAGGCTGTTCGACCTTCTTATCCAAATGTCCGGCTAAACTGGCTGGTCTGTCCGGCTTTTCGTTCTGAAGACCTGGCAACCCTAAATGTTACTATATCTAGTGTGAGTCTTTGGTTGTAGGTAACTATCTGCCTAGTCTTCTCCCAAATATGTTGGTATTGGCTTCCAGTCTAGCCGAGAAACCAGCTAAACCTTTAGTAGGCACGACCGTATTTTAACAGACTTCCGGTGCACCAGAACCATCGACTAGTCCACCGATATTACATGGACCACCGCTTCTCAAAACCACCATTCAACACAGGGCTCTACTTACGCTAGCCCAGCGTGCGCCAGAACCGTCGACTAGTCCACACTTCACCACTACACGCAGCAACCAATGTAACATGGACCAACACATCCCATTACCAACATACAACACAGGGCTCTCTCTACTTTCACTGGACTTCCGATGAGCCAGAACCAACAATAATTAGCTACTGCCAGTAATTTACATGAAGCGACTGCCCATCAACAACCCAGAAACTGAGTATCGCGATGCCCCTGGTCAAGACGGGTGTCTGATTGTCTGGGTGGTCAAAGATCTACAAGTGACAGCCGAGACCAACGCCTTGACGTGCTTGCCTTTCCGGCAGGCATGGAGGAGTCTGTCCGTAGATGACCCATCCATCCGTGCGGTTGTTATTACTAAACCACGAGTTCCTCTAGAGACGGACTTGTAGGTACAATAGGGAATACGCATGAAAAAAATATTTATTATGTAAACAGTTTATCCAGAAATATACAAAAATATAATACTAACAGTGAAAATAGAATCGAAATTGACCGAAAAACAAACGAGATATAACTATTTTAAACAAATATATCTGTCCCTCTCGCGAAAACGCTGTTTTGTATGGCAGCTGTATAGGCGACATAGTATTTGACGTCACAGTTGGTATCGGACTTCTCTTTCTAATTGTCAACTTTGAAGCTTAATTACTTCAACACTGATTAAGGTATTTTAAAAATTCTTTCATAATTATTTACTAGAGATAGTAAGTATTGTATTTTACAAATGAAAAAAATGCATGCGTACTCCCTATTGTATAGCGATGGAAGTTGTACTCATTCGCTGATCTCATACATCTTGATTCCCGCGAAAACGCGCCAAAACACCGGTTTACTACGTATTTAATTAGATTTCATGCACAGAACAAGAATTTCCCATTCGGGTCTCGCGTTGTTTAGGATAATTCAAACAGAAATAATAATTATTCAAACAAAATCCAACGGTCTGATGTTTGCTTAGGCCCTGATTGTACTAACTAATGAATGAGCTGGCAGTTCTTGGAATTTAAACTCTAAAGCCTTTGTTACAGTACACATTTTGCGTTTCGCTCGCTAATTGAGACAGTTGTAACTTTAAAATTTTCGAATTCAGTCGAAAAATAAATAGTACTTGTGACAGAGTTATGCTTTCAATCGAATCTCGTTTGTGCGTTTACTTTTAATTATAAATAATGGCAACCCTGGCCATGTTAAGCCTGATTTATTATTATTTTGAGATGAAAAAGTAGAGGTATAATATATTCGTAGCCTCCTTTTGACTTTGCCGTAGTCGGGTCATCATCATCATCAGCCGAATGGCGTCCACTGCTGGACAAAGGCCTCCCCCAAAGGATGTTGCCATAATCGCCATGGCAGGCGGGTTGGCGATCGCAGTGTAGCTGTTGCAATGCACAGAGAATGCTGCTGCCCATTCTCTGGTGAGTCCCTTAATCGCCTCTTATGACACCCACGGGAAGTGATGGGATGATGCTATTCTTTTACGTCCGACACCATACAGAACAGTAGTCGGGTAATAAATGAGCGAAATTCTGAATATTCAATTTTGCAATCTTCTTAAGTATGTACTTCTACGTAGAAATATTTGATGTTCGTAGTGAAAGTTTTAATCAGCCGGTCGATTCTGTAAACAAGTCGAAGTGAAGGCTTTGGTGAAGTGATCACGAGGTGAGCTGTCGATCCATAAAATCAAGATTTCACGTGATCACGAAGTAAGCTGTCCACCCAAGCCTTCATTCACTTCGACATGTTTACAGAATCGACTGGCTGCATTTTTACTCGACTACGGTGAAGCAAAAGGAGGGTTTTGATTTTTTCCAACGCACTTCATCTCACCCCCAAAAAATCCAGGCTTAACCTTGATCTACAGCCATCTGAGGCACCACGATAGCCCTTAAATTATTAATAACACAACCGTGTAATAAGCTCAGACAAGTGAACTTATTAAAAATGAATCCCAAGAGCTGTCTACGAACGACGTATTAAACTTACAAACTGGTTAACTTACGTTAAGATTTATACCAAATTCAGTTTGCTCAGATATGAATATTTGATTTACGATAAGAGCTTGTGCTCACGACGCGGTTTACGCTCGTGAGCAGAGCGGAATTGGTTTCGAGGGTGTTGTCTTGAATTTTTGGTGAGATGATACCGGTTTAGGCGGTTAGGTTAAACCTTTTGAACGCTAGAGCTTTTGGCGTATTTCCCCCCCCACGCTAAGCTACTATATCAACGGTCCTTTCGTCACATATTTGTGACATCAAAAGGTAAAATAGCACTGCCAAGTTCTTTGTTAAACATGCTATAATAAATAGGCTCGTGGCTTAATAAAAACCGCTGCACGTGTCGTTCTTGAATCTTAAACAACGCTTAAAGAGGTCGATGCATGGATGGGCAACCCTCACCGAAACTCCTTGGAAAACACGTTAAGCAGTTATTTGACGAAAGTCTATAGAATACCTGTCTTGCCATTAGATGTCGATATCGTTAAACTGTAACTGGGTTTTGGAGATCGGATAAGCAGATGCTCTATGTAAAATACAGGTACACAACTAAATCCGGTTAGACTGGTAGCTGATCCCAACAAAGTTCAAGAAAAGGAGGCAGATAAAGAATATTGGTTACAAGGGCAAACTTTTGACTTGGCAAGAACTTACTCCAAATAAAAATATTGATTGAAAATTTTAAGCAATTGGATGCCTGAAGCATTGCAAGAATCCTGAAAATTACGTTTAAGTCTTTACCTGATAAGTTGGCTGGCGCTTGTTATTTTCAAATTCCAGACATATTGAAAGCGCAGGCGAGCGAACGTAAATTGTCTCGTCTGATCTCACCTTAATGCTCTGAACTCATATACAATCATAAAATAACGGCTGGAATATGATAGCGAAACCTTAATCTTAAAATTACTATAGTAAAGCTGTTCAGAAACCCTTAGGTACTCACCTTTTAATCGTACGGCTGTATCAAATACAGTCAGGATTCGAGATTATTATGCAAATTTTGGAACAACATTTTCTGTGTTATACACGACAGAGTTGAAATTCCATTGCTACCCATACCATTATTTCTAGAGCCCTTTTAATGCGTCACTAAAAAATAATTCAAAATATACTGTTACGCGCCAGAATTAATGTCGGGTACATTAAGTTACTACTAGCGCCATCTAGTATCGAGTAGCAGAACTAGTAGGGTCAAGTACCTTCTAGACATTTCTTTGCCAGAACATTCTACACTTCTCGATATCTGGTCAGTCAACAGCGGTAGTTACGAGTACATTCCAGATGATTCGAGAATAGAAGTTTCTAGAACTAACTGTCCTATATAAGGAGTGCGTAGTCCGCGACTGAGGCAGTATTGGATTAGCGATACAAGCGAATACTTCGGAAGCGATCTTCAAGTGCGATTAAAGTGATCAGTGGTGAAGTTGTGTTCTATAATTAGTGAGTTTAAAGTTGTAATTAGTGTTTTTAAATTAAAGTGTCATTTTGGTTATTTAATCGGCTGTTTTTATTGTCACGAACCCCAAGCTCGTAACAATACTACTCTTAAGTCAAAACTTGAATTGATGGCGAGGGAGCGAGTATCTAGTATTTGATCTATTACATAAAATACGTCGAAAAAAGGTACCTACGCATGTATCTGCTGCTAAAATAATTACCATCGATTAATTATATTTATTTTGTAAAATTCATTGCCTTTTTTGGCTAGTTTAAGCACAGTATATATAGATATCTATATACTGTGGTTTAAGTTAGTTGAAGCCGATATGTGAATATCACACTAATATTATAAAGGCAAAAGTTTGTGAGTGTGTATGTGTATGTTTGTTACTTCTTCACGCGCAAACGGCTTGACCGATTTAGATGAAATTTGGTATAGAGATGATTTGAGTCCCGAGAAAGGACATAGGATAGTTTTTTTTATCCCGGGAGTATGTTCCCTTGGGATAACTTTCGACATTCACGCGGGCGGAAGCTAGTCTATAATAACCCCGCTAATGCTGAGCATGAGCTTCGGGCTCGATTCTCGGATATCGGGAATTAATTCTGGATTTGTCAACAGCAGCCCGCATTCTATACTTAGTCCTGTCGGTTTCTACCTGCAACTTGCTCGCATGCAAGTTGTATTACATCGCTGGCTAACTAGGTAGCATGAGCTCAATCGCTCTTTCGCGCCCAGCAATGTAATTAAACTAGCATGCGAGTCGCTCGCTGATAGAAAAAAGGCCTAAGACAGTCCCGTTTACGAAGTTAACTAGACCTTGAGAACAGTCGATCAAAGTCTAGAATTCACTGTTACGTAAAAAGACAAAGCAATAAAGGGCAATTCTGTAACTGATCTTGAATTCCACTTGGAGTAAGCACATGTTGAGCGAGAGTGGCTTCGCACTGTTCTGACGTAGTGATTTATAGTTTCAGAATGACTTCGTAAATAAATAACAGAAAGAAGTTGTCTTATTTATTCAGTAAAATATAGATGCGAAACTACGGTTTTACGACTTTTGGCTGAGACTTGAGATATTAGAACAAGTAAGATTATTAAATATTTCAAAATCGACGTTTTTAAATCAGACTTTCGGTTTTGCAACTGATCTAAGGGTTAAGTATTTGGATTTAAGAAAGTGTCAAACTCTATTCTAGAATGTCAAGTAACGGCAGGTATTCTGTCAAATTTTCCCAATCAACCTTGAACCTAATGCTTTAGCGATAACGTTGAAAATCTATTAAGGAAATTTGACAGATTGTTGTAGCTTGATGTGCCTCTAAATTATTCTGCTCCGGACTCAAAAGCCACATACCCCAAAAACTCAAGCAAAAGCCAGTACAAACACAAGATAGAAATCTCAGTGTCAGCCCAGTTTACGAACTATTAAACAGCCTAACATTTTTAATTGACAGTTTCTAAAGATGACGTCACCTGTTACGCAAGGACTTGAATCGTAGGCGCAGACTAGACCCTGCGTATGCGCAATAATGAGCTGGCGAATTGTCAACTGTGAAAGCTTTTGTTATAGTCCATTTGTTGGAATTTATTCGTTTTTTTGCAGTTGGTTCCTGATTTGGCACACTTGAAAGAAAGAAAATCAGTTTATTCTGCCGGAAAAAAACGCACAGAAACACGTATCAACTACAATTATAACAAAAATAAATAAAAAAAACAAAAACGCATCACTATCAGCCCATGTCAAGACCGGACATGATATTGCTTCCTTAATTTCTTAATATTTGAAGGACAGTTTATGGAATCTTCCTATCAGATTGGTTCGATATCCCATCAACATTACCCCTAATACGCACTTCTGGAACTCTGTAAAATATGTTCCCTTAAAATGATTTCCGACTTTCACGCGGGTGAAACCGCCTTGCAGAATTTAGTCTGTAGATAAAGTCTTTTTGCTTATGGCATCGGGCTTTTTTTTTAAGAATGGTTAATCATCAAATGACTTCTTCCGCTCCGGGTGGAGCGGAAGGGCGTGTCAGACTTACTGACTAAAACCCATCTGTGTTCCTTCTAAAGCCCTTTGCGTTCCAGGGCCGCGGTGACTCTTTCGAACAAATTCCGCAACCCTGGCAGGATGGCATCTGGCTTACCGCATAAAATTAACTGCCCCTGTTACCTTCTTTAAATTGATTTCCTGATTGTCTATCATCCTCTTCAAATCTCGCCAGTCATTGCTAATCTCCTTTCGCCTTTCTTACGTAATTATCACTCACTGCGAAGCGTTCATAAAGTCTACAATGACAATAAACCATGATTAGAACAAGCAGAACATTTTATTTGGTTAGTCAGGATATGGATAAGACGTAGATGTCCAACATTTGGACTCATCCGTAGGTATTTTGTTCAATTATATCAATCTTCCTAAAAGTTACAACGGCTTGCGACAGATGTGTGATCCAATCTATCGTGTCGAATTGAGTTCGTGATCCGTAATCAAATCCATGCTTCCATACTAATATTACAAATGCGAAAGATGTGCGTCAGTCTGTTTGATACCTCTTCACTTCTATATAGTTGAACGGAATTTGATGAAACTTGGCAGAAAGTAAGATGTCCTGCCATGTCCTGGATTAGGACAAAGGCTACGTATTGGAGAATGTTCTCTTGGGATAATTTTTGACTTCAACGCGGGCAAGCAGAAACTAAATAATGTTGGATTTCACACCCACACATCTGTCTAGCAAGCACTAGACAGTGATATTAGTATAAATACAGACAAAAGCTTACAAAAACCAAAAACTGCTGGTTCTAGACATCATCGAGCATCTAACTGAGCGCTCTACGTCTCTATTTATACACTAAGAACTCGCTCAAACGCCTTTCACCCGTCCCTCGATCACATCACAGCCGTAGATCACTTGTCCATTGTCATAATTGGAGCTAAATTCAGGGTAATATAAATAGATATATTAACACGACCATCTGTTCTAGATCGACGTAAAATAGGTATATTTTTTAGACCTAAGACTTATTCGGTAAACAAAGACAGTTTGAAACTCCCAAGTTTTTCAAAATATGAATGAGATGGATCACATCTAAAACATCTTCGTACCACATGAATTTGCTCCTTATATATATATTAGTTTACTGTATACTATATATTACTAGCTGTCCCGGCAAACTTTGTTTTGCCATATAAATTATTTCTAGTGAATATTTTAGTATCGACCGCCGAGAGTAGAAAATAATTAAAGTACTAATATCGCTATTAAAAATAGGGGTTCGTGGTAGAAGGGTGAAAATTTTTGTATGTATTTTGTGATGCCAAATCATAAAAAAAAAACAAAATTTGGGGTGGACCACCCTTTTCACTTAGGGGTATGAAACACTAAATATACACAAAAAATTTTTTATAAGAATCGGTCAAGCCGTTTCGGAGGAGTTTTGTTACAAACACTGTGACACGAGAATTTTATATAAAAGATATTAGTTTACTAAATAGAACAAGTAGAAAGTACACTAAAATTAGTGTAGTTGGCCATCATCATCTGCCCAGCCTTTCGAATTCTCGTCTATCTAAATGCAACAGAGTACAAGTATCCACTTGATAAAACTCGTTGCTGGCCAAAGATCTTAATGATAGTAGGTAGCGACGGCATAAGTCACTGCAGTGACAATGGCTTCCTATCAGCGTCATTGAATTTTTTTCAACACTATCTTTTTCACATTATGTACGCCACTGTAGTGTTACGCCATTTTGATCTTACAAAGCTTATGTAAGTATTACAGTTCAAGTTGAGATTTCTATGCGATTGTTTAAAGTAACAGCTGGTCACTATGGCTGACTTACAACTTTTTTTACAACCAATAAAACATACGTTGCAAACCCAAGGTTTTTGCATTGTGTAATGAAAATAATTGTTTCTATTCT
Organism: Mamestra configurata; assembly: GCA_002192655.3. NCBI lineage: Eukaryota > Metazoa > Arthropoda > Insecta > Lepidoptera > Noctuidae > Mamestra > Mamestra configurata. Next base: position 164,377 of record NDFZ01005046.1, read on the forward strand.
TGCTTTATGCTTATGTTGCAACATCGTATGTAAAGTAATGTTCATTATTATTAAACTAGGTCTTGGTTTGTCAAGGTCAGACTGGCTTGTAAATTAATCGAAGATTGTAAGAAAATCAAATGGGAGTAAGGAAGCGAGACCATTTTTGTTTTTTTTTAAGGATGGGAAATCATCGAATGACTTCTTCCGCTCTGGGTCGAGCGGAAGGGCGTGTCAGACTTTTACTGACTAAAACCCATCCGTGTTCCTTCTAAAGCCCTTTGCGTTCCTGGGCCGCGGTGACTCTTTCGAACAAATTCCGCAACCTTGGCAGGAGCGAGACCATACCCACCCATCATGGTTTCAACTGAAAGACGTCCGCTGGGCATGGGCCTCCCCCAAGAGTCGCCACATCGACCGGTCCTTTGCGTCTCACATCCTGCGGACTCCTGTGGTCTTCACCAGATCTGCAGATTCCTGTGGTCCTTGTGGGAGGCCAAGCTTCCTTGGCAAACTTTTTTGGCTTACGGCAAGACCGTCATGCGATTGTACCGCTCATGGAATGTCACTTGTTTAGAGCCACATATCACAAAACCGCAAAGTATTAACATGTTGGTAGGGGGGCTAATATAATCACCGTCAATTCTCAAACGAAGTCAGACAAATTAAAGTATCGCGTCCCGTAGAGGAAACTTTAAAAACAATAATAAAGTTACTTGCTATTTTTGACTGGCCTGTTGGTCGAGTGGTTAGTGACCCTGACTGCTAAACCGGAGGTCGTGGGTTCGATTCCCACCCAGGACAAATCTTTGTGTGATGAGCATGATCATTTGTTCTGTGTCTGGGTGTAATTTGTCTATAATATGTATGTATTTAGAAATATATAAGAATGTTTATCAGTTGTCTGGTTGCCATAGCACAGGCTCTGCCTAGTTTGGGATCAGATGACCGTGTGTGAGTTGTCCCAAGATATTATTATTATTATTATTAAAAGCCAACGTACAAGACTAACTAGAAACTATATTTTGAAAAGTAAACCAAAAATAATCTCCTCGAACAAACAGAAATCGGAAGCTCCCAATTTAAAAGCGTACCTAAAAACAACATCCTTTCAGACCGACTTCGTATGTCAAATATGCAATAGGTATTTACTCCCGTCCGAGGCTCCGAGAGTTATTCAAATATGGTTGAAAGCCAAACTATCGTTCCTCTCTCTAGCCGGCTTCAGTGCACCGATTTTGTGGCGTGATGCGTTGAATCTGACATTTTTTCATTTCCATACACTTTTCGGGGCTCTTTTCAAAAAGTTTTCGCTTATCGAAACTCTGTTGGTTTTGTATCTTCTGGGTTATGAATTTTTTCAATCGTTCTCTTAATAATTTCGTAACTGGTTGGTGCATATTCTTTAGCTTTTTGAAAGAAAGTTAGATCATCTAGCTAGTACGAAATAGAACCTTTAATAATAATAAGTACCTGGATGACCAACCTTTGCTTGTTTTTTTATTGGGAAAGTTTTATCGCCCCCAAAACCTCCTGCATACTTAATTTCATGAAAATCGTTGGAGCCGTTTCCGAGATACAGTTTATATATATATTTTTATTTTTTATTTAACATGGGTTTGCTCTTGACTCTAGTCTAGGTCATAGATGACAGAGACAAATTCGATGATGGAGCGAGCTTACCCAGAAGAAGCCTGTTCACTCTAATTTTGAAGAGATTAGGATTGTATGTGTATATATACAAATGAATTGCTCGTTTATTATTTATATCGAGTATTAGATTCAGATCATCGCTTTCAATCAGGTGAGATTCCGGTCAAACGTGACCATACCAACAATAAATAAATAAATACAAATGAGTAAAATTATTAATGTCCAACACATCTCCTTGTAAGTGTCGATACTGCAAAATCTAATACTTCCGACGCTACTTTACTCCCCTAATTCAGTTCAAGGATATCCAAGCAGACGACTTGGCAAGTACCGGGTTCCTCCGAACTTCATCGATACACACTCTTGATGAGTGTATGTGTCGATGAAGTTTGGAGGTTAATGTAAGAACTCAATTTAATCCTGTCAACGTGACATTTTATTACGCATTCCCTTACTCCGTAACGCATTCCAAAATAATAATGAAAACGAATGTGATAACTAAAAATATATTTTCCAATACTTCTATATGAAAAGGAAGTGTTCAGGATTTATTTTCGGTTCCCTGTTATTATACAACGTCCGTTCATTACGTGACCGCCCGGATCAAATAAATATTTTGCGAGCCACAGATAAATTTGACAGCTAACATGGTTAATTTTCGCTTTAGGCGCGAAAGCGGCTGCCTTTGCGGAAATAACCAAGTTTCCGTAATATGAATTTAATACCGTTGGCTTGTTTTACACAATAAAAGTTAGAACTTGGGAAGTGGGAATTGTATGAAGAAATATTCTGTGCTATGTTTCTTGTAGTCAAATAGTTTTGTATCTTCCTACTGCTGGGAATGTTTTCTTTCCATTTGTGCCTTAATAACACCATATTTCATTCACCTTTTTTTTTGTGATGGGAAATTATCAAATGACTTCTTCCGCTCTGGGTAGAGCGGAAGGACATGTCAGACTCTTACTGACTAAAACCCATCCGTGTTCCTTCTAAAGCCCTTTGCGTTCCAGGGCCGCGGTGACTCTTTCGAACAAATTCCGCAACATTTCATTCACTTTTAACAATTTTGCTGTTTGATTCAGAAGCTATGGGAATAAACATCTTCAATCATCTCATCATCCCTCTGAGAAGTTCATATGTACGTATTACTAACGAAAAAGTCGTATAGTTCAATCCATAGTCTTTCGAGCTCTGGTATATTTCGAAATAGACGCTCACAGTACATTCATAAATCAGTAGAGTACAGAATAATTAGCGTAATTACTTTAAGCGCTGTCGTAGACACACGCACAACAAGTAATTAATAAAATGTATAGACAGACTGTGACCTTTATTGAACAACTTGATTATTCACCAGATTTCAATCAACACTGACAAAGTAATCTGCTTGATACAGACTAAAATTTCATGTAGTACTTGGCGTAAAACTCGAAAGGATCGTCAACTGTTGTCGTAGAAGCGTCTAGACTTTAAACAAATAAGATTATAAACCTTGTTCGTTAATGAATCTATTTTATGATACATTTTATTCGAGAGATAAATTCTGTTCTGCAGACAATATTGTTCAAGTTTCTGATATCGTGCGCTCCGTTCTTAAGCACTCGAAAGAACGTTGGAACCCGAGTCTTCTTTTGTCTTTGCGTAATGTGAGGATCTTTGAACAATTCTAGAAATTCTTATTGCGTTGTAGGAGTCGAAAGTGAGCTGGTAGTACCTGTGTTTCTCAATCTTCTGTTTGTCTTTGTGATGCACAGAGAAAAATAGAATTGTTTCGTAGGTACGGGAAGTTAATAAACATTTCAGTCCACAATTCTAAATAGTCCGTCGAATAAACCGCAGATGAAAAGAGAAAATTCTAAGCTGACTGTGGTTGTACGAATATAAGTTTATAACTAGGTATGTGGAGTCGACTCCGGAAAATATTTACACATTTTTATGGCAAATCCCAAAAGCAGAACGTTACTTTTGATATACCCAGAATTCCACGAACACGGATAACCGGATCACGAACCCTGTCCAAAACTTTTCATTCCAAGAGAATATCAAAGCCTGGACACACGGGTCGATTCCGCGAATCGGAATTGAATTTAATGCTTTAAAATCCGTACGGATTTAATGTTTAATTCTCTTTTCGGACGCGGATGCGGTCGCAACGGACGCGTTACAGAAAACCGCGGCAATGCAATGCTTCGGTTGCTGGCTATGACGTTTGGTTTGAAATGCAATTTTAAATGAATTCGCGAAATGAAATGCTTATTTGCGCTTGACTTCTCTTGAAAGATATTGTTTAAAGAAGATAAGTACAAAAACTTTTTGTCTTATAATTTTGATGTGCTTTTTCAAGCTCGAAATTACATCTTACCTACGTAAAAAAAGCCAACAAAAATCTTGTTAAAGAGTCTGTTATCATGTGATTTACTTTACATTAATAACATTTTCCTAAACGTTACACAATACACGATTTCCTAATCTACTGCCTGTTACCTTCCGTAAAAATATTGTTTACCCTTTTAGAATTAAAATATTTTTTAGTTGGCTGGACGGAGATGAGATTTTGTGTACAGTAGGGTTGTCTATTTTCTAATTTAGAAATAACTCAATTTTCTTTTATGTTATTAAAAAATAAGCCGAGAATAAACAAAGAAAGCTCGCTCCTACTAATATGAACGTAAAGGGATAATTCTCGAAAAAATGAAACAGAAATTTACTGTAGCGTGAGATAATCGTAAAAATATTTAAGGAGACAGCTATTTTTGTAAAAAAAGACACAAGGACTCTTGAAAAACCACCAAACTAATAACAAGAGCTTTTTTTGAACGTGTCTCTCGAGAAAAGTTTTTTTAAACAACACTTCAAATCGACAGTAGCTTGTATCCACTTATTTTCAAGTACTTGCTACCAAAATACACGTAAGCTTTGTCGTTTTGCGCGGGTGTGCCTGTATTTTTACCTACTTGTCTTTAATATAAAACAGATGTCTTTAAGTCGCTTTTACTGAAGTGTAGGTTTTTATTCTTTGTTAATGTATTTTTTTTTTGTAGCGGCAAGCTTTACTGACAAAAAATCTTCAATGTGAATAACATCCATTGCTGTTTTTCGTCAACCATTTTCAGTTTCCGTATTATTTTTCACTTTTTGTTAGTGATAGCGTGACGGTTGATATGACAAAATGGAAGAAAAAAAACGTGTTGCGCCGACCCCAAGTAACATGGGATGAGGGCAGAAAGATGATGATGATTATTTTTCACTTTTATTGGTTAATTTAAAACTATGTAGTACTAAAACTTTTACCAACGTATCAGTTTAACCACTAAATCCCAACATTCATGTACCAAAAACTACTCTCAGTTAATCTAATAACGGTGACAACACTATTCTCACCGGCAATCTGAATAATTTAACGCAATTCCGGCGTGTCGTAACGCAACGCTGTCAAACTCCTAATACAATAGTTCAGGATTTGTCACACGTACGTACAATGTAAATTAACAGCCCAGAGTTTAAACTGCTAATGTAATTAATTATCATCCATAATTAAGACTCGCGTAGTGTGTGCGCACATTTGCATAAAGTCTCCCGTTCGGCGTACCGTCTTGTTGACTGAGTTTTGACGAATTTGCTTCGTTGCGTCAATTTTCGTGACAGTGTGGGAATTAAGGGTTTATTGACTGTTTCTCTTGAAGGGTTTTGATTGCGTTGAGGAAGTCTTGATTGGAAATAAGGTTTAATTCGGCAAAAAGCCTCTGTGAAGCTGGGTACTGACCGGTGTTACGGGCGGTAATGTAACATTGGCAGCGAGCATGTTATGTTACACCGTGTCCTAAAATCCGTGTAAAACGAAACACATACACATCATGTTCGTACTCGTTTCCACTTACTGACTGCACGAATGCTCGCTTTGTAACATGTTACGCCCTGTAACACCGAGGTTGTTTGGTGTGAATTTAAGTCCGAAGAAGCATTACTCTACTTTTAAACACTCTTTACCTACCAGAAGACCAAAATAGTCAGATAACTTAGTACCTAAGGAATTCATTAACTATTAAATAGACCTCCTATGCTTGACTGATAGAATAGAATAATTTATAAAAAATATACTTAATTGTACATCAACTTAGTTACTCAACTAAAGGTAAGTGCAATGGCGGTCTTATCGCTGACTGTGCTGTTATATCTACTGATATCTATTGATTGATATAAAAAAAAAACCGGGAAAATGCGAGTCGGCCTCTCAAACGGACGATTCCGTATCATAAACAAAAAAATCACGTTTCTTGTATGGCAACCCCGTTTAATTATTAATTTAATTTTTATTATTTGTTGATATAGCGGCAATAGAAATGCACTCTGTGCAAATTTCAACTGTCTGCCTCCTACGGTTCTTGAAGTATAGCTCGCTGACAGACAGACGGACGGATTGACAGCGGAGGCTTAGTAATAGGGTTCCATTGGTTACTCTTCGGGTACGGAACCTAAAGCATTCAAATTCAAGCCGCAATATCATCTCAGCGACATTCAATGTCAAAATGTTGGAAAATTAACGGTGTTTTTGACGGCTTGCGAATACGAACCTTAACCTTTTGAACGCCATTGTCACATATATGTGGCAAACGAAAGTTTACATGTACGACAAACGTCACAAATATGTGACAAAAAAATACAGCGAATTCGTGGCCTGGCTGGTCAGGGGTACGCCGATGCGTTTATGCTCTGGCATTCAAAATGTTAAAAACATGTGATGACTTGGGTATCCAAACATCTGAATCTCCTATATTTTTGCGTTAGGGTTTTGTTTTGTCCATTCCCATTGGCCAAGGGGCTTTTACAGGCCTTACCTGTTTCACCGAGTTACGTCCTCAAGGGACCACTTATCAATGTTGTATCTTTGTGGCCACCCTCCAGTTTAGCAGGTAGTATAGTTTGTAGGCACTGTAAAAATCACACGAAAAAATATTAGAATTTATGAATTTCAAAGATTATTATCATGGCGTGTCCTGTAGTTAGCATAATGCCCCGCAGTGGGACAACATAGGAGAACTAAAATATAACTGTTCTAGATTGTACTTCACCTTAGTTGCGTGACGTGACAGCTGCAAAAAATCCTAATAAATAAAATTTCTTATCCATTGCTTCTATGAAAAAAAAAATTGTCTGCTAAGCGACGTAAAACACGCAATGAATACTGTTGAATTGATACAACGAAGGGGCTTGCGATCGATTGCGTAAATTAGTGAGTAACACAAATACACCGCTTGTACATAAAAATGTTGTTTTAGTAATGAAAATATTAATTGGCTCATTAGCTACATATTCTACAGATGGCTGTATTTATATTTTGTTTGAAAGCTCAATTTGTTCTTGAATAAACACTTAATTTCATAAGTTAAAGCAACATCTAATTTAACAAAACATACATCTAATTTAGTAACATTCATGTTTAAATTACCCGATTTTAACAACGATTTTTAGGTCAAAGGCTAAACTAATTTTTGTTAACTCGTTTCGTTTTAATTAAAGTTAACAAGCTCTAGGGAAATACATTTCATGTTTTCATATATTTTTTGCTAATGACATGAATATGGTAAACATTAGGTTATTGTGTGTGACCTTCTCATGGCGTCCTTTGAATTTAGTATAACTACAAAAGGTATAGAATTCACTTATTTATATGTCATGTATATAACTATCTTTTTCCCGCGACTTCGTATGAGCATATGCAGGTTTTTCCCGTAACGAAATCCTTTCTTAGTGCTCCCCTACCCTCCCCAAGGAACCTACATGCCAAATTTCAGTTCAGTTTTTTCTACGACCAGTAGTTTCGGCTGTGCGTTGTCTGTCAATCAGTCACTAAATCAGGATTTTTTCAGGATATTTTGACTACTTTAGCCATGGGTAAGTGTACAGACATCTTTGAATCACTTTAGCAGTCGCAATATCATATCAAAGACAATCAAGGTCAAAACCTTATTGAAATTGAGGAGAGGGGTTTTTGACTGTTTACAAATGAGACGCGAATGCGAACTTTTTTTTTAAATACGCGTATTTTCTCTGGGCTCTAGACAAACCGACATTCAATACACGCGACTTTTGAGTTGCCAAAAATGATCATTTGACATTTTGAGAGCTCTCAAAACTTGATAATTTTACGAAAAGTCGCATCAAAATCCACACCAATTATTCTAGCTAGAGCACTATAAACGTTCATAACAACATAGCTATACAACAAATCGTAGCAATCGTTACCTAACAAAGAGAAAACGGATCCCTTAGCGGCTAAGAGATTCATCCAATTATCACGGGTAGTGCGAACTCGGAATGACAAGCGCGCAACAGAACTGTTACTGTAACACCTCGCGAGTTTGTTGCTGTAACGACGGCAGCTTTTAAAAGTTCGGATGTTGAGACTAATGATGTGTTTGAATTGACAGTTCAGGATCTTATTTGAGGAACTGTAGCAAAGTGACCTGTAAGAGTCTTATCTAAGGATGCTTTGGAAAGATTTTGGTGACAGTGGATGTTTTGTTATTGAAAGCCTCGCGTTTGACCACAATCTCTCCTGATGGAAAGCGATGATGTGTTCGACGATAGAGCACGCTTGCCTAAAAGTAATATATTCGCTTGTAGGTACTCCTTGGCAGTATGCACAATGAAAGAACATTTAATGGAATCCAAGACTTACAGCCCCCCCTACTATGAACTGCCAATCCCATAAGGGTTTCGTCGTTAGAGAAAGACGGAGCTGTATAAGACGTATAGCACTGTTCTTCTCACAATGGATTCATGAAGACAATCACACATCGTAAGGGGACAGAGTGCCAATTCTACTAATTTTTAAGCAACGTTCACTTTCACATGTCAGTCGCAATCTAGAAAGAAGAAAGAAAGGAAAAGAGAAAAAGCACACCAAAAAAAAAACTAAATTACAAAAGTCGTAAATAAATCAAACTAAATCTGTCGTAAAGCCTCAATTTCCATACATTTACTCCTCACATAACTACCTAAAACTAGACTAATTATGTCAAAAGACTGAAAGGAGTCTAGAAATATGATTAGCTAAACAAACAAAGAGATTTAATTTCAAATATTGTTACACTGTGTTACCAAATCCTAGAAACAGTTGAATTTTAAAGCCAAATTAAACATTTCAAAAATAATAAACCACTAAGAATACAATAGCTACATTATACTAATCTGTCCTATACACTTTATTATCTCAAAACCAGTAAGTTTATATTCAAAATTATAAAGGTTTTTAACCCAACACTTTTATCTGATGGGTCTGTAGGACCCCTGCAACAGAGAAATAAAGGGTCCCAAAGGAGGGTTTATTGTACCAAAAGGTCTTTGTTTTGGGGGGTTACTGGTGGGCCTACGCTTCTGTTTGAATTTCGACCCGAATTCGTATTGAACTGAAATAACATGGCCTGTGTTGTGTTATGATTAAAGGTTTCTCAAGAGAACATGTTCTCGATTGTCTTGTGAATATCTATGACATGGCAGGACTAAAATTGACTGGGTTCTGGGTTAATTCTTCTGGACCTTGGCACAAACACATGAGTAAAGGCTCCTCCGCAGACATGTACAAATACAACAATGCGACGACGTATTGTCATATAGGTAAAAGTTCTATCTGTATGGTAAAAAGATAATGCATCGTTGCCGAATTGTCGCGTCGCACCTGTCTGTCAGACATCCTTATATCGTTCGTTGGCTGACGTTATGTTCTGTGGGTGTCTTTTTGTTTATTCATTTCAACTAATTTATTTGTGTTTTTGTTTCAGGTAAGTACATACTTCTGATCCGGATGAACATTGATTCGGAGGGGGTGTAAGTATACTTTACTTTAAATAATTTTATTGAATCACGTAATTTACGGTAGGTAGGTATGCTTCTTTTAGACAGTGCAACTAATTTCTTCCGTCCACGACACTAATTATCCGACTGAAAGAAAAGGGTATTGTTTTTCGAGAGTATGTATTTCAGACTTTTCGTCTATTATCTAATTCTAGACTAGACTAGATAGAACCCAAAAACGCTGCACATTTAATGTTGTTTAATATAATTGTGAAATATTTTAAAATTTGATGATAAGACCCCGTTTTTCCCATTAACATTAATTTCATGTTAATTCATCTTTATACTGCGTATTAAAATGGTTAAATTATCATTTGCTCTGTTGTGCCCTATTCACATTATTCACGATTTCATCATCATATGTATATTCATCATCATAACAGCCGAAAGACGTCCACTGCTGGACATAGGCCTCCCCCAATTTTGCTATTATCGCCACGCTTGGCAGACGGGTTGGCGAACGCAGTGTAACTGTTGCAATGCACAGAGAATGCTGCTGCCCATTCTCTGGTGAGTCCTTTAGTCGCCTCTTACGACACCCACGGGAAGTGGTGTGACATGCATAATTATGAACTTAAACTAAAATTCCTTAACTGCAGTTGAGAATGGTAATCAATGACATATATATCCATAGAAATAAAGCAAAAAAAAACCCGGCCAAGTGCGAGTCGGACTCGCGCACGAAGGGTTCTGTACCATAATCTATAAAAACGGCAAAAAAATCATGTATGTTGTATGGGAGCCCCCTTAAATATTTATTTTATTCTTTATTTTAGCATTTGTTGTTATAGCGGCAACAGAAATTATTACGGTTCATGAAATACAGGCCTGGTGACAGACGGACAAACAGTGGAGTCTTAATAATAGGGTCCCGTTTTACCCTTTGGGTACGAAAACCTTAATAAGAAAAGATTTCTGTTACATAAGTGCTAACATCTTCAAAAGAACATATTTATGAAGAACCATAATTCTGAGACACACTTTCTATGCATCTCACGTACTTTTCCTACAACTAAAACTTATGTTTATGGCCCAAAAGTTTCCTTGCAAATGTTTTTAGACTCACAAATGATTCGTGTTTCAATGTAGGATATTTAGAGATGAATTGTGCTATATTCCGTTACTTATAATCTTTTTTTAATTGACTCTTAAATTGGACTGAAATAAAAAAAACATACGAGTATAAGGAGACTCCAGTAGATAGACAAGCGGATTATTTAGTTCTATAAATATTTTCTTCTTTTTTTAGAAATTGTTTGAAATGTGTTGTCGTATTCTTGTGTCGCGCCTGTTAGTGGTTCTATATCAGAGTATACAAAAGCCCTTTTTTATGGATGGGGAATTATCAAATGACTTCTACCGCTCTGGGCGGAGCAGAAGGGAGTGTCAGACTCTTATTGACTAAAACCCATCCGTGTTCCTCCAAATGCCCTGTGCGTTCCAGGACCGCGGTGACTGTTTCGAACTAATTCCACGACTTACAAAAGCCCTGCTATTACATTTTTGACTGTCGATACGGGTAGTCAGAAGACAGAAAATCTGACACCAGTCTTGCCAGCATAGTGTTACACAGTTACTTGGTTGTGAAGGTTAGATATGCAGTTGCTTCATGTAAAATACAAGGGCCCTACCAAAAAGTCTTAAAACGATCATGATTCCGCTCTAAGAGGGAGACGGAGCTATACATAGCGAATAGCACTATCCCGTTTACATCATCGGAATTGGATGGCATTAGCACTTTATAGTAGGGCTGCTGGTGTTCTGCTGCATCCGGTGAGACTGGAAGCCGATCCCAACACAGTTGGGAAAAGGCAGATTGATTCATGGGTCCCCATACATACAAAACATTTTCACATACCCACATGAATTTATATGTATCCCTACCAAGGTGCTCGGATATGTCTGTGTCACATTAAATCAAGTCGTAGCCAACTAGACAGGCAAGCGGTGCCGGTCGGTAAGGGTTGTTTTGCGGTCAGCAACCCCGCCACGCGTATCCTAGGGGCATAACCTCCCTTTTTCGTACGGGTTTTGTTATTAATATTAACATAATTATGGAAAATTATCTTTGAATGGTAGGCAAGAGGTATGTTATACTGTGTTCGATAGAAACGCGATGGAGCTAGGAATATTGGTAGCCGTGCACTTTTACACACTAGTATTTGACTCATTTTGTTAATTATGCGTGATTTTTAGTGTTCCGTCCCCAATGAGTAAAACGGGACCCTATTACTAAGACTCCGCTGTCCGTCCGTCTGTCCGCCTGTTACCAGGCTGTATCTCATGAACCGTAATAATTAGACAGTTGAAATTTTTACAGATGATGTATTTCTGTTGCCGCTATAACAAAAAATGATAAAAATGAAATAAAATTTCAAATAAAAGGGGGCACTACAAGAAACATACTTTTTCAGCTTATGGTACGGAAGCCTTCGTGTGCAAGTCCAACTTGCAATTGGCCAGTTTTTTTTTACAAACGTTAGATTAGAGATATAGATTTGTAGACCAAGGCATCCCGAGGCAATCTCATTCCTCAACTTCTAAAAAAAATTTAGTCCTCATTAACATCTAGTATAAAGTGTTTCTATTCGCCTTTCCCATCGCATAGTTAACCAAGATTGCTTCGTTTGTGTTTTCAAAAACATTGACATGACGAACTTACCACTTCAGTGGCGGAATCTATTCTTTTTGACCCGGTATACGTGCTAAGGATAACCATACTGGAGAGGGTTTTCCCCAGCTTAAACTCTCAAAATTCCATGTGTCACTTCCATAAAAAATCTCAAATACACCGTTTGGCCTCCCCGCTCTTCATCAAGCCATCAGCCCCATTTTGTTTAAATGCCGATGCCATGACAAAAGACTAATTATCCCAGCTTAAATAATTGGCCGTCAGTTGATAATAAACAATTTAAAATTCGCCGACGCATTGAAAATTTCCGGGCTGTAGACACTGTGTTGCAGTAAAACAAGTCAGCTTAAAGGAAACAAAGGTAACGGATATTTAAATAGTTAGGTACATGTGGCTGTTTGGTATTGTTTTTTTGCACGCCAGATGCTATGGGCTTTGTTGAAGTAATTTGCATTCTTTTGTGAAAGACATTGAGAGTTCCACAAAGCCATGTCCATATACCAGTTCTTAATTAGTCTCTGAGCTGTCCAAATAACAGTATGATCCCATTGACGCAGCGCGCCAGTCCAACAAAAACATGAATACGGCCTAACACAAAACAAAACCAAAACGCAACTCCGACTGCACGTTAGAATTTTCCACCAGGCTTTGATAGTCAAATCTCGTTATACGCACAGGTCCAGACTTGCATCGAAATAACCATTAATTCAAGGACGGGGCCAATTTAACTTGCTGTTCCGTCCCTGTGGTACGACGCATAGCCTGCCGCGGACAGCGCCCCCGGGGGGCGGAGGGTGGCAGAGGGGGCGAAGGGGCGGAAGTGACGAAACTCCCGGCGCGTTTCCATGGCAACCGCCGTGTTTACCCCGCCATATCGATCGCTGCGTTTCCCTGTTTACATACCGGCGTTGCAACGGGGGATTCTGATTCGATTTCTGGTTGAATAACGCAAATAAAACTTGATAGAACTTTCTGGAGTCTGTCGAATGTTTAAGGATTCTGTCTGAGACGAGCTTGTTTTCATTAGATGGGTAGTACCTATCTATATAATTTTACTTGATGGGGAAGCTTTGCACCCCCTTTGTCTTTCCCTTGTCACGGTTAGTTGAGCATGACTCATATAAATTATAGGTAGATTATTTTGTAAGTAAAGGTACCTACTTATTAAAATAATTGGACAGGAACGAACCGTGGAATGAAGTTGAATGAAGTGCTATTGGAAAACGTGTGTCCAACTGTTGGACACACGTTTTCCAATAGCAGTAGCAGTAGACTGCATTTACTATTTTTATTAATATTTCCACAGATCATTAAATTTTGGTAATATCTTAAAAAAAAGTATTCAATCATATAGATTTTGACTGCCTATTCTTTAATACAATATGCTCTTATGAAACTACACCCGAATATTATAGAATTCGCATTAATATAGATGAAGAAGATTGCTAATGCTACAGTCGTAATTATTTCAGTGCTAGCAATTTACATTCAATGCGGGCTCGCGTGAACATCGTTTTTAATTTAAGTAATTCTTTTGTCAATCAACTGAAATTTATTCGACTTCTTTGTTACCATTTCGGTTTTCTTTGTTAGGGAGCACGCAATACAAACAGGTATAAAGGTAAGATACAGTCAAACTAACATCCATGTCAACAATTTGACGTTGACAGCGCTGTTATTTGAAGTTGTTAGGGTGATTTTAGTATTTAAAGTGTTACTTTTGGTTCACCCTTGTTTGATAGAACAACGTTTGATATAATATTACTAAATCGAACAACGTTTAAGAAAATCATCACTTTGTATAATATCGTTTTACAGAATTTTCAGTTCATCGAATATTTATTTGCTATAACAACATTTGCGCTAATGATCAAAAGGTATAATGATCATTTGATGTAATGTTCAGATGGTATAACCATGTATTTAACACTTAACCAAACCTTAAAATATTCTATGCATGGTCGAGGGTGGGCTTGGTCGACGGAGCCCCGCTTCGCGGGGCTCCTACTTCTGGGTGGTTTATAAAAAAAATAACCACGAAGGGGTTATAACCTAACCTATCCGAGTCGGGGTGCCCTAAAGTCCAGATTGCATCCAGTTTCTCCTGGTAACAATAGTTGAGGGTGGCAGGTGTATAGGGTATAAAGAATAAAATTAGTGCATTTGAAAATTCGGCGAAATGAAATTAGTTCAAATAAATAATTACGCTAAATAAAAATTTACCAATGAATTATTCGGTCAAATGAATAATTCTTCGAAATGACTTTATTGCAACTAAAATTCGATTTAGTAATATTATATCAAACGTTGTTCTATCAAACAAGGGTGAACCGTTACTTTTATGTGCGGCTGACTGTACCTATAATAATATCAACAGAATTTCTTGCGGTTATGTTCCAGACTTTTGAACAACAAAAGGAGGAAAATTATGTTTGTGTATTATAATTTTACAGTTAATTTTATCGGGGTATGATTTTGGTTAGGTTAAAAACGTGGTCAAATTATTTTGGCCGTAAGTGTAGAGAACATTTGTGGTTTTTAATGTTATTGGATTTGATCAAGTTATTCATTTACTTATGTTGAAAGAAAACCATCTTTGGTACCTACTTGTATTTATATGAAAACTGTTGCTGATCAACAACGCACTGTCTGCCGTTCCGTGATCCTCTGTATTTCAATGGAACATTACCTATTTGTGGATCTGACCACTATTGGAATAAAAGCTGTTTAGTCTGCCAGAAAATACGCACAAATTAATAACTAAAAAGTAATTTTAAGTTGAAAATAGAGTATCAGCATTAGTGCGCCTTTAGAGATTTTAGGTTTACTCTTGACTCTAGTCTAGGTCATAGATGACAGAGACAAAGTCGACGATGGAGCGAGCTTATCCAGAAGCCTGTTTGTATTTGCCTTGTTAAACTGCCTAATCTGGAAAAGTTGTCAAATGTCAAACACACCGGTTAGATTTCAGCAACATCTGTCCAACAATGACCACAATATTGATATACTTAAAATAATTAATCGTAAACTTACACATACAGAGTCGAGTCGTTATTGTTCAAAATTATATATCACACAAACATCGATTGTCTGTCCGTCCACTCCATACTCGTATTTAAATTCAATTGCGAATCAACTCGAATGATTGTTAAGGAATAAATTACATTCTGTTTTGATGTCCTCGTAAAGGCCCCCACAGATAGGTGCGATGCGGCAATGCGACAACACGTTTTTTTTTAATCACGATTTTGAACTAGCAAAAGGAGTATGTATGGGTCGTAGCAGGATTCTGGTTCTTCTGGTAAACTTTAATTTGACAAAGTTGTTGGCATCACCCATCCTTAGGACTGGCGGCTTTTTATCAATTTAGAAAAAAAAATATTGCACCTGTACTGATAAAAACTCGCTGTAAAATTTACTGTCTCTTCATTGTGAACCAAAACAGCTTATATTACAGTGATAATAAAATTCATATACAAACACTAGTCGATTTTTATACCTGCAACCCTTAGAGTGTGTGTATTTCTTCTATGAAGCAATTGAAAAAACAAAACAAGACAATCTAGATTCTAGACCAAGTAGTCAACCTCGGCACCTGCAAGCGACACCGCGTGATGCAACGTATCTTGTTACTGATACCGATATGATGTGATGTGGTGTGTAACTCTAGGAGAAACGGAAGGACTGGTGCTGCGGCGTGGCGTGCAATCAGTCGTCTTAGGTGGTTTGATGAAAGTGTTGTCTGCAGGACTGCTAAAGAAGGACGTAGGACGAAGGATGAAAGACCAATGATCGGCCAAGTTTCCAATTGAACTATCACACCAAAACAGATAAATTGTAAACCAGAGTGCTGATTGGTCGCCATTTTATGTCAGTCTACAATTTCTCGGACCGGCACGAAGATATTATAGACTACCAAATTTTGATGCGTAAAAAGTATTCCAAATGTTCAGTTGACAATTTATCGAGAGTTTACAATCTCTCAAGTTGTTTTATAATCTTACGGAGTTTGCCATTTTCCGGTGACATCGATAAGAATTCATCACATCATCCATCTTTCTGATTAAACTTTCGATTTTTAATATTTGCTTCTAGGATTTTCTAGTTGCTGATTTAGTCCTTTCCCCTTCGCATTTTAACCTCCCCCTCTACTCTCTTTAAAGGCTAGTTTTGGAAAATAATCAAAACGATTTTTATAAAACCAAAGAATCGATGAATGAATGTGTGAAGTATGATTTATGTCTTCACTCTTTTAAAGTTCACTCAGAAGTCAGAACTAATTATATCTCAAACTTCCATTACCCGCTAATGACTATACCAACTCCATTAATACAAAAGCTAAGAGGTTCGTATTACGGGCATTAAGAGACTCTCATCACTCAGAGTGTCTTAACGATTGATCTGCAATGCACCCGGTACAGTCGACCACGCTCTGAGGTCACTCTACCGAGAAGCAATAGAATAAATTCGAATGCTCTTTGGTATTCTATTTTATTGTTCTGAATAGATGTTTATAACTTTTAGCTATTGTATTTTTTTCTGTACCAATGATTGAATTATTCTGGATGACATATGCTATATTTTTAGTTACCAAAAAAAAACAAGGTAGAATTTGACTAGGCTACTATAAAAAGGCTTAAGGCTTTGCCTAAATTATTGCAAGCGTTCTTAGAAATAAATGACCACTTTTTTTTCTAAAATACATAGATTTAAATAATGTTTTGTGATAATAGGTACCTCTTTCCCATAATACAACATCTCTTTTCAAAACTGTGAGTTCAACAGTAGACTTATAGATAACTAGAACCTCAGATATTATGCTAGAAACATTATCATCCAGTTAAAGATAATTCTCAAAAGATTAACTAAGCCCAGTAACTCATTGCCCGATTCTAACTACTAATACTATTGTTAACC
The DNA here is from genome assembly GCA_002192655.3 of Mamestra configurata. NCBI lineage: Eukaryota > Metazoa > Arthropoda > Insecta > Lepidoptera > Noctuidae > Mamestra > Mamestra configurata. The sequence continues at coordinate 181,412 of NDFZ01005046.1, forward strand.
TCTGATAAACCGGAGATTAGTGCAAGGATTACTTTAAGCAGTTTAACGTAACCGAATTTAACCTTACGATCTAATAAACGTTTTGGGCTATTGCAGTTATAAGCATTTATCAGGCTGTTTCTGCTTACCCAGCTACTGGGTCAGACAGGCAGTCGTTCTACGTAAAATACTGGTACTCAGCTGTATCCAGATAGACTGGAAGCCGACCCCAATAATAATATTTCAATCCAGCTTTCTTCCAATACGTATTTTATAGATAAAATATCTACAACCGACCAACCAATTTAGTGTTTTCAACCAAAAAATAACATAACATTATTTCAAAACAGCCGTAATCATCATAATTCTCGTCTATGCACTTGATTTCTTACCAGACTTCAACAGAATTCAATTCACTAACAAATTTTTCACCAACGAAATATTCGGTAGACATAAATTTCCGTCGCTAACTGTACCAGCCGCTTCGTCTCAGACTCTATTTCCTTCCAACATTGGAAAATCTTCGAATTTCCCGCCAAAGATCCTTACCTAACTCCCTACGTAGGTAAGTTAGACTGAAATCTAGAAATGTCTAGTTTCGAGTCTGGAACGTTTCTAGACATAGACAAACTGCCTCTTTGTGCATGTTAGGTCATGTTCGGCACTTTTTTGTTTTTTATTGGTTTCGATTACCTTTCTGTTTGGGCTCCGTGACTCCGTCAGACAGTCAGGATAACACACCAACAATACACTAAAGCATTTTTACGGAAATATTTATACGGAAAATTTACCGTCACGGGTGACTACATTTTTATTGATGAAAGAAGAAAAATAAGAAAGAAAAAGAGTTTATTTGCGACAAGCATGACGCATACCAAAAAAAAACTAAATTACAAAAGTTATGCAAGTTGAGAAGATATGCGTCACATTCGCGCAAAACGGCCATCGCTCAGCATAATGCTGATGACAATCTCTATTGTGATGTCATCATTAGTCTAGTTTTTTGGCCTTTAATTCAATTCACACATGCTAAGCAATGTGTATTTGGTTTTGTAAGGAAAAATACACAGTAAGTATCCTGAATTTCTAATAACGCTATAACATGGAACCTAACAAAGTATTTAATAATCATCTCACTGTTATTTTCGAACAGGACACCCCTGCGTACTTACGAGATTCCAAAATGGCTGATATTTAAACTAACACATTCAACTGTAGAGTAGGTATAATGTTCCTTATCCCCATCTTTGACCCCCAAAGGGTTGAGCAGATACGTAAATAGGAAGGCTTTGTACATAGTTAATTTGGCAGTGATCCTATTAACAGTCCCAAAGACAGTCTCTCCCTCCCTAGCGTAAATCAATGCCAAAGACCATTTAGCCTTGACAATAAGATATTAAGGAAAAAATTGTATTACGCTACGACCTGGGAATTGGCCCCTAGACTTGACTTAATCCAATTGTAAACGTTAAGTGCAAAATTTCGTTAGCCACGCGGATAGCAGTCGACCCCTGCTTTTTAGTCTGCCGTGTTCTGTGATTCATGAACGACCGAAATTGTATCTACTTTAAATAATTATAGAACATACATAAGTAATGAACTAGAACCACGTGAACATGCAACCGGTAGTTTTCCTAATACACGGCAATTTTGAAACCCGATGAATCAGCAGGTTCAAGCAAAAAATTCTACCCAATAAATCTTTTTCCTACTCATTAAAATTATAACTTCCATCTTCGCCTATCAATCATAATCATAATAACTCTAATGCACTACAGATTCATAAAACCAGAATCTGCATGCAAATGTCAAGCATGATCCTTTTTAAGGCAAAAAACTTCGGCTTGCCTCTACGAACTTGACACCGTCTCGAGTTGTCGACCCTCACAGGGTTGCCTCTCAATAAGAATTCAACTGCTCCGTACAAAACTTCGCTACCAACAAAATATAATGTTCAACAACCTTAAAAACACAACCCTTTTTTGCAGAACCAATCTAATTTTAATCTGTTTTGGTTTTGAACTTTTATTGCGTGATCGGTCCATATCCTTTATTAATAACACATTTAAATCGAGCCGTTTTATTTTATTATTTTATCCTTCCCCCAATTACGGTCGTTTTTTCGCCAACCCTGAGAATCGAGCGCTTATTCATTGGATCAACATTTTGTATACATACAATTTTATGTAGGTATACCATGTATGAATCATATGACTAAAAAAAAGACTGTTGAAGTCATCTGGCCAGGTCATTTACCCGGTCGCTGACCTTGCGGTGGGGGTTCGATATCACCCTCCGAGGTGGGAGCGGCTTGGGAGTTTCTTTCTAGAATTTAGTGCCTATGTCGGACTTAGGTGCTAAATCTTTCTTGGGGAAGTTATAGTGGCTTGCACTTGACTGGAGTGCGGTGCCAAGGCGTGTCAGTTGTTCCGGACTTAGTAATAGTTTGCATGTACAACTGGTGACCTTTTTGAATAACTTAATCATAGAACCGTGCAGCGGCCATGATCTGCTGTAGACAAATGTATGACACATACAATAAAATTTTGTCAAGGCGTTAGATCGCAAAACGCAAATGAAACGTGATAGTTCGCCAATCACTTACCGAGCTGCCTGCAATCAACAAAGTTTCAAAACAGAAACAAGATAACATGACATTAGTTTCAAATAGTTTCTAACATTACTACTTGCGACAGCATACAACCTACATATTTCACCTTACGGAATTGAGATTCTCTTGAGTAATCAGTGTGTCCGTCTGCAGTCTGTAGTCTGCACACATGGCGATTTTCGCAGCAACACAGTCGCATACGACCGCAGCTGCATCGCTGCAAGGTCAATTGACAAAATGGCTGCTCTATTGTATTTGTATCAATGGCAACGCCCTACAATGGCAATATGATCGCGATAGCAGCGCGTTTTTTTTATCGATTCAGTAGCACGACTGTATCGGTGGTTTGTCGCAATTATATCGATGCTTCTGTTCTGATAGTGGTTGTAAACAGTCACGGCAATTTATATCACAGATATACTCTGAAAGATAGACACACAGGTAGACAGAGGTGTATATGAACTTTTGCTCATAGGGGATGAGCTCGTGTGAGTGTTGTATGAGTAAAATTATATTGTATACTAGCTTTTGCCCGCGATTTCCCACGCGCAAATCCTTTTTAGTGCTCCTCTACAATTCCCAAGAAACATACATGCCAAATTTCAGCTTTCCACGACCAGTAGTTTCGGCTGTGCGTTGTCTGTCAGTCAGTCATTCAGTAACGGAAGAGTTTTATATACTTCTATATGGATACTGTCGTCTGACAGCGACTTTGCTCTCGTGAATGTTGAAAAATATTCCAAAGGGACGTAGGTACTCCACTAAAAAGAAAACACGACAAACAAATATACAGATGTACGTAGTAGTACAGATGTACCTAGTACGTAGGTATCGCAATCTTATTATAAAGTTTCTCCTGGCGAAGTAACACAACAATACATGTCACTGTTGCCAAGCAATTTTGTAGTGTTCCGGTGTGAAGGGTCCCGGTAATAATAAGGGCACACGAGGCAGTTCAACTTTGTCTTCAAGGTTGACAGGTCATCTATGGACCCCTTGGTGTTGCAGGTAGCTAAAGATATGCGTCAGTCGCTTCTCTTAATCAGGTGCAATGACAACCTATAAGTGTTCTAACCCTTGTAGGTAATCAAATTTAAGTAAAGGCATAACCGCCATTCGAATCAATCAAATGGCTTGTTATTTATTTACATTCATCGAGTGGTTTTCTTCCACAGTCATGGCAATTGCGTCTTGCAGAGTTCCTTCAAACGGGCTTAGAATATAGGCATAAGTCTTGAAAGAAAATTCCACCACTAGAATCGACTCCGTCACCATGGACACGATAAACTTTTCAATTAGAAGAATTCTGTGAAAACATGAATGATTCAGAACGAATTTGCAACTAAATCCTCAAACAGACGGTCGCCATGTTGAGGGCCTTGCGAAATCACTAATCGCATACACGATTGACCTTTCCAATCAACAGTACATAAAACACGGCTGTCATCGGAGGTCAGTCACCGGACTGTCGACCCTTCCATACCTACACTTACTAGCATCCGGCCTGCCTCAACATACTATGAATGCGTTAAATTTATATGCCACGAACGATACTTGCATATGTAGCCAACATTGTTGGCAATTTCATCATCACTAACCAACTTCAATCACAAACACACCACAATAAAGTTGATTTTTAAACGATAGTTAAAACCGTCATAAGTCTTTTCAAAAGCATCTAATTAAAAGTTCTACATTGTTACTTGTAATTTTTTTCAAAAGACGTATGTACGAGATTCCTTTGCCTATCTGGGAGTGAAATAAGAAGTGTAATCTGTCAGCTGTCATCTGGTTAGTCGTTAAAGATGGAGGGACGTCTCGTTAAATGTATTTATTTCTGTTGAGGAGCTAATAAGTAAAGTGAAGACGTTGTTCGAGACTCACAGGCAGAAGTTATTCTTTGTATATTTCTTTATAAACTCTGAGTGGTGATTATCACCTAGAAAGCTGAAAAAAATTGCTAAAATATGTTGTTTTAATTTGATTATCAAATAAACAACCACCAAAAAATTCAGGTAACTTTCCTAACATAGTAAACCCCTGCTATTCAAGTCTATTAACCGTCCAACCTGTCACGAACCCCAAGGAAAACGGTTTTCCAAACACACTTGAGTCACAACACAAAAATACTGACCTAGTAATCTAAACATTCATGCCCCTGTCACTATGAAATCACAAGGTCTTTTCTTCAAATCCATTCTCGGCACAGTGAGTCAAGCTTCCGGAAAATGGGGTGACTCAAAACGTCATAATGATGCGACAGCATAAAAACTTCTTCACGAGCATAATTACAAGTGTCACGTTCTCGGGGAACGAAAGAAAACAATGTTTATACAAGTCTGCTGGCAGTTCTTCACTTTTTCTTTTAAATATGCTTAAAGAAAATAACGGCCTCCGTACTATTCTACGAATGCCATGCATACTTACTACATGAATATGTATGTTCTTCCATCACGCTTTAAGGGCTGAATGATAGAAGATGAAACTTAGCACACATGACAGCTAGACTATGACCTGAATTAAAATAAAGGAAACTTCCTATGCGGGTACATATCCTCAGTATCTGAAACAGTAGCTTTCTTTGCTATCCGATACCAAAAAATGATATTCAAAAGAAATTGTACGGAACAAAGTGTTACAATTGATAAGTAAACCTTAAAGATAAGATACTGTTTATACGCCTTCCTTAGCTTTAATGGAAAAGGTTTCCGAAGAGCCGTTAGAACAATAACAATAACATTACCAACAATGTAACAAAAACGAATAAAATTAAATTCTACGACTCTCACAGTACGAACCTAATTATTAGTAAACTTACATGCCTACATTGCCTACCTAATTTCACACGCCAGCCGTTGCCAAAATTGTAAACAAAAAAGTTCGTTAGTCGAAAAAATATCAATTTATATGCCGACTGTAAAAAATAATCAATATTATTAGCGTTGCACCCCTACGAATTACACGCACACATGGCAAGGTACGCGTGCCTTGCACACATATACACAGTGTGCGTATAGGTAGGGACGGCAGCTGCAAAACTTGAATTCAACTGCCGGCGAATGTCAAAGTTTTATTATTAACTAGGACGCCGCCTCGGTGTCGGTTGTTCCGAATTAATGATTCATTATTAAGCTTTTGTTACGAATTTTGTTTGTTAAATTGATAAAGGTAAAAATACTAATTTCACACATAACATTGTAAATTTAGTATACCTTTAAATGTCTTGGAGGGAAAGAAGGGGCATTTAAATGTAGACTCATGTATACATTTATGAGGAAGACGTAAAGTTCAGCTTCCTCAATCATTTCTGCTGTTGGGTAAAAATATAAATCACTGGTTCAAAAATAGCAAATTAATTAATCGTTCTGAACTAGATCATAAAAACCTGCCTGATCACTATTTCATAACAATATGCAAAATGTCTTAATTCTTCTAGAAAAAAAATCTTTGATACCAATTATGTCATAAATTTGTATCACAAATGATTAACGCACAACCTTACATAACTTAAAAGCGCCGTGTCCTTATTTATAAGCCACAATGTCCTTTAAAAGTCGAATGCCTATCAATTAATGCCAAAAAAGTGTGAAAACGTTAAGAAAACGATAAGTCTTTAATTGCCACGTGAAAAATGGATAGATATCCATATAAATTGTTTACGCGGGAACGAGTTTTATATCTTTTTTTTTTTCTAATAATATAATTTTTAATATCTGCCATGTAATAAAGCCGAGTACAATGAACGGAGCTAGATCGCCTTGAGAAGTTGTTGAACATCGTTCGTAAAACAAAAAAAAAAGCATGGAATTATTTGTAGAGTAGAGATATTAAATTATTTGAGTTATATCTGTTATTTAAGGTTTTTGCGGTGATATAAATAAATAACTACAATCAAAATTATTTTTAACGTAACACTACCTACTCAAAATATGTTATTATTGTGTTTGTACGTTTTTTTTTCACATCTAAAATATATTTCTAGAAAACGAAAATCGTAATCGTAAAAGTATTTTATTACTCAAATAACAACCGAAAAATAAACGCTCTGGCAACTTTGAGAACAGCCTTTGTCGACCGATAATATTTAGGGTTCTTTTTTGTTGTAATGATCTCGTCCGTAACGTATGGGTGCCTTTGCCTGCAGCGCAAGTTTTTTTTTCGAAAACTTGACCCCCACATTCAGTTATGATTCGGCAGTCGACGCGAGCGGTTGTGTCTCCGCTTACGGTTGAATTCTAGTCATTGTGTCCAAAAGTATTTTAGTTTAGTGTTTCTGAACGTGAGTTTGCGTTCTTAGTTTTTAAAATTTAGCTGTTAACGGTTGTGTGTTTCTAAATTAATTATTTAATCATAGTTTTTCTGAAGAAGACTGACTTTAATGAACGGATTTGGATTACTTTGGTGAGTTTTTAATTTTTTTTTTACTTTTGGTGGTTCGTGAGACTTAATCATATTAGGACTATTGTGGTATTTTTATTTATATTTCTTTGTTTAGTTTGTTGAATATTTATTTTTTACCCCGGATCTTTGGCTTTTTTTATTAAACCATATGTTGAAGACAACAGTTAACAAGTTAAATAACATACGAAACTACATTATTTATACCAGAAACTATCAATAAAACATAACGAGGACATTACATAAGCACACCTGCTTTCCGAACACATGTTGTATTTATTGGCAACTTAAACACGCCTTAACACGTTACGCATACCATTATATATATAAAAAAAAATATAACCGGCACCAAGGTTGGTGACGTCATCGAAGTTTCAATTGGTGGTCTCCAATAAACGTCATGGAACTCAGGCGCGACGTTTTTATAACCCGCATAAATTGAAAAGATATATTGCCCAATCAACTGGTTTATCTTTCGTGAACAACTTGATTTAATCGTGTTATATTGTCTTGGTGTTTTAATCAAACGCTGTTTGTTTTTAGTTCTAACTGATAAAGTGATAAGTAAGGTAACTTGTTTCTTGTGGAAATTATGTTAAATTTAAAAGCTTTAGGAAGGAAGCTTTGAAATATCTGTTTATTGAATTCAATGCCGCTGTTTGTCTAGAAATATACTTGAAAAAACAAGATTGATTAAGTTCCGTAAGTAAAGTACCGTTCTGTGTTATTTTTTTCGAACCATAAATTATTGTTCACTAATATTCCTGTAAATACGAAACTGTGGATAGCTCAACATTAACTTTTATTTTTTTCTCAAATCGGCTTACCGCCAAAACAAGGCTAGCTTTCGCTCAAAATAAATTCCAAAGACCTACAGTCGTAAAGCTAATCCGGCCGAACAAAGAGACTGGCACAACAAGCACCCCAAAACTATAAGGCTCTTCCAAAAATAAAGTCTTTTAAAAACATGTTTCCCTGTTATCTATCTATCTATCCGAAATCATTAATTGTCGCTCCAAATAAAATTCCGAAAAACTAAATATCTTTCAATCGACTGTACACTGATATCTACCAAACAGATATAGATCGCGAAGAACCACCAAAAACAAGGAATTATTCGAAAATACAATTCCTTCCATAACTCCAGCCCCTGAACATGTTTCACCGTAACTAAACTACGTGGAAAAGCAACCTAAATATCTAGCCAAAACACAAAATCATCACAGTTGCAGAGTTTTGGTCCGAATAACGTTCAGAAATCGAAAAGTCTCTCAGCCGACTTGTTTCGCGGATATCCGAGTCTCATAACGAACCGTGCACTGATATTTGCTAGATCCATTAATCAAATCGGGCTGAACGGCTAACAGAAATCTGAATGGCAAATCCGGAGCGATTCGGCTGCGACACAGAACTGTTCAAATAGCGGATAGGAAATATTTGAGAAACTGGTGCAAGAGATCTAATGTTAACGATATTTAAGAGTTCCAAGGTTGTGTTAAGCTTCTAAAAATAACTTTGTAAGGATGAATGAACCTTAACATTTATTGCTTTATCTCTCACTAAATTTCAGGAACCCTAAAACTTAAACATGAGTAGTAAAACTAGATTTAGCCTGAGTCGAGTGTTAGTGGGCAAACTGTAGATTTTACAAGTTGAAGAATATTATACAACCAAACATTTTCACCTCTTAATAATATTAGATTAGAAAAAGACAAGCCGGATTCCCCGCTTGTTATTGTTAACATGTCCTCACCTTTACCGTAGACTCGCAAGTAGTACTAATAAGTATTTAAACTATCACGTAGCAGTAACACAGGGATGCTGGAACATGGACCAACCGCGAGCGAATTGTCAACTGGCGTCGTCTTCGTTGTTTATCTCGGGAAGTCGTAATTGAATCGAAAGACTGGATTTTAAGTTGTAGTGTTAAATTCTTGAAGAAAGAATTGTGATAATTGTTCAGGTGCTGTTTTTTTGCATTGAAATCACATTTACAGAGGTTGAGGAAAGAGTCATGCTCGAACACGCACATTGCGAAACAAGGTTTCTCAAATTGGGGTATGCGAACCCTTAGGGGTTCGACATTGGATAGTAGGGGGTCGCGTTATAGCGGCTAGTTGGCAAGCGCGATCCTCAGTCAAAAGTAAGAATGCAACCGCTTCTAAAGACAACGCAATAACCAAAAAAAAATACTTTGTGAAAAATACAGTCTCATAAATTAAGTACCATTTATTAATATTAAATGCAAAACTTCAAGTTCCTTCACAACAAACATAGTCTTCTTTCATTCTAACGTAGGACTAAACTCATTAACACTAAGCAACGAAATTGCATCACATTTCCAAAGTATCTAAACCCCGAAATGTCCAAAGGTTAAAAGATTAAAACACAAATAGATGTCCATTCCGCCCCGACTAAAGTAAATAAAGAGGATCCCTAGGCGACTGACTTTCAAAACCTTGCTGGATTTTGCTAAAAGCTGGTAAGTGCAGATTGTCAAAAAGTTAGGCTATCCGTAACATACTGCGACCTCCCTACATTAAGAACTGACATTTTGACACAAATGAAAGCTCAATGTGAAAAACAACTAACTGGCATGAATTTGTGAGAAGTTAGGAGTTTTTATCCCAGAAAATGTGGAATGAGCTGCAGATAATATCCGAAATTTTGTAACTGAACTTAGATGAGACGAATGATACGAATATTAGTCTTTGAAAACGACCTACAAATAAAACTATGGCATTATATTAACCACATTTCAATTCAAAAACCTTGCGCTCACAATATCAACATGTCACCAAAGACTTGTATTTTCTTTTAAAAGTTCCTTCTTTGATGCGCGATCTATCTAAAGAATTGTTGTTTACATTCTGGAACTTGTTTGTGCCTGCGGCGTTGCTTCCCGCCTGAAACTGCCCACTTCTTTAACCTCTTTTCATGCGTAACTCTTTTAAAACTGCATAAAAGTTAGGCTGGCCGTATGCGCCTTTAAGTCTGTTCTCTCGCTAGTTTAGACGAAATTCAATGCCGCAGAAGGTGCAGTGAATAACTGCAGTGTCTGAGCTACTAGACTGTCGGTAATAATACGTCATTATTGTAACATTAATTAAATCCACAGTAATATTCAGTTCTCTCACATGTAACTAACGCCTGATGATAATATTGTTGCAACGGTTTGCGTAATTGAAACTTATGTTCTATACGGTAGGCGTTGTAGTTCAAGTTCCTTCTTTTCTTCTCTGCATCTCGACTTCTATAAATATATAAAAAAAATCGCTGTTGTGATCAATAGAAAGAGTGATAAACGAAGAAGGTTTGTGTAAATGATTTACACTCGTGCGAAACCGGGGCGGGTCGCTACCTGTTAGTGTAAAACAAAGAAGTGACATATTCGTGAGAATTATTACCTACTTACAGACTCTTACAATGACATATTCGTTACTACATCACTTTCTTTCGCCACTTAGCTAGAACGATACTCGTACAACAGACGAAATAAAAAGTTATGAAGTAATATGCTAACAGTAATTCCCACGATGACAAACCAAACATTAGATACATTCCAAGAAGCTTTTACTATTACCATCTTACATTTACATCTCTAAAACACGTTTTACCCTTTGATTTCTTTGGCGTGCTGGTTTCTTAACAGCAAATGTAACATTGTCTAAGCAACTACCTGTACCTTTGAGGCAAAAGCTATTGTCCCTTAGTGTACTCAGGTAATATCATTAAACGTTATTAAACGGTGCCCTAAAATATAAGTAAAAAGATTTATTTTTTGTTGCTCAAGTAATCCTCTCTGGACCAATTTATTTTTTATTTTCATTAATGTAATATACATGGTGCCCTTTTAGGGCTCTGATTGGCCCTCTTTGATTTAATTGGCAAGGCAGTAATCCCATTAGATACATGTAAGGTTAATCTAAAATTCTGAAAAACAAGGTACAAAATAAGGTTGTGTATGAAAAACAACTTTTTCCGATATTTAAAGACTGTCAGTGTTTTTCAGTACCTCGTTATTTTTCGTGGAAATTCATAACCTTTTTAGGTTGTATATTTTAATTACGAAACAGGAAAAACAGGTTTCCTAATAAAGATGAATAGCTAGAACTATAACGAATCGTATACTTTATTGAAGCCGTAAACAACACGTGTCAATTATAAACACATTCAGTTGAATTTGTTAAGCCATAAATTCGATCTTTGTGAATTAAATATCGGCTAAAAAGAGCAATTTTGTTTGTATAACTTGACAAAATGTACAGAACAGTTCTTTTTAAGGTTACCTAAGTAAGCAAGGTACTAAACCTCTGCCGTCCGTACGTCCGTTCATCTGTCATCGGGCTGTATCTCATGAACCGTAACAGTTAAAATTTTCAGTGTGTATTTCTACTGCCTATAAATAAAATATAGTAAAATGGTTATAAAAAAAAATTGCATTAAGTAGTGTTGCAAAACCCACCATTCCCACTCTTATCAGTTGCAAGATAAAAAAACAGTACCACCCAAGAATCTTCCCTTAGTTCGGAGGGAGAGAAGGCACTGCCCATAGATCATGGCAGAAAGAAAAAAGAAGCGAATATCCCCCATTACTCATCGCAGCTATGCCTCGGAGACGCCTTTCTGGATTAATCAAATTAATTACGTTCATTTTGCTCGTAAGAGCTTGTCTATGGCCGACTTAATGGTCGCGATGAAGCGGAAGCGATTTGAAGAGCAGCCTGTATATTTTTTGTCAAAAAAGTGGGAAAATTTGTTGCAATTACCCAATGTAATGCATACGTTAAAAACTAAAACATTTGTTTTGCTAATGATACAGATACAGTAAACTAAAACAAAAATGAGGTAGTAGTGGAACTGCTCCAGCATCTGTGGTCCCTACCACCTATGACCCGTCAGCCTTCAAAGTATGGGTGTGCAGATAACTTCTGGGCTTTCTCACTTAATCCATCCCTTACCATCAGGCTAGAACGAGGTTAAGAGCGGGTACATCATGAATGTAGATGTCATGGCTACCACATAGCTGTAAGATCATGATGTTGATACTTCACTAATTTTTTTCACACCATCACACCCTCATTTCATGTTTCGGCGGATAAGGTCGGATGCGATAAGGCCGCCCGTTGTATATGTGTTTAAGTTTGTAGTTTCCTTTTCATGTTATTTTGGTAAATAATTATGTAAGTACATAATATGTAAACTATCCGAAATCGGCATTGAAATTTGGAACTTTCGATGATATAATAATTATAATTGAACAGTTCTGAGAATATCGCTATGCCCTTCATATTAAGCGCTTACAAATAAAACCAAGTTACACGCCTACCTAGCGACTGGCATTTTGTTAATTATGGCGGCTTTTAGCACATCGCTTTAGAATATATCCCTGATGAAATTCTCCCTATTTTGTATGCGGATTCCTCTTCGTCATAAATTAATAGGAATATTTTCAGCAGGATTCATTAATAAGGTTTTATTTCAATGTGTGCGTATTTTATGTCCACTTTTTTTGCCTGTGAAAAAATGTAGTTTAAATGCTATATGGTTTTAAGTAAGAGCTGCTAAGTTGCTTCTTTGTAACGTCATTAAGTATTTACCGATTTCTTCTCTCATTCCATCTCGATCTAGTTAAAAAAAATACTTCAGTTGCAGCAAGTTTTATAGTTAGGCTAACTGATATTTATTTATAAATCAATCACTATTCATAATTATGCAAAGTAAAAGAAATTAATTGTTGCCTTCTTCATCTATGACCTAATGTTGATAAATCTGTTTATAAGAACATAAACAGATTTATCAACTGCAGATAGTTGTAAAATGAAACAGTATTTAACTACGTAACAATATCTCTAGTAGTTAAATAATAATCTGCCTGTAATACAGGTGAAACCGTTGATTAGTGGAACTAAAGTTACCGTCATAGGATCCGGCCAATAGAGCTATAATCACGCATGACACATGACCTTTATCTATGGCCTAATGTTGTGGCATAATGCTGGCTGATATTATTTCCCCCGCTTTTTTTGAAATTCGAATTTATTAGTTTTAATGTCGACTTGAATTTTCGGAATGTGTAAAAATAATGTTTAAGTTTTTTTTTGTGTGGCCTGTAAATGTGTTGTGTGTTGGATGTGTGCCTTTAAGTTTGTGTTGTTTCTCATTGTTATTCCAATTTATTTAGGGCCTACGCAACATGCTTTCATATCCCATACTTCTCAAGTGGTCGTCTCAATACTCATTCCCTTTCTTATTTACCTTTCCATCGTCTTTCACACAGTTCAACTAACGTTTCTTTGGCCTTGCCATCTATATTCAAACTGAAAAATCACAAGAAAAACGTAATATAATTAAAATAATTGATATTAAAATTCTAATAACATTAATGATGTTTTCGTTGGCTATTCTGCTGCAAAAAGGCACACCTAAACACGGGCTAAACTAACTTTAGTTTATCAAGAGTTCAGCTCTCCCTTGCAGCAAACTGCGAACCATATTTAGTCACAACTAAAGTTAGGCCCCCGATACCAACGAACGACTGGATTAATACGATTTCTGCGTATTTGCGTCGGCAACGGGCCGTAACGAAATTAGTAGTGAACTAAGTTAAATATATGAAGCATTTGACGTCGGTAGGCAGCGTAGGAGCTAACCAAATTATAGAGTAATATGCGAAGGAGTTCCGCTTCTAATTCTGTATTTTAAATTCTCTTCTGCTACGGTATTTATGATATGAATATATTATGAGATTTGTAGTGCTATTCTGTAATAAATTTCAACTTGAATCCTTAGGTGAAGTGAGCTGTCAATTCCTAGTGTCAAGTGCAATGACAGTTTACTTCACCTAATTCTTCAAAGTGGGAATAGTGCTTAATAAGCAATCTACAAGCGAAATGCTTGTTAAAACAGTTGTTTGTGAAATCATTATATTATTTCAGTTTTAAGATTCTGTCACCCGTCTTAAACTACGTCCAACAAAGTTCGTCAGTCACCTGTAGCAGCTTTAAAAAAAAATATAACGCAAAAAACAATACATAAAACTGGCCGCTAAGAATTTAAATAAAAACTTAGTAAAAGTCACATTAAACATGTAAATAGACATTCATAATTTAAATAATAGAGCTGCATCATAGTGCAGTCTTGACCGTTAATCTAAGATTCTCACGAGATTCAAACAAAACAAAAACATACGCATCACATACAAATTAGTTTTACGACAATAGAGTAAAAAAGGTCCCATATCCATGACTAAGGAAGGGAGACCCGTTGACTTTACTGGGGAGTTTACTATTCCCCTTTTGTGCGACCCCTAAGATTCCCTTTTCTACTTTCTCACGATCAGGTGTCTATTTAACTATTTCTTGGGACTAGACCTGTCTCAATATGGCGCCCTAACGGTTTTCTTTGTTAATATTTCATGACCTTTTTGTGTGGATTTACCTTCAATTGTTTGTAGTGGTGTATTTTAGGGTGACGTCAGTTTTAATGTATGAGATTGCGGGATGGCCATTGTCGCGTCATAGGTTACGAGGTTCTAGAATCGGTTTAAATGGCTTTTGTTTGACATAAAGAATGAAGTCGTTGAACTCATTACGACAATAGATATGTGAACACGTTTTATTTTATGAAAAACGTCTTGAAATTCGCTTACATATTTTACTTTTTACCATAAAGAATTCATTACAAAGGTATAAAAAACGGTTACGTAATTCGTTTCAGCAGGCGTAAATATGGTTTCGATTACATAACTTTAGTTGCCGACTATTATATGAATATCTAAAATTAAACTTGAATAAATTGAAGCCTTGTAATAAATTCGTTGGTTTTAAATACTGAACGTTTATAACTCACCATTGGCATAATACAATCACGTACAATAAAAAAGCTTTAAATATCGAGAAGTACGGTCTCACTACGTCGAACGTTGATCGTGTTATAAAGTAATGCGTGAGGCGACCACGGCCGACATCTAGCACTCCATAAGGCGCAACTTGGCAATAAATAATACCGAATTTAACAATATCACGCTTACGTGTTCCGGAGTTGTAAAATTAAGTTGACGAACAACCCACGTCGGAACGAAGGGGTAAGAAAAATGGAATGTTTACCGAGCCTTGATATTAGTTCGGGAGTTGTAAATGGAAAATGTGGTTTAGTTTTTATTTCAGCTTAAAATGTTCATTTACTTTGAAGCGTAATATTAGCTTTTATTTGTGTCCTTTTACGTTGTAACACAATTTTCTATTTGTTTTTCAAACGTAGCGCCAGACAGCTTGCTCTTTGCTACATTATTAAACAAGCTGTAGTTTTGAATGGTTTGTGTGTACTGTTTAAATTTAACATGGAAACGAGTGCGTGGAACCTTCCAATAAAAATAAACATAATGAAAAACTCTTGGCACTCGCATTCTGAGAAGTTTATAGTTATATTCTTTTACATAAGTAAGCCTGAACTGTGATGTCGGTAACCCATCTGCGCAATATTACCATGCCGCTCGTAAAAATAATAAAGTAAATACTTAAGTAGGGAAAAAATATCCCGAAAATCCCACTCCCGTTCTATCGCGAAGTAATTCTAATCTAAATGTAGATGAATTTTGGTAAATTCGTGCTCAGTATCGTCGGTGCAAGGCCGCGCTGCTTTGTTCCGATTTTAATTGGGTACCAGTAGACCTCCCCTTAATATTTTTGAATGAAATGTTATAATCGAGTTTTTTTATAGCCATTGAGGTTTCTGTCTATAAATCAATGTAAATAATCGAAATGTGAGTTTGAAATATAGAAACCGTTATTTATGTTATCATTAATTTTATCGTCTAAACTAAACTATTGTCTGACATATCCTAAATTCCTGCTCGACTGTCATTATAATAATCATTTAAGTACTCAGATTTAAATATTGTGTTATTATTATATCGAGCTTGAACTGTTCCACTTCTGGGCAAAAGCCTCCCATCCAATCCATTCCTTCCATTGTTTCCGATTTTGTGCTACTTCTTGCCAATACTTAACGAAGACATCCAAGTTGTCCTGCCATCTCCTTCGTGGTCAGCCACGGCCCCGGTTTAAAAAAGACTTCCAAAACTCCGTAAATAGTATATTTAACCCAAATCACATACCGCCCACCTAAAACAGGCCATTTAAATTAGATCTAAAACTCGATCATAATACTACTTCCTGTGGCCGGACGTGGTCCAACTTAGACCATTAGCAGTCCAAAACGTTTTTAATTTACTCCAAACCCTTGTTGGATTAATGGACTGTTACCGACTTACCGTGGCAAGACGTGATAATAGCCTTTAAAAAAAAATCGTTACATTTTTTTCTTTTTCCTCATTTTAAAGGTCGAATTCTGTCGTCTTTGTTTATGTTTAGCCAGCCGTGTTTATATATTTTTTTTGAAATGGGACTGTTTTTAGTGACTTGCATATTTTAGTTTTTGTTAATTCCTTTTTATTACTATTTTTTTTTTTTACCTATCAACCACATGTTGATAGGTAAACCAAGATTTTGATGAACAATAAATCAACAGTAAATGTCCTATAAATACACCGAATAGTTTATGTGCATTCATTACTTTTAAATACTTGTTCAACCCAACTTTAATTCAGAACAAGCACCTAGATATTAAAAATCCTTCTCTAATATTAATAGAAAACAACAGAAAACAAGTTCTACAATCTCAAAAGAAGAAACTAGGACTTATTTTAGCAACGGTCGAACGTAGCCTTAGTCCTTCAAGGTTCAAGGTTTAAACATCAAGGTCTTGGTTCAAAGCCCTAAAACAGTTCTAAAACCTTTTCCATTAACATAATACTGCGATTATAATTTGTTGCTAAAATGGAGTCGAAATTTCGATAGAATTTATGTAATAGCGTTAGCGCTAAACGTTTTAATATCCAGCGAAATAAACCATTAGGGATGGGCGCCATTTTGGGATATTTTTTCGTTTAAGAAGAATTCTTGCTTCTATAATTGACATTGGTAGATCAGTCAGTATCTAGTGATTTTCTACTATTAGTAAAATTCTCACTGTTGTGAAGTGAGCTGTCAATTCTAGCATTAGTTGGATTGACATTGACACCTTACTTCACTTAAGTTTACAAGGTGAGATTATTAAAAGAACGGACCGCCTCAAAATAAATAGGAAGGAAAGCTGTTCGTCCTACGAAAAATAATTAATTTTTCATTCCAAGCTTGATAAGCTAAAAACTCCATAAAATATGAAAAACATCGATCATAAGTATATAACATCACCCTTACACCTATTGTCAAAAAAGAGAAATTCTTTTTTTAATTCGTACGTACTCCGACTCACGATTAACGTCAAAACGAGCGTGCTTAGTTGTTCCGTCACGTCGCAGATGCCAGATAAAACATGGCGCCGTGTATTTAAATCATGCCCCGTAAATGGACGTCGCGACTTCCCTTTCCCACCACTATAAGTTGAACCCCAACAATGGCGCTAGTTGTCACTAAACCAAATTTTTGTGTGCCTGTTTTAGTCTCTACTTCCACCACCAGAGTTCAAGTTTCATTAGATTTTACAAGCAGCGTTAACGGAGTTCATTAATTACTTTTTTAAAGTTTCACAGGAAAGAGGGTGGCTATGTGGTTTGTACGTCGAGTATTTAAGTGTTTTTTTAGAGTTATAATAACTGGTTGGAATCTAAGTTTATGGTATCTGGCCTATCTCGTATATTTATAGGACTTTTACTGTTTATACTAAATTTAATTTAAATACACAAATGCGTTGCTGCATAAACCCTCGAAATAACTATTTTAATAGATATTCAAAAGCCAAGACAACTTCAACTCATGTATATAATACAGTTGTAAGTTACAACTTTCGAAAAATGAATTTTTTCACCTTTTCGAAAACAGGAGGTAAAATACCAATTTCATTGCAGTATTTTACAAAAAGGCCTTGTTTGATTGTGCGTACCTATTTACCTTTAAACTGTTTAACTATGCCATGTCGGTCGCTGCATTGCGTTTATTTTCCTTCAGTTAATCAAACTGGAATTATTTATGTTTTCTCTTCATGTAAATGTAATTTGTGACATGTTTTACATATTACTGTTGTGTGACATGACATATATATTTGTTGAGCTGTTGCTAATTACGATGAATGTTTTATTATGCAAATATGTATTATGTAATCCTATTGGAATGTTACTACTTTTATGTTGAGTTGTAGGCAAAGTGATTTTTTTTTTGTGAAACTTGACTGTTTTATTATTTTCATACACATTCTGAAGTAAAATAATTAAAAAAAAAACTGGTTGATCTTACAAACTTCCTTTTTTATCATCATAACTGAAAATGCAGTTCATTTTTTATTTTATTCACCATCTAATCCCCGCGACTTCGTACCCGTATATCTCGTTTTTTCCCGTTCTCGTAGGAATTTCCCTATTATATATACCGTATAGCATTCCTTATAAATGTGTATATCATATACAAACATAATGTTCTAAATCCGGTAGTTTCAGAGATTAGCGCGTTCAAACAAATCCTTCAGCTTAATAATTAGTATAGATAAATGTTGTCTTTGATGGATATGTGCCTATCGTCTGGATTTTTTTGATTGGTAAATTCATAACGTCATCCACACTAAGTGATTTCGTGTAGCGATTATATTATTAAAGTTCGGCACATATCTTATCGATATGTTACGCCCGAATTAACGCGATTTATTCAACCAAACTTAGTTCGAAATTCGCAAAACGATATTTTAAAGTTACGCTCGATATAAGTTTTTCAATCGACATTAGATTTGGTGATAACTGGAGCGGTAGGCTGAGTTTTGAACGTGAGATATGTGTAGTAGGGATGGTGATTTTCAGTATTTTATTTGTTTTTGTGAAGGAAAGAGCATTTTTATTTTCATTTAACGAACAATTAAATGACCTGGACAACGGAAATACTTAAGTTTGTGTAGTTTGTTTGTGTATGTGTGTATAGTTCAAAAAACTCGTCTTTTTCATAAAGTGCATTTAGAGTATATCAAAGTCATATTAAAAAGCTGTAATAAAAGTCCGAACGCTTACGTAAATTCTGGCATTGCAAAATAAAAATGCCATTATATTCTTACGTAATAAAAGCAGGAAACTCTTCATACATTATCAAGTTGGGCCGTTTTCTACACCATTTGGCTCCGCTTAGCATCGATTTTAATTTGTACTCGTTCGCATATCGTGATATCGGAACGGCTTTATTCGGAACCACGTAGTGTAATACGCGCCCCAGTAACGCGATTCGCACGGTCCGCTTATCGCAAGCGAGCAGCATTTTTATTATGTTTTTGCTTCAAAATATTAAGCTTAAGGCTTGAAGAAATCAATAGATTCGGGTATCTAGTGATTTTAAATGCAGGCTGTGAGAAATACGAATTGTGAAAAGTTGTATGGAAAGCATAATTTTGAAGTAAACAAAAATCTAAAGTTTTGAGCCAAAAGTCTAAACTATCCTTACTTATATTACAAAATCAAAAGTTTCTTTGTTTATTTTTATAATTATTTAACGCCTAAATCGCCGAACAGATTTTGATGAGATCGGAAACGGTTATAGGTAGGCTATCTACTGTAACCTAAGCGTAACCGCCGGCAAAAACTACTCTATTCAAAATGAATTCACCTTTAACACTCCACAGTAACTACACACGAAACTAAAACTTCAAAAGTTGTTTATTACAGCCATAAGTACCATTCCTCTAATTGCGACCCCAATTGCAACAAGATTTAAGTACATTCCACAAATAAATTCTATTTATAAGCCGGAGTACACACTGTAGCAAATAGGCCAGGGCTATAAATAGGCGGTATAGCAACAAGTGTTGTTCGTTGCCCCCCGCGACCGTTGTTTGGCTATGGCACGCCTGATTTGGCTAAAACCGCGGCTAGTGACATTTTAGATGACAAAATTTGAACTGCCGGTCGATTCTGAAAACATGTCGAAGTGAAGTGATCACGAGGTGAGCTGTCAATCCATAATATACCTAATCAAGATGGAATGACAGCTCACCCCGTGATCACATGACATCTTGATTGTTGAATTGAAGGCCGTAGTGACATTGTCTGACGGTGACTTTTAGATTTAGATTGTGTGTCCGTTTTTTCGGGTGAGCTTTGTCTAAAGCTAGGGATACACCTCAATTTTGAGTACATAATATGTAACAAGGCCAGTTCGAGGTGATGTGAAATAGGGGATTTGCCTTTGCCTTGCCCAGCAGTGGGTCACTATCGGCTACCTAAAGAAAGTTTCTTACCTATGATATTTACTTCCTAGCTTTTGCCCACGACTTCGTATGCGCATATCCCGTTTTTCCCGTTCCCGTCGGATTTTTGGGAAATCTTAGTGCTCCCCTACACTCCCCAAAGAACCTGCATGCCAAATTTCAGCTTTCTATGACCAGTACTTTCGGCTGTGCGTTGTCTATCAGTCATTCAGTCAGTAACGGAAGAGTTTTATATATGTCACCGGATAATTGCAGACGGATTTTTCTTAATAAGACAGAATCTTGGAAACTATTGAATTTGAACGGAATTTTATAGTTTACAAAAGATTTTTTCATATTTTCATGTCGAAAAATTATGATCTAATAAAGATTTATTACAATCTTACGGAGTTTGCAATTTTCCGGTGATATAAATACATAATTATATTGATATAAAATTGAGGTAAAAACAAACCTACCTCAAAAACATCAGATAATAATAAGTGTCTGAAAAAACACCAATAATGTTAGAATTTTAGACTAAAACTGTATCTGGGTCGCGCAACAGGTCCATTTCTGACACGTACTATCTAGTTTGCATCCCTTAAAGCGGTTAAATTTTCACAGCATTACCCACATTTTTTCTACTCGTTGGATTTTATGAACCAATGCATGAAGCTTGATAGCAAAGAATCCCATTGGTCTGTTATTCTTATTCCTTTTATTCAATTCAATACAAAATGGCGCCCGTACTAGTCGGTTTGTGAAGCTTTGCATTGTTATTTTAGTTCGTCCTACCTTTGATAGCTTTATTTAGATTTCTTTTTAGTAGGATTTTCCTCTCGTGATAAAAGTATCTAGGTGTATATTTTTCAGCAAACACACCTATTTCGACTAACACTACGAATCACTGTTTTGCAACATTTTACACCTATTCAGGGACTACAAAGTATAAAATTTTTCTCATAAATTAAGTACTGCTATTGCTCTTATCTTGTATTTCTTATAACAATGCGGCCAGTGCCAGACATCCTTAATTTGGTTCAACCGACCCCTGTTACTTTGATACAGAAATATCAGTATATTTTCCAAGCAGCCGGTACAATTTGTCGCTGCAGTCCATTCCGTTTCGTGTCGGATCGTCTTTGTAGAACTTCATAAAATATTACATCGGTCTAACGATGTCGGCTTCTCATCTCTGCTTGCAAATGAGATGTTTTATTATGATAAAGTTGGTACTATGGTACCAATCATACCAATGGTTGATTGGTACGGTATGGTCGTTACTCCAGTATCTCAGCTGGAATGCTGAAGCAATGATTATTTTGTTGTGTGTGTTGATCACTAACATACTTGTAAGTTTATTTATTGTTACTAACACTATACGAGTCCCATTGTTTCCCGCAATAAAGAATTTATTATAATGGAACTTTTATCCCATGGGAATATTCACTATTTTCTTTAGTTTTTAAATAAAAAAGGTACACCGCACAGGCTGTGGACCTTTGCCCAGTAATGGGACAGTTAAGGCTGATAAAACAATATGATTCTGTCTGAGTAGTTTACACTAGAGGCTCAATTTTAAAGAAAAAATAAAACCTTTTATAAGTAGGTTATCCATGAAAAAATATCCGCAGCATAATGGCATAGACACAATAGTATAACAGTCACATCACTTTGACTTCAAAGGACCAATTCTCACCATCCGCCTCATTATACTCGGCTTACCAAAAATTGGTTCCCGGAACCAAAAACCCGAAGTTTTGCAAGTCACACTATTTGTCTGGGTGTCGTATCAAGTTTCATCCCTTACCTCCCCCCTCCCGAACAAAGGGTCGTAATTCTGCTTACGAAAAACCCCTAAACCGTCAATATCGTTTTTCGTTGTACAATTTGGGTTTATTTGGCGTCGCGTTTCGTTTGTTTGCAAGCTTTCAAGTTGCTTGCTCAAATATTGGTTTGGGAGGTCAAGGTTGGCTGTTTAATATGGCTATAAGGTCGCCACGATGTGGATATAGAATTAGTGCCTTTTGTCGTTAGCGTTAACTAGGTTCGGTTTGGTAATGAAGGATTTGTTGGTAAGTTATTCGGGATAAGTTACGACGAGTTAACGATTTAATCAATACGTTGATCTTGGCGTAACTAAATTCTGTGACTTTCTTTAGAAGGTACGCACACAGGGTTATTTTTCAATGGCCAGCCAAACAAATCTGCTGCTCGGTACATTTTGCGCGGCAAAATCCATTTTATTTGCATTTAATTTTTGCTTAAAACGTGTCTTTCATTTATACCTGATACCTGGATAAAAATCTGGTTATTGCAGAACCCATGTATTTCAAGTAGCAAGACATAACAACTTTATGTATACCTGCATCACGATCTCCGATAAACGCGAGTAGCTCATGTATCGAGAGCCACTTCCTCAGTTCATTCACATATCTCTCAGGTACACACACAATCAAATAGTACACATAACATTTCATACATGATCAGAATTGGAAATCCTTTGAGCTTTGTCGCCAACGAATCGATCCTCGATACCATTATTCTACGGGTTTCGGGTACAAAGAGCCCCTTTATGCCCAAGGCAATAGAATTTCCACTCTTCACTAAGTTTCACCTTTTCTTTTAAGTGCAAAAGAAAAACTGTTTGGAGTGAGGCCAGAGATTTGCGCAGCTTTTATGCCAATTTCAAAAAGTCCAGTGAAGTAAAAACTATTATCGAAGTAGCAGTTTCAATTCTAGAATAGTTCTTTCGAAGGTTTTCTTAATTTTCCATTGTGAGTGTGGATTAAGTTTTTTGTGCAGATGCAGTAGTTTTATTCATGCAAGCTGTGCTCAACTAAAGTTTCCAGAAATCCCTGTTTAGTTCTGCCCGTCCGTATTCTGATTTAATATAACCATTTAATTACCTTCGACATATCTCTACCTACATGAAGGTAAAAATTACCTTTCCCAATAATTGATGTCGTCAACACATTTCCGTAGGTACAAGTACTTCTCGAACTCCAATGGAAGGCTCACATCCAAAGGTCGACTTCGTAATAGGAATTCTTCAGAAAGTAATTAATTTTTCCGCAAATAATTCTCGTTCGAAGGAATGTTTTATTAATTTTCTATTTGTCTTACGCCTCGTCTTATTGATTCTTGGTTTAAGTTTAAATCATACTGCGCAAGCTGTTTTGAAACTGCAGTGTGATGCTTCAAGCGAAGTTTTAATTCAAAGATCTTAATTTATTTTTTAAGTATTTATAGACGCGCGTTTGACCACTACGTCACCTCTTTTGGCTTCTTTATTTTTTATTTGTGAAAGTTTTACAGTAGGTACCTATACATAGGTAATGTTTGTTCAAAACCATTCAAATTTAACAATTGATTTCTTTTTTCCAGGTAAGTAGCTGAGTAAATCGAACAAAGAATTGAAGAAAGTTAATCTGCCAAAACGAAACCGTATGTAATTTATTCCCGAACATTTTTAATAAGGAATCTTGACATCATCTTTTGCGTTAATATTATACGAGTTTATTCGGAAAAGATGAGTTATTACGTCACATAATCCCGACGGGAGCTTATTCAATTAAAAAAGATACGAATCGACGGATTTTTTGGATCCCATAACACGAAAGTGTGATACCCATAATAATGAGGTGGACTTTTGGTGAGTTCATCCTACGGGTTGTAAAATACTGCGTTCTTTTTAACGTAAAATAAAAAAATACCGTAGATAGGTACAAAGGTTTTAGGAGACCAAACGTAAAAAAGAAATAAAATTCTTATTTTAAAAATAGGCCGTAAACCTGTTTTATTTCGCCGTATTCCAAACTGAAATAATTAAAAGAATAACGTCAAGAGCCATTATTCATTAAAAAAAAATTGCTCAAGTGCCTGAACTTTTAATTATCCATCACTTAGATTTTAAATTAAATAGATTGTTTAATGTTTATAAAGTTGGTGGAATTCTTTCAATATTGCCTCGAACGGCTTAAGGGTAAAGTTTGGAACCTCATTTTAGAAGTTGTAAATACCGACGATCGTATTGATTTGTGTTTGCATACTTTTAAAATTCAATTTGGGGTTCATCAATAATGTTAGTCTGCAACTATTTGTTGTGTAAAGTATTACGAAGCTGCTTTTATTTGACTTGAAGAAGTTTGTGCAAACAATGCCGATTTCTTGTAAACGAATAAAGATTTTATAGTCACGATAATAAGTTGTCAAATTGTTTTTGAAACTGTTTGATAAATAGACTAACTTGTAGTAAACAAAAATTTCAAGACAAATTTGCGAATACTAAGTTTGTGACCTTATTGAAAGGCAAAGTAATTAAGTTAATAGTAAATCTTGTCTAGATTATCAAAAACCTATAAACTCTCTTTTCAAGCACCAAAGTAAAAACACAGTTTCTGCAAAAAAATCACAGCTATCCTACATAACAGGATTATTCAAATATTTTACGTCGCTCTAGTCAGAAGGGAACAGAATTAATCCGTATTTATTGGGATATCTGAAAAATTCTATATGTTAAAGACAAGTTAAGCATAAAAGGTGCCTTGCAAATCCTCTGGCACGGGCTCAGTGATGACAGGTGGCGGAAAACGGTGTCCCTTAGTAACCGATGGTGCAAGTCAAAAGTGATTTCAGCGTTCATATTTTTTATTGAACCTTTGAAATATTTTTAATTCCAATTGTAACTACTTGGTGTATTTTGCGAAATGAAAAGAAACTAGAATCTTCAAGACGGTAGCGAACTCTTTTGTTTGTTTTTTGAAAGGATTCTTGAGGGGTTTTACTCAGCCAGCGAATGTCGGCTGAATAAGAATGAATGAAAGAGTACAATATACCAGCTGTTTTGTTAGTTGGAAGTCGCAGTCAAGTGAAACTAGTTGTTGCTATTATTGTAAGCAGTTAGCAATAAAACTTGCGACCTCTGAATACGACAACTTGTTTCTTCAAAGAGTTGGTACTCAATGTAACGACATTTTACTTAACCATCACAAATAGTCACCAAGATTTACAAAGAACTGTGTTATAAAATATGTCTTAATCAAAGAAACTGGTCATCGCTGTTGGCCTTACAATCAAGTGCTATCCAACAATTGGACAATGGTCTCTATTTATTTACACGTTTTTTCCATCCAATTAAAGCTTCTGGTACCTTGTCTATGATACCATGGCACATTGCCCTTTTCTATTTTACACAAACATAATTGGGAGACTTGTGCCTTGTACGCTGAAAATCGCCGATATCTTTTACCTTAGACAGCGTACCAATTTAAGTAGGCAGAAAATTAATGTCCCTTTCGATATCGCTCGAGCGGAATCTACTTCATCCTCTATTCTCGCTTTGAACGTATTTTATTTACGACTATGGAGCTTATATTAAATCCCATTCAGGGTAAATAGAAAAAGGTAGCTGCGTGACGATGATCTGTCGCCATTTTGGGATCAAACTTGTTGATTGATTGTGATCTAAGGAAATTACCGGCTTTGAAGGAACTTTCGCATTCCGATCACAGTATCATAAAAGCTACTAGCTAGACAAGATGACATTCTATCAGCGATAACAACTTTCAAAAACAACAAAGAATGCGGTACATTGCATCCTTTTTTTTTTTTTAAGGATGGGAAATCATCAAATGACTTCTTCCGCTCTGGGTGGAGCGGAAGGGCGTGTCAGACTCTTACTGACTAAAACCCATCCGTGTTCCTTCTTAAGCCCTTTGCGTTCCAGGGCCGCGGTGACTCTTTCGAACAAATTCCGCAACCCTGGCAGATACCCTTACATTTTCACTTTTTAACAGACGCCGCGGTAGAATGTCATATCTAGCTAGAACCTCGTTTTTCCAATAATTTCGGCAAGTAATTGCCTTTGTTAATTTGTCGCCGAGATGATACTGCATCGTGAATTTGAACGTTTTTTTTTTGGAGTTTATTGGAGTTTGCCCCGAAACGTTTTCATATTTAGCCCCCGGTATGAAAATTTTATGAGGATTAAAATCGAACGTTAACTAAAAGTGAAGCGTTACGTTTGCTTTGCGCAATGTACTTTGCACACCCTTCACTTCGAGTTGATGTGTGTGTATATACAAAGTATACTCAGCTTATTTAAGATGCTTTCATTAACCCTCTTTTTACATAATCTACACAATAATAGTTTTTAAGGAGTAAGACCAGTCGTGCGTCTGAGCTGACACTGACACACACACACTTTTTAAATTGCTAGAATTACAAAGAACGCCTTTAGGTGACTCGTTCGATATTATTTGAAATTGGAATGAACTAATTTTCTTCGAATAATATAGCGTCATCAAACGTGTTTAAAACTGAATACGAATAAGCTATCATTACCAAACTTTTACTACAAGACTCTTTTTTGTAGTTGGCACGTCAGTGGTATAACCAGTATAAGTTGACCTCGTATTCCAATGAAACTGTACTACGCTAGCTCAAAATTGAATTGTAGTCTAGTGGTTACAATTTGATCTTGAGCTAGCTACTAGCTTGGACACAAGCCTACACACGAGGTGCTTAACTGCCGTATAGTACTGTACACTTTTGTTTCTAAAACCGGCAAATTTTAAATGATAAAATTTCATGAATCACTTGACGCCTGGTATTTGTATTTTCCCTTTAATAAATAATAGTCTATGTGATGATAAGCTCTATGTCTGTAAAGTTTCATCAAAACCCGTTGTTGTTTTTGAGTGAATGAGTAACAAACAAGTAACGATTTCATCTTTCACGTTTATCATATTAGTAAAATAAAAAAAGGACAGAAAATAAAGGCGGAAAGGATACAGTCATACTAGCTATAGATCGACTTTTAATCTTATTGTATTCAGTAACTTTACAGTTCAGACATTTTTTTATAGGGTGTATCGTGTTTTTAAGACAAGTTATTAAATTTAAAATAAATAGTTTGCATTTAAGTTCATTTTTTAATTCTTACACTAACTAGCTATCTTTTTTTCGTCCATATCTGAACCCTTCAACAAAAAATAATTAAAAGTCGAAGTATAGTCTCTTGTTCAGATTATCATTAGTAACCCGTTATTTCTGTTTTACTGATGAAAGGTACTATAACCAGTCAAGTACATGAACGTTAAAACAATTACACTCAATTGAAAACATGACTTGCGAAGCATTTCTACAGCCCTAAAACATTCTATTAACAGCATGTTACTTTATTAAAAGGTCCTTTTATCTTTAAAAGATAAACAATAAAGTTGTATCTTTCATTTGAAATTTTTTTTTTTGCTTATGCGTTCAAAAATACATGGGTTTTTTTTTATATTCTAATATTTGAATGGTCGTCTATTTATCCAGTTTAACTTCTGATGCGTTTGATGTTGACCGCTGTGTAAAAAAACTTTAGTAAAAAATACATACATAACAAATGAAAAACATATCCGGCTAAAATCAAGCAATTTTCACCAGCCCTTCGAATCCTATAGTAGCTGCGTGATTTAAACTCAAAACCAATTACTGTACCAATCATACAAGATTCGTATCGGCAAAACTTTCGGTACCCAACAGTTGTACACAATGGGACGAAATAAACTACCCTCCCTGATCCCTGGGCCGGCACGTGACCGCCCGTTGATTAAATACAATGATTACACATAAGGGATGCTGACGTCATACATCGATGCTCGCTGAATAAGTTCAGTTTGTAAAGGTGTGCCAATTTTTTTGGCCCAATCTGCTTTCTCTTTTGTTACATTTGTAAAGGTTTCAAAATGAAACAATCTGACAGATTAATTATATTTTTTTTTCCTTTTACATTATGAATAGACGAAGCAACTGAAAATGTTTAGAAAAGTACGGTTAAATTAATTAATTAAATTAATTAAAAAATGATTAATTGAATTAAATCTAACTACCCAGTTAAATTTAATTTAATTAATCATTCAATCTCAAATCAGGGAATCATAAACAAGAAAGGCGTTTCTTTTCATGGCTTTAAATGTAAACAAACAGCTCGTCACAGAAAAGTACTTAAAAATAATATAATAATAAAAAAGAATTAAAGCTACCGAACTGTACAAAATAGAGCTTAAGTAAACACCCCCTTTCAAAATCATCCCCTAAACAGGCCACGTGTCATGCAAAGCTGGGGTGCGACTGAGGGGTGTCTAGCGAAACCAATTTGCCTTTTGTATTCTATAAGCCTAATATATCCGTCCCTTTCACTCTCATTATAAAACTCCCAGGTGTGAAAGAGATGCACATTTAATCCGCCATTCTAAGAGGGCTGCAAAGTAATAAAGATGTCCTGCGCTTGTGTTATGAAAAATGTTATTAGATACTTTAAATATAGTGGCGTTAAGCACTTTTTGCCTTGTCATGTAGCTGGAAAATATTAGCATAAAACCAAATAAAGTGCTGTTTTAATTAAGGATTTTTTTGGATGATTCATAGAGGTTTGTAACGCATAAGCCTGGTATATACATTACTCTTTCATGTTCAAAACATGGGGCCATTAATTGAGCAGAGTACATGGCTTTTATGTAGGCCATTGAATTTGTATTTATTTCCTCCTAAGCCTATGGAGGAAAAAGGCCTTTCATAAAAAAATTAAAATAACCTCTAATGAGCTTCAGAAAAATTGAGCCGATATCGTCAGCAAGTGTTCATGACACCCTGTATACAGCTTGATGGGTGACTAAGCAGAAAACGGTCGCCGTAGTAAATTGCATCCCGCCTGTATAGCAAACTGTCGTTACAACTTGTTCACTCGTTCATTTGTTCACTGTTTCAATTAAAACATTCCACACAAACACTTTCAAATTCGGAACGCTAATTGGTCGTCAAAATGCGCGCCAAAAGTGACAGTTTGGAATCCAAAA
The DNA here is from genome assembly GCA_002192655.3 of Mamestra configurata. Taxonomy (NCBI): domain Eukaryota; kingdom Metazoa; phylum Arthropoda; class Insecta; order Lepidoptera; family Noctuidae; genus Mamestra; species Mamestra configurata. The sequence goes on from NDFZ01005046.1 coordinate 210,467, forward strand.
TGGCCGTTGAAGCGTTATTTAAACGGTTTAATTTGTGCCATTTAATCTCACCCCTCGGTTTTAAATTGAATAATTGGTGGATAGAATGCAATGTCATTTTCCTTCGGTGGAACGAATGTGTAAGAGAAAATGGTGCAAGTAGATACAATCCTTCGTTACCTGATTAAAGAGCGATATTCATGTTAAATTAATACTTAGTGCAGTGTTGTCTGTAAGAAATAAATAGGCAGCTTATTATAAGGAACGAGAGTTTAAAACATAAAAATTAATGTAAAGGGCGTGTTGTGGGTTACTGTTGTATGCAAATTGGGCGTTCTGAAGACGTTTTTCATTACTTTCTGCTAACGTGTTTAGTAATTATGCCGCACTCACCGGGGGAAATGTTAGGGGCGCTTTGTAAGACAGCGCCAGTTGAAGCATTGCCGTAATTTATTAATTTTTCATGAAATGCAACACTCACGTTGCGCTTTGAAATGAAGTTCGCGTGAATTTCGTGAAAATTACTTTGTTTTATGACTAAGTCTCGGAGATGGTTGTTTATTTCGTAAATGCTTCGTCATAAAATTCTAAATATTGAGTATAACTTGCAAGGATATAAAGTCAATATTCTGGTTCAGAATTCATTACTTTTATACAGCGCATACTTATTTAATTCAGAAGATTTTATATTTTTTGTGGAGACGAAGTCTAAAAATTATGATGTCTACGCCACATCGCCATATCGATTATAATGATGAAAAAACAAATCTTAGTACTAGTTCACTTTTCCATAATTCATTCCTAGTATCATAATTCATAACAGAAGAACATCGTAAAACAAGATTAAAACAGTTTAAAATCGCAGGCGAAGCCGCGAGCATGTCTCTAGTCATGAATAATTTAGTGGCACAAAAACTTACGCCGGGCTTATGCAGTCTACGAAGTTTAAATGAATTCATCCAAGTCGATCCATTTTGCTTATGATCTATAGCGTGAAGTTTCGTAATGTGCATAACTAAGCTAATACTTTTCATATAATGTTTTTGTTTATGTGATTTAGAAGAGGTACTTATATTGTTGATCATTGTCATCATCATATCAGCCGAAAGACGTCACTGATAGACATAGGCCTTCCCCAAGAGTCGCCACAAGGACCGATCCTGTGCGTCTCGCATCCATCGGCTACCCGCTAAATCCGTCCGTCGTACCCGTCAAATTTTACCAGTGGCCCACACATATCACCTTCACACCCTACCGATATACCCGAAAAAAAAAAGTTAAAACAAGCCTTGGGCCCAAACAAACAGTACATCAAGTCACTTAAAACTCTATAAAGCGAGGTCGTCACACCACAGTTTCGTGCCGTGATGTACAAACAGGGCTGTGTACAGACAGACGCGCCCTAATGATCACGTTACAATCGATACACGGACGGACACTACGTAAATTGTTACCGTGGACAACGCCCTAATGTGTGATGGAAAAGTTTCTGTAGTTGTAGTTTTTACTACTGAGTTTTTTAGGCTGTGGGTAAACTTGCTGATACCTATCATTTTTCTAAACTTAGGACAGTTACTGAAATTGATTTATAAATAATCTCGATTTTGGTGAAATAGGTACTGCGGCGTCCTGAATTTTCTTCAAGCGTCCACAAAAAATTAGATAAGTACAAAGGTCGTTACAAAAAAAATGTTTAAATACAGAACCTATTTTTTTTTAATCGGTTAAAAAAGCTCCACTCTTTTCATCAGCCACAAATTTTAAAATTATTATGTGTGCTGTTCTAGATCAAAAAAACATACAAGTGCAAATTCATTAATGTTCTAACGGAAACTGCATTCCTATTTACAATCATACAAAGCCACAGGTAGGTAGCATCCACAAAACAAAACATAACAAAATAATATTTTTACATTACGTCCCAATACATAACAATTCCTCTTCGTATACAAACGTCTTGGCTTCCAAAAATACTACACACGCTTCCGTACCACAGTCTAGCAAATTCCGGTCCCTGAACGCAAAAAATGGCACCTCTCCATCATACCGAGGATTTTTTCCGAATGGACTCCACATACACAAGTTAATAACTTATAATATATTATGATACAGGAGAACAAGTCCACGCACTCACAACAAAATGATATTTTTCTTTATACGTCCATAAAACTTGCCTTATTCCTACCGTCCTATGTGTTGTCGGGCAATTTTTCAACAAGTATTTGTGGGATACACAGTAAGGGACTTGCAGACGTTAATTTTAGACAAAGACGGAGTTATATGTGAACACGAAAGATAAAATGAACACATTAAGTTAATTTATGTGTTGGGTATGTATTTCTGTAGTTATAGATGTCGGTAGTAAAAGCCGGGTCGGTACAATAAAATATAACGAGGGGGGTATCGTTATTAATGATTCGGAGAAAGTGTAATGTGAAAGCTAATTATGTTGTTTTCCCATGCGTTTTGGGGAAGAAGGAGAAGTATGAGACGTTTTTGTGTCATTTGTGACTGACAACTAGAAACGTCTATAAGTTATATTAACTATCCTAAAGTGTTCTAAGCGATTTTTTTTTGTCTTCGCATTCATCTTAGCAGAACTAGTTAAAAAATAATTTTCTACGAAATGAAAATAAAATACTCAACGTAAAGTGACGTATACGGGCTGAAATATTATTTTTTGGGTATAAAGGAAAATACATGCAAGCATAACCATCTTTAAATCATAACAATGAGTATTAAACCTTATACACGAGTGTCATAAAACACACTTATTGGGTGCGAAAGAATAATCCAACTTTGGCCTCATTTTTAATATCAACGGCTTCGTATAGTATAAAACACAGAGCCGTGGCTGTAGCATTGTGTTCACACTCAAATAAAAGGCAACTGTGGACAATACATATGTACATAACTTTAAATATAATGCACACAATTTTATTATTTTAAACTTCTACGCGAGTATTTCTCAGAATGCTCTCAATAAGGTAAAGTAACAAAAAGGTACTGTATATAACTGTCGAGAGTGCAAACTAAATATCTTGCATTTCTTTGACACAATGTGTTATTTGTGTATCCATTTATCTAAAAGTTATTTTAACCTTAAACAACACAATTATTAACAATCCAGCCAGTAATTATCACGAACACGATCAAAAGTACTTTCGCTCATAATAACATGGAGTGTTAGGTCATGTCACCCCAGGCGAACATGTTACAGAGTAAAATAATCGTAATAATGGCATAGCAACTGCATCGAAACAAAATAATACAATCGCTTAATAATAAGCTTAAAAAGCGGCTGTAATAATAATGCATAATTACGTGAAAGCGTGCCGTATTATAATACAGTACTTTACAGCTTACGGGGGGAAATGTCGACAGCTGCGTGTGAATCGTACATCTGCCAGCCCTAAGCGTGCACACACTTACAGCTCCCTCTCACAGACACGCTCTGTCACGCACACTACTGCACAATTGATTCGATTGGACGCACACAAGCACACGCACCTTGCGCCGCTTCCACAGGGGTGTTACTTTATTGTGCGACACTGCTTTCAGGTCCCGCCCGATAACATTTTGTTTTTACTTGTTGAATGTTTGATTGATGATGGCGATGATTGATTGAGCCTTTTTCGAGTTCCTTTCAATTGTAATAGATTTCATGAATGTGGGCTCGCCTCGCTTTTGTATCAGATTTTATAAGTGAATTTTTGAAACGAATCAATTCATTAATTTTATTTAAAGTAGTGGCCGGTTTCTTTTGTTGTTTGGCTTGAGTATATACCTCATAAATGTAGACTACATTTCTGTATCGTCGGTAACGGGTTCTACCGGGACAGTATTATCGGTAAAATGTGTCCCATTTCCAAATCCCTTTTGGGAGCAATGTAGACAATACAAATCCATACCATGCTTCCCGACGACAATTTGCATAACTCGTCAGCGACAACCCCTGTTGCAATTTAATCAGTTAATGTATTTGCTCTCAGCGCTTTCGGTTTTATGGACTGCAATGGCAATGCTTAAAACGTTGGCTCATTGGCCAAATGTTGGTTTTGTTGAAGCAAATTGAACAGATGGCAAATATTTGTACAACATTGCTGATGATAACTGAAATCTGTTTGATATGTTTGAAGGAGATAAAGAAGTTGGATATAATTGTTTAAAAGAGTTCATCGAACAAGTTCATCTCATAATCTAACTGGTTTAATAACTAAATAACAAACATTTCTAACCAACTCGATTTATTCGAGCATAATGACAGCAAAATCAAAACAAGGTTCAATGAGTGAACAAAGAAGAAAGTCCAAATTGAAATTCGAATTAATTTCCGACTCCGGAGTCCACTCAAAAATTTTTCCGAAGTTGCCAAAAAATTACTTCTGTCTAAAAAGTTGTATGTATCAAACGTCACTCAGATAGGCGAAGGCAATTCAGAGAGTGCCATTGTCCGGATCCTTTATACAATTTTATTGGCTTTCTGTGCTATAAAACTTTGGACCAAAGGAATTCTTCCAAACAACCCCGAATGCGGGTTTCCTCGAATTTCTTGATACGATATCGTACACTGTAATTCTTTGTTATTTTTTATTGTGCTGTCTTTTTGTTGCGGCTTCGGGTTTCCTTTTATCTTAAACTTATTAGATGTGGATCATCGGATGTAGGATCTTGTTTGATTGGATTTTCTTTGTCTAATTTAAGTTTAACCAAGTCAATAGGAGTCTCCGGGAAGGAAGGGTTGGAAATCAATTAAACCCCCGACCTGTAACTAAAGGGATAGGTATAATAATGGTTATTACGTCACTTACGAAATTCGATTGGTAATTTTGGAGACCAAATTGAAATCTAACTTTAACGACAGGCATCGTTTGACTCTAACAAAAATACAGCTAACTGACACTTGCAACTTTTCCATACAAAATATTTTCACTTACCTACTGCAACGACAACTGCTTGACTTTAAAAAAAGTGAGCTCTGAACAATTGAACACGACGTAGGACAGACAAAATATAATAAAGAGAATGTGAGACACGTACCATTTCAGTCCATATAAATTCTCAACTGTAGTGGTTATCTAGAATATTTGCAGTATGCACACATTGCACACGTCCTGTGTGTAACCGTCCTATTCTATCGAAGAGACGGTCAAAGGAACTATATTGAAGTGGCGAGACGGTTTGAGATCGTGTCTTGTTTCTAAAGCTGGGACTGCACGGTGGCAGGAATCACCTCTTTTGTTGTCGATTGCGCAAATACCATTTTGTAGCCATTCAGCTGATATAATCTCTATGTTGCCTATTATGATATCCATTGTAACAGCGAGGTCCTTTACTTGGTCTGAAGAAGATTTAGAAATGTCATAATGAAAGTCACTTGTATAAGGTTGGTCGGTTAAAAAAGTGCAATTTTATTTTATTATCATTATCATGGTCAGCCGAATGACGACTTTTAGACATAGTCCGGGGCCCAAAGGGGGATTTGCCATTTTTATTTTATATTCGACACATAAAGTGACTATAACACTTTACAAAAACAATGTTAACCCATATTAAATTGAACAACTGAATTTATATTAAACGAGCTCAAAATTTAAAGTTAGCCCATCAAAAACCCTGAGAGACCTACTTGAATAAATTAGGAGCAATGAAAAGTTTTTTTAGAACTAAAACATCCCATTAATAATAAAAGACAAAGCTTTCGGCCACACGCAATGGCCCCTCGAATATTTAAAGATAATGTTAAAATATAAAACTTTTTAAGCCAGATTATTTTTTGTGGGTAGTCTAAAAATATATTATGTTGGTGCCAAAAAAGGATATGCGTCTTATGGGCCACCACCAACATTTTGAAATCTTAGGTCATATTTTCGGCCCAAAAAGTAAACGAGAACGAGGAAAATATACCTTTTATTCTCTACCAAATAATAAATACAATATTCATCCAAGAACCCGCTTCGAATGTGGGCTATATTGCAGCAAGATTGTATCGTCGTCCACTAATATTGTACCATGTCATATTTTCCGGCATTTTGGCTGCAAAGGTTACCCACCGAAGCGTATTAAAACCAAGCTATGTATAATTCATAAATGCGGAACGAACGAATTTTCTAAGTTTCTACAAAGTTCAGAATAGGGTTGTGGTATACAGAGGTAACCCGTAATGTGCCGCTCCTGAACAAGTGGGGCGTTTTGTACCCCATCTGGCAGCCGTCACGTTCGCCTACGTGCCGCTTTACACTTTAATTGACATTTGTTTTTGGTATCTACAGTACCTGTGTTCCCTGAAATATTAATGTAATCGGTGCAAAAATACAACCTACGTAAAGTTGAGGCTGGACGCCTAAACGTGACAGTTATTCTGCTAAAATTAAACTAAATTGCCCGTTTTAATTAACCCTGTTAACTAGCATACTTGTAAAACATGAAATTGAAAATTAATTTAAACTTCACCATACTTTTAGAAATAAAAGCCAAAAACGATTGCGAAATAACCGTCTGAAAGTTTCAGGGAATTCATAGTAAAAATACTGTGGGGTAATAGTGTACACTTAAAACGGAACGCTATAACCCCACAGTTTAACTCGAGCAACTGGTACGACGCGCGACTGTACCTCGGACACGTACAGAGCTCGTTTAGCTTTAGTTTCAAAATAAAACTTACAGCAGTTTGATAGTTAGGAAAAAATAAAACTGCTGTAATGCAGTTGTTTTATTTAGAGTTTTATTTGGAGCATATGCTCAGATTTTATGATGCTTTATTAAACGAATTATGTAATAACATTCAGTTACATTAGCATTTTATGCAACCCAACAACTGCATCGGTATCGATAGTCTAGCATGAATGGCAAATATTTTCAAAAATACGTAGCCATAAGCATCCATTCTTTTAAAAGATTAAATCTGACCTAAAACTGCAATACTGAGCTGTACATTGCGCACTGAACCTTAAAGATAGCACAACTGATCCGTACAGCAGTTTCTTTGGAAATGTTCCAGCCTGAATCTGATCTCTGTTTCCTTAACTAAAAGGTGCGAATCTACTAATGTGTCTTTCAGTTATTATTTTTTTTTTTTGTAAAAGACCGTTGATAAATGCGTCATCAGTTTCCGTGTATAATATAATATATCACCTCCCACGAAAATGTTGCATTCTAAGCAGCCATAAACGTATAGTTACGACAGTTCTAATCACGTGCTATCCATAAATATTACCATCGACTTGGGACGATAAATCAGTACTATTATCGATATAGAGGCGTATTTAGGTTATAATGCGACCCGTGGGGTGCTTTAGGCCCCATCTGTTCGCATAGAACATGTGACGGTTGCACACGTTGGAGGCGGAGGAACATAAAAGCATCAGCGATTTTGCAAGTCAGGAATGTGTTTCGATATTTGTGATTTTTATAACATTGAGGATGAATTGGTTTTAAATCGACGATGATTCTTTTTAACCTCAAACGTGTTCGAAATCCATCCTATCATGGAGAATAAAAAGCATGATTTAGCTCTCTATTCTTCAATCGGAATGCCTATTGAAAAATAATGTAGCCCAGACTATCATGATTTCGGATTGCCACTCAGTACACTTAAGTTAGTTATCTTCACTTAGTTTCTAAATACTTAAATAATCTAGACTCACTAGCTCTAAGAGACAAAGATACATTACAATACACTTGGGTGCTTGAGATTCCTTTACATTTGACTAAGATATATTTCCAAGCAACTTACCTTAGAATTTATACTGTCATCTTATTCACGAGTTATACAAAACGAGCTTACACCGAGTCAGTACCGTTTGTATTTTTAAACATGAATGAATCTCATTTTCGTAATTCGACGTGATTTTCGCACAATACCAGCGCAGTTGAGGGTTGTTCAAACATGTCGTTTCGAGTGAAAATGTTATGTACAAACGTTCTATTGACCTTTGTGGCTATGTTGGTGAAACTCGATTTGATGGAAATATTTTGAGGTGCGGTAAAGTTGACTTAGTGTCGGGGACATTTTCCAGGAAGGATATGAAAATTCAAGGAACGCTTGGAAATGTTCAAAATCGAGTTAATGCTTAAAGTAATTGACTCTGATTGCTTAAAATTGCTGCAAAATGAAAGATTTTAAAAGGGGACCCTGGTCAGCACGATTAGGTATTAAAAATTATAAGACATAATAATCACTCGCTAACTAACCCTTAGGTTAAGCTTTTTAAGAACGAATCCTTAACCCATTAATTTACGATAAACCAGCAAAGTCCGCAAGAAAATTCCAATAGAAAACTATTGTATAGTAATAATTATAGACGTACTGAAGTAATGGTTAGCGTGTTGGTAACCGCATTGCAGCTATCTGGTTTACCGGCGTACCCCATTGGGACACACGGGGTAATACGGTATAGCGTGGACTGTAACCTTAATTGAGTGATATTAAATTGCTCCGAGATATAGTAGTTTAGTACCGGCGAATCGGGATGAAAAGATACTTTTAAAGTAGATTTTTGTATTGAAACTTAATGCGTGTAATAGGCAGGATTGTTAACGATTGGGTTTGTTAACGGCTTAAGTTACGTGCTTTGTTTGGGATTGCCTGATTGATTGTGGGCTAAACAGAGCTCCTTATCAAGGATTGATAAAGCGACAAGGTTACTTTGTTAATTTGTTGCCAAATCACATGTCAACTTAAATGTCAACTTAAATGTTGGTTCTAAGTCTAGATTTAGAGCAATTTGCTATTCTTGGTAATTTCTTATTTGACAGACTTTTACGTTCTTTTAAACTCGGAATTTACAAAACATTTTACGAATTCTTGATTGCATTGCCACCGTTTTGCATTTCGCCCCAAACTATACACTAACTCATTTCTCGCGAAAACTGTAAAATACGGTCCGCTATGAAGTCTCAACACGACATTTTAAAATACACATTTCCCAAAACCAAGAAATCCTTTTAGCCAACCTTTGCAACATGAATTTTCATAAGACCGAGTGAAATACCACGTGTATTCCAGCTACGTAATACTGTGTTACTCTACTAGGGATCCTTAGGTCGGAAGTACGGGAGCTTTAACACTGCGGGACACTGTGGCGCCCGTGTAATTCCTTACAATGTAGCAATACACGCGATGTATGGGCAAACTTAAATTTTCTGATGTTTCCACCTTTCCGTGTTCGTAATAAAGTTTGATTTGGCAAAATGCAGGTGTAATATCAGCTATGCTTTCATGTCACCCTGGTGGCATGTTCATGAAACATTCAGTTATCTTTTACATAATTTAAATACAATTTTTACGTTCTTCTCTGTGTATGTTTGATATGGAAATTGCGGTAGGATTAAATAATGTTAAAGGTGTAATTACAACGCTATTTACAAATACATGCTTTTTCTACTATTTCTTTTGTAAACCTTTGTTTAACACTATTGCGTGCTCCGTTGTCGCTAACTCTTTCATCGTTCTTATAATATAATGTGTAATAATGTAAATATAAAGTAGTCACACATTGGTATGAGTGTCATATCTTACATAACAAGTTTTGGCTAAACGTTAGGCATTTATTTCTACGGCATGACATCATAAACGGCGACCGGTAACTAAATAAAAACGCGTCTCCGGAAACAGGGTAACGCTATAAATCTACCAAACCGGACCTATTAGGCCATTTTATAATTTTTATGTGTGACGACACGAGAACGATTCGATACCCTCAAAATTTGGTTTTACCCATCCCTTTAAAGAACGGTTTATACAAAGTGGACAGCCACTTCAAAACTTCAATCTCATAGATTTTTGTTTGAAATTTGAGCCTTATGGATAATTACAACCCGCTTAATAACATCGGGTGTGCGATTCGATAAAGAATTAAAAACTATCATCTAGTCCTGGCTGATCTTCATTCCGTACGTTTTTAGCCGTCTTCAAAATGGAACTTGAAAAGGAGGAGGTTCTCAATTAGGTTGTATTTTATTTTGATATTTGTTACCTCATAACTCCGTCATTTATTAACCGATTTGAAAAATTATTTTATTAATTATTTTTTTCATATGAAAGGATATCCGTCCCGATTCCGGAAATAGGTGTTAACGAAGAAACAACCAAAAACACCGACTTCCGAAATTAAAGTTATTTTATACCTTGTAGTGTTTTTTTTTTCATCCATGAGTAGGAGAGCCTATCGACACCACGGATATCCAAATTAATTGCAAATGAGACAAGCACTGTTATATTTATTTAGAAAAGGGAAAAGATTAGACATAAAGGTGCGTGTTTAAAGTAATGTAAATTAAATAATTTACAAGAACAAAAATATCTTAAGGCTAACATGATTATTACTTCTTAAGTTGGCTCCCAACAGTACTATCCCGTCGTTTCATATCAAAATTGTGAAAGGGCAGAATATTTAAAGGGAACAACATGTAAATTAATTCATTAGTCCGAACAATTTGTTGTTTATTAATAAACTTCTTAACTTCCGACTCAAACTGTCAGAAACTTTTCACTTAAAATCCTTGTTCAAAATTCTGGGTAATGTGGACGTACCCTTAGAGTATGTTTATTAAAATGAGCGGTAGAGCGCTAATGCAGTTTTGGTAGGTATTACCGAAAACTGAAGTAAGTTAACTGCTAAGTGCAACAGTGTTTCGTAGAAATTATGACGGAATACATTTTTATTGACAAAAATTAAATGCACTTGACACTATTTAGGAACACCGTGAGCCGGTAGACAAAGTGAAATGCTGTCCGCGATAAAGTAAGAAGTAAAAACATAATAGGATTGATCACGTGACATTTCGATAATGTGAATAACCCATACATTTTGTACTTTCGGCAATCTGTATCGCTGAATAGAGTTTCACTTAGTCTAGGCCTGTTTGTAGATTTGTTCGTGCAGTTTTACTTCTTACTGTTGCTATTTGCGCTCTATAATGTATTTATACTTTAGGTAGGAGACGAAATTGTTCCTTATTACCCCATTTTACGCCTTTAATTAGCCATAGTTGGGAAATAACGTAACATTTTAAAATACTCTAAAATATTCTAAAAGGATAATGTGAGTCATAGACTCATCTTTGCGACTTAAGTGGTTTTTCGCGTTCTTTCAGGTTATTATAAGGTAAAAATAATTAAACAGAACTATATGACTGCTGAAGCATGATTTTTAAACGAAATTGCGTGCAAAATATTTTTTAAGTAAAGTTTACATTCAATGAGACTGATAATCCGGTACCCCAAAAGGAAAGTTGAACTACGGTTAATTATTGTCAAAACATCTAAGTAAATAGACTTGTAACAACGAAAATTAACTTTAAAACAAAATAATAGCGTTGCAATTTCAGATACCGATTATGAATTTTCGAGTATTTTTTGTTCAATAATGAACCAACCTACCGTCATCTTCACGGTTACCAAGTTTCTGGGTATTAGTAAAAGCTATCATCGAAATTCATGTTTAATTCATCTTGACAAATTCTTGATCTTTCAAAATGTATCAAGTAGGCATGCTTTTCATAGCCATTTGTACGCGTTTTCTATGAAATCTCTGTTATAGAGACCTTAATACAGAAAATTCATTCAATAATAAGTAAGTTAGTTGTTTTATTTTGAAATCTGAGGAAAACTTTGTCAATTTATGATAACTTTCTTTTTCTTATTTGACTATCAACAAAGAGGCGTGTAACTTAACAAACTTTTTTTATTTCTAAAACTGCAATAAGCCAGTTATTTTTTTAATTTTAAAAATTCAAACCCGCATTCGAATCGCGTGTGCCGCTGAAGTTGCAATACTTTTGTTTCGACTTCATCACGCTAGACGGCGAAAATTGTTTGCTTCGTGCCTGATAGCATAATTTTTGTTTTGTTTGCAACTTTTTAATATCGAACATGGCATTAGTTGGGTAAATTACTTCATTATGCTGCTGTTCGTCGCTGTCGCATGACGTTCGTTATAAGTTTTAACTACCTAGTTTATCATAAGTTATTCACCTCTTTAGTTCGTTCAAATGTTTGCCCCCGTTGTAAAATTACCGTCAAAATGGCGTCATAAAGCCGTTACTACACGTTCGATTTTAAAAAAATCATTTCATGCGTTCATTGCCTCATTAATGGAGAGTGAAAAATTAAAAGCCGCGAAAGAGGATATGAGGTGAGAAAGAGAGAGGGATAGTCTCTCTAACAGCCAATATCCGGTCGATCAGCTGTGCAACGGAAACAGCTGGCAACTTGAGTGAGCTAAAGCGTCATTCATTCTCAACGATTTTTTTCGAGTGACTAACGATTTTCCGTCTGTAACGTATTCGAGCCAGTTTTTTTTCCGTACGTGTGCGAAAAAAAAATATCCGTCAGCTGATAGTGTTGTCGTTACACAGATGTTTTTCGATTTGTTTCGGCGACACCCTGTTATTGGCCTATTTTCACCTGTTATTTGATGGATCGTCTGACCGAGCGCTGGGTCGTATCGTATGACTTTGGTTGAACTACATTATTTTATTTTGTGCTAAAGTATTTTACGACTTATTTTCTATGTCGTAGATCGTATATTCGTTGAAATAAATACTTATCTGTACGCTTGTTTTGTCTTTGATGAAAGCAAGCAAATAAATATTCCTAAATACTAATCAAGCACGTTCTGCCAAGCATCTGCCTCTTATCGTCATTTCCAAATCCGTGTTACCTTCATCCCCTTATAAATATTTCGCTTAGAATCTTGCAGCAACGTGACACCCAAACGAATGCTCTTATTAATTATTGAAACGAATACTTCTGTCCAATTTGAATCTTATCCAGTAAATAATAGAGGTCAATTTGTATCGCTCTGATTGTAATTAAAAGTTTGCAAACTACATTCCCGCGTTCTGTATAGAGTAAGAGACTTCCTGCTTCCACAGACTGATTAATATGTTAATCTGTGACGTCATACTGTCTTAATGCAGTCTCTTAGTTTCGGTACATTCAGAGCGAGGACTGTATATAAATTGCTAGCTTTGTGTTGTTGATTATGTGGTTTCCCTGAAGACAGACTAAGACCCGCTGACGGCTTCACGGAATACTTAATGAAATTAGAAAACAATTAATCGTGCCAAGTTTCAGGTAGACAGCTGTTTTCTAAACCTCTTAATTCGGCCCGAGTTCGATGATAATTCAAAACGTAGGAATCGATTTGTACCAATCGAAACTGCTATCAACGTCTATTCCGGACATCTGTTGTTTGAAACAAAAGTAATCATACGAACGGGGCTCGTTATATAGTGCTTCTAAACCGGCGCTTTGCAAATGACACGTCCTACGTTTAGAAACGTTCGCTATTTGAATAACGTTCGGACATGACAGTTGGGAATTGCGATGGGAAAACCGTTTTTTCCCAATCGATTAATGCAAACAAGGCATGAATATTTTTTAAATATGATATTTGAAATCTATTAGGTATAATACGATCTGAGACAGTTTCGGCTGTCATTTGTAGATTGTTTTATCTTAGAAATTGGCTACGGGTAGCCAGAATGCAGAAAATTTGACTTCAGTCATGCCAAGGAGTATCGGGTATCCCAGTAACTGGGATGTAGAGGGCAGTCACACATAAAATACACAGTTCTCAGTTCGACTAGAAGCCGACCAGAGTATGGTTGAAAAAAGACTTGAGAGGCACATTGATTGATCTTCGACGGAATCATCAAATGATTCTAACGTGCTATCAAATCGATTAATACTACCAAATATTTAGCACAAGATTAGGAGCAAGGAGCAATCAAGATAGGGTCTGTCGTTATATTTGATTGAGCCATACCACATTTATGTGTGCTAATTACTGCCCGGGCCATAATTTCGACTATTGTGGATCGTTAATTACGAAACTTAAGTTATTACGCAAGTACTCACATCGATAGTAGGTATAGTACCGATTAAGAATAATCGAAATATTATCTGTTTGATGTCCTTAGTTCTGTTTATTTACAATTAAGGCGTTCGCTTTTCGAGTTAACTTTGGACTAAGCGTTTTACTCAAGGTTTGACTTTGAGGATAGGATCGATATCTTAATGTATTGACGTTGGTGTCAGAAGGAAGTATCTACCCTACTTATTACCTAAATGTCTCCGTTTCATTTTCTAAGAGGAAAAAACCGACTAATTGCGTGTCGGAGTCGCACACAAACGGTTCTGTTCCATAAACCACATTTCTTCAGTAATTCTAATATGTAGTAATTAAAAACAAATTTTTAGAGTGGCAATTTAAAACACTGAAAATGAGTATCTTATGAACTGTAAAAGTCTACAGATGAAAGTAGACTTTTACAGTTCATAAGATACTGCCCGCTGACGAACAGACGGACAGTGATGGCTCAGTAATAGAGTTCCGTTGGCTACCCATGGGGTAGACGGATTCAAAAGTAACATCAATTCACCCCAACAACGAAGAAGAAATAGGTGTTAAAGAAATTGCAACGAAAACATACGGTAAACAAGCACAACAAAACTGATTCTAAATCTTATCACTGAGCATAAAAGTCGTTTTTAAAACGCATCCTTCCTTCGGCGACATATAACAAAGTTCGGTTGGAGTCTCATCGAATTCCCGCGCGAACTGTCACGTACGTAAACTAGTAACTCACATTAACAAGTATAGTCAAACTTGTACGGTGTTGGAAATAGGTGTTATCCTGGGAAAAATATATCTCGATGTTTTTCACATCACTAGTGTGTGATTATCAAAGTTTTCCCATAATGGGGCCTAGTGATGTACTACTTTGTTTATAATTGGAGATAGAATTATTGGTTAATAAATAATGTTGTGCTTACGAGCCCTCACGGAGCAATGAAAGTTACGTTCCGTGCCAAATCTGGTCTTGAGCCAAGTTTGGTATTAATATGGTTAATAAAATTGCAGTATGGTGCGATAGATAGGGTCGCCTCACTGCACCGTTACCTAAAATCCAAGGGGATGGGATTTTGTATAACAACAACACTACATCATACTGCCATCCAATTTCATACAGCAAGATGCAATCTAACTCAAATGCAAGTACTAGGAGCGCATATGTTGCTAGAAGGTTACTCAACTCACCCGAGAAGATAAGCAGCTTATAGGAACATTCTACGGTTTCCTTTGCCGAGATGCTGTCTTGAAAAATAAAAAAGGATCACAGGTAGCATAAACGTGGCATATCGATCTCTTCAAAGGACATGCTTTCTTGGTAGTTTCGCTAGAAATAGATACAAACATACATAGGTATTATTTACTAGACGCTTGTGTATGAAGTGTTATTTGCGATCTTCCCCTTTGAAATTGACAGCTTATTTCTCATAACTCGACGGTGATAGAGACATAACTTGAACATTTAATTAATGCGTATAACTGAAAACGGAGACGTGACTTACCAACAATATTACGTAAGAGAACATCAAAGTAGCTCCTTAACTTGTTGTAGACACTATTTTTGCAACCTTAAACGACTATATTTAGAAATCACCAATTTTATTAATATCAACATTAGCTTGCTCTCTCAAAATACAAACAAAAATGTCGTACATTAAACACTGTATTTTTCTCGCCAAAACTAAATTAGGTTAAATCAAAATTTTATTGCATACCAATGAAGACCCTAATTAGAATATTTAGCTTAATTACGAGGAAGTTTATCTGGAGCACAGCCGGAGTTTTAATTTAGCTCTAAAATGAACTTAAGAACACAGGTTTCACTAGGAAATATTAATGATTTCGTTGAAAAAAGTTTCGGAAATTCAAACATACGCTGACTATAAAAAAAATGGCGACGAGCCAGGACGCGACATGGGAATTTTGATAAAGTGACATTCAGTACAACGTCAAAATTAAATGTCAATCCCATGCTTTTTCGACTTTTTTCAATGGATTGTCACTTTGTCTAGGCACTATAAAAGTTATTGAACGTTAGAGATTTAAGTTTCACATTATTAAAACCGAAAATGACTTACACGAACAATAATTCGTTTAATAAATAAATAGGATATTTAATTATTTCAGCAGTACGCTTATTACGAAAATGTAATAATATGCTGCATTCAACGTTTGCTACCATTGTCTGCACGCGTGACACTCGAAATTAAATTTCAACTGCACTTAAGTAAATGATTTTAAATGAATTCTGCCCGTTTCAACTAGTTGAATGCATTTTATTAGTTTTAATTTTTTGTGTGAGGACATAAACATTTGTTTATTTGCGTTACCCGTACTGGGATGCGCTTTTTTATGTCTATTTAATTATTCTTTTAAACAAATGCTTTAAAATATAATGAGTTTCTGATCAAAAATATACCTTTCTAGTCTAGTAGGTAACGGTTGATTAATATTCGCTACCTGACAGTATTTCAGTCAAATATTAATATGCTATGCCTAATAAAACATCTATTAATTTTTATTTTTTTCTTTCCAGGTAAGTATCGCGTTTGGAAATAATCTGACAAGCAGAGGAAGTAAAATGTTAACTGTAGACATATCTTCTAGCACTATATATGTAAGTACATATAGCTAAAATTAGATGCAACTCATGTTGCAATTGTTCAAAATATTTTTTGGGTTAATAACCAATAATAAAAAAAAATATTTTATAGAAAGGTACTTTTTGTTAAATATCGACATGACTGTCTCGTCCCTACCGAAAATAAAAGTGATGTTGTCACTTATTTCATTTTCCATTGGAAGTTTATTTGTTTGCCTATAATAATGACAGTAAATATTAAAACTAAACTCGAATCTAAACGTTAAATTGTTTACAATTAACCAATTAGCGAATGTTTATTCACTGTAAATAACGTTACAAAGATTTAGGCTTTCATCCAAGATGTTTATGCTAACCAAATGCTTTTAGTTTCTCCTTTATTAATATTTATCATTGTCGCTATTCTGTTTATTTAGTGTTCGAGATATCAATTTCGTATTCTAAATTGAGTCGCATATAATGATAAATAACTATTTATTTATGCAAACAACACTGGTATTTTCTCGCGGGATTTAGTGAGCTTGATGTCTTTGCTGAAATGTTTGATGTTCTTAATTAAAGCTATCAATTCATTGTGAATTTATGTTGTGATGATTTTAGATATCGGGTTTTAGTTTCAATATTGGTTTCGGGTGTCTCATTATAAGACAGTACTGTGACTCAATCACATTTAAGTTATTTCTGTAAACTACACACTCACTTATAGGAAAATCAGACATCTAATTTTCCTACAAAAACGTCACTCGAATTAACATCGATATTTATTAGTAAGTGCGAAAGAGACAGCGATACGTCATTACAATGTACTTCAAATTCAATTTGGAAGGAGCGTTTAGATTCATTACCTACAATTTTGTATTTTAGATCTCCGCTGAATTTTAATGGCGGCAATTTGCGATGGCGTGTGACGCTATCACGATGACGTAATCGTCTTAGTCGCGAAGATTGTGTTTAAGTCATAATTAATATTACATGAGCAGGAATTCAAACACGTCAGGTGATATAGATGTAGGTCTGGGGCCCTACTATGAAATCTTAAAACGATCGAGATTCCGCTCCAAGAAAGAGACGGTCGTATACATAGCGTATATCACTATCTCTTTTACATCGTCGGAATTGGATGGCATTCGGATGATATTCGGATACGTTTTGACTAACTATGTACTTAGTCAATGTATCCGATGTTGTCCTCAGTTGTCATAGAAGACAAATAGGTGGTAGGTATCATACTGGTGTATTTATAAGAACAATACCAGTACCAACAAAAATAACGGAACAGCGGGAATTTGTAAATAAAAAAATATGTCATCCAACATAAAAAGCCTTCAATAAACTCCGAATAACTCCAGCTGGAATTATTCAAATTCGCGAAATCTAATCGAAAATTTATTCGTAATAGCGAACATAGGGCTAAAGTGGAAATGTGGGGATTCGCACCGAGTGCTTGGATTGGCCGAATTTGCATTACGAGTCCCGTACGTAATACGGACGTGATACGTACGTATGTGACGGATTACTGAATAACATGACAGTTGCGCAGGTCGTGGGCGATTTTGTACGAGATTTTCCTAATAATGACGGAAAATTAGTATATAACTGGGCTTGCAACAAAACAGGGTACTTATTGCCATTTTATGTGTATCTACTTATTTAAAACACCTGGGATGCCTTTAAGAAGTGCACGCAATTCTATACCACGGATACAAAAATGTAGAGCACCTTCCTATCTTTAGGAACCTCCATATTTTCAAAACTATTTAATTTTCAGTGTCAAAAAAACATTGGCCTTTTATTTTTACTAACGGGTTTTTTTTTATAATTATAGGTAACTTAGATATGTAACTCCGTAAGATTGTAATACATATTTATTAGAGATTAAAATTTCTCGATATAATATTATGAAAAAATCGTTTTGTATACCTACAATAAATCCCATCCAAATAGTTTACAATTTCACGCGATATTTTACAATCTTACGGCGTTTGCAATTTTCCGGTGACATAACTAAACGTGTTTCCTTGCTTACTCATTTAGAAGCTAAACAATATTATTGTGAAAAAAACATTTTTAAATTGATACAGTCGACAAAAATATCAGTTACACACCTGCGCCTGTTGTTCTATTATTACTGTCAAACCAAACAAAATGTATATTGTGTACCTCCTGGTTTCACATCATGAACGTTGATTGACGAGGGATATCCCACACGGCCATACTGAGTGTCGCTAATTTCTGTTAGCGACTGCGATTCGGCGGTAACCATGGTTACCGCCATTACTAACGATTACGTTGAATTATAAATTAATTACAAAGCGCGAGTGGGAATGAAAAGATTTTTGAAGTTTAATTCGTCAAAATATAAAACAAACATAAAATTCTCAACTAACTATTACTACAGATACGAGTATACACACTTAATAAAAAATAAAAACTCTTAACTAACTTAAACTAAAAATAATATAAAATGAATGATTTTATGGAATTAGGAATATGTGAAAACATATTTATTTGCCAATAAGGTTGATTTTAAATATAGTAATTAATTATTTATAGTAGATTAGATTGGATCACAGCATTAGTGATCGAAGGGTACAGCATAATCCGCCTAGTAACCTGACTTTCATGCATTTCATGACTGTGGATAACCACAGTACTTTACAGTCAGATAGGCAGTCGCTCTATGTAAAATATTAGTACACTCCATATAAAGTACTGGTACACTCTATTTAAAATACTGGTACACTCTATGTAAAATACTGGTACACTCCATGTTAAATACTGGTACACTCCTTATAAAATACTGGTACACTCCATGTTAAATACTGGTACACTCCTTATAAAATACTGGTACACTCCATGTAAAATTCAGTTGCACCCGGTACCAACTTAGTTGAGAAAATGCTAGACAGATTCATCCACTTTATTTTGCGATCTTAGCATTTTCAGAAAAGTTAACACCTCACTCAAACGATCGACCTTTGCGTCTGTCGGAAAGACAGAAATCCCTCAATAAAAAATATAACGCTTTCAAAGACATGTTAATCACTCGATCTGTAGTTTCGAGAGAGTTTCTATCCTCAAAGTTTTACAGCCGTACCCCACCACAAGTTCTAAACATCCACACGTTTCGTCACTTTTACGAACCAACTTGATTGCTCCCGTAAATAATAAACATCGGTGTCACTTTTATCTTGCGACGTGCTTTCGAAGCTCATACATTATTTATTTATAAAGGACAAGGGATTTGCATTTCTCTAGGGTATATTGAACAACTTTTATGTGTTGTCATTCAATATTAAAGATTAGGGATCGTCTCGAGAATATTTTTAGACTTTTCGCTGAAATTAAGCCTGACTTACATAAATAAGAAAGTTTTCATCAAATATTGTGTTGTCGTGTTTTCGAAGATATTAAAGCGGGGATGGGTGAGCTATGTAAATAAATTTGCTGCTTAATTTTTGCACAAGCTTAGAGAGGTGCGGTGGTGCCTTCATGCGCCCTAATGCAATCTTACTTCAATGGATTGACTCGTTCCTTGAAATTTTTCACAATAGAAGTAGATTCTTACAAAAATGTAGTTACAGATAACGAAGCCAGACAGAAAATCTCTTGAGGAGATTGTTCCTAAAATTAAAACAAAAATACACAATCCTAACTTTTCTAATATAAAAAAATCACGTTTTTATTAATATTAAAAAAACTTTTCCCGCTACATTAACGTGAAACGTGACGTCATAAAAGTAGGGATGTCGCCTTCCATGAAATATGTGCTCACTGTCCCTACACGGTCCTCATGAATTTTAACTTTTACAAGCAGCAGGGTGTTTTGAATAATGCCGTGTGGCAGCCCTGGGATCCGACGAACTATTTTTAACGCTCGTTTGATCATATCGAGTGTATGATAATAGCTTTTCATTAAAAATTCATGTTGAGAACTGATAATAGTGCTGCATTTTTTAATAATTACCCAGCAAACAATAGGGATGTTGCCTGTGTTAAAAACATATGATTCTATTTAATCCGTCATTTAGATTATCAAAAATATTGGATACGTGTTTTTTTTATTTTATCAAATCAATAAAAAATTACGAAGAAAAAACGCATCAAAGATAAAGAGTGGGGGGCTTGTAACGTCACTTTCCAGTAAAAAGTATACTTTTTGTTTACGTGACAAAAGAAAAAATACGTGTCCAAATTTTGTTTTGGAATCTATCTGACGGATAAATTAGACTTTTTTAGTGAAATACCCTATTGTGTCAACTTTTCAGTGAAACTTCACGTTTGTTCTGAAAATACTTCTTTACTGTAAAGGAGGCAAATTCAATTTTGCGGCATACCAATTTCCTGCAATTTCAAAGTTCTAAATTCGTAACGTTCTCAGCTTATAAATTAAAAAATTGAACCACGTTTCCACAACAAAAGGTAGCAATAAAGAAAGATGGCCGCCCCAACAGCTCGGTGCGGTCCATTAATAAAATAAACCCACATAAGTCGCGGCGGGTAAAGAAACTCGTATCTTTTTTCATGTGGACCGTTCCTACTTCTGGTTTCAGGATAAATGTGGTCTATTCCGGGTATAACCATACTAAATTTGTCTACGCAGAGATGTGTAATGATAATTTTGGGACTAAGGGAAGCACTGAAAGGTTAATTATGTTCTCGTTTTCATATTCGGGGCACGTGTAAAGGTCTTTCTTGGTTTATATTTGACAGGACCCGTGTAGCTGTTTTAATAACACCATGAATATGATCACAAAACAAAAATTACACTTTTAGTAACTTTTTCAGTGCTCAATTCTTTGAAATGTATTAAAAAACAAAATCTGGCCAAATGCCTGATTTAAATATCGATTAGCCGATTCTTTATTAAATTTAAAAGGGCTGTTAATTTAGTAAAACTAATGAAAAGTAACTAAATGACTTACATAACCTGTCCCAACGCATGTACAACATAAGTATCTTCTGACCCAACATTAGTACAACAACACTCGAAGTCTGAATCAGATAACAAAAACTTCACTCTCGAATTCTCGATAAGACCTAACGAAAATTATTTCCACCAATCTGCTCGAAGTAATCTTAGTTCGCAATAAAAGTTTAATTAGTTATGATAATTTCTGTTCTGTGCGTGTTTTGCATATTAATTTTAGATCTCTATGGTTCAAACTTAGATGGGGAGTCTCTTGTTCGAAAGTCACTGAGATGCTATAGTACCTACCTACTTACCAAACTATCAGCAACCTGATGATTAAGGTCTTGGTAGTTAATATACCATATATATAACATGAACAGTAATGAAAAAAATATTTGGCGGTTATTTCATCCTACAATTCAGGTTAAAAAAATATTTAAGAAGTGAAATAAATGAATGGCCAGTAAAATGGTGGAATGGGCAGTTTAATGACTTGCCTAGCCAAGTAGCGGAACCGGCCCAATTAGAAAAGAGAGTGAATGATATAGTGACGAATGAAACAGGAGAATAGAAGAAGAAAACTTGTTTACGCCAAAGTAATATGAGACTAGGACAGGAATATGATGATGAACTTGAAAACAAATAACTTGAATAAGTCGTTGAGTAGTATCGAGGATGAACATTGATATCTGCAGCAAAAGGCTGTTCATTAACAGAGAGCCTTCAAAAATCCGATCTCATGAGAGATTTCACCTGTGAACTAAAAGTTGCAATAATGGTACATAATTTATTAGTGTACTTTTGCCAAACAGTGCTAATAAATAAGAGCCACTTAATATAATCCTCCGACCTTTCACCATTGCCTGCGTATTTCTTAACAATGGCTCCAAATTAGTACATGTTACCCTAAAATAATAGTCTTTGCTTCACCTTGCGTCTACCGTCCAATTTCGTACAACTAGACCCGCCCTAACATTTCAATTGTCACCTTACACCACACACGAATACCTACTCTAATAGCTAGGTATTTGAGTCTATTTTTGCCTCGGACAAATTGTGATTTACGATAGTTCGAGAAGCCTTTTGGGGTTCAGTAATCTGCTTCGACCCAATCGCAATTAATGGCGGCCCGGGCGGTGCGATGGGCTTGTAAAGATGGCTCGGAACTAGAAGTGTCCGTCTTTACCTTCTGACCACAGATAAATACTTTATAGAACGGTAGGTAGGTACTGACAGGCATGATCTATATTTGCAGTCATGATCCTGATAAGAAAAATACTTTCCATAAATATTGCTTCCAAAAATAAACATTATTTTCGAAAAGCAAACTAGTTTATGTTATGTGACCTTCTCCAGCACATAAACACACTATAGCGAGCCAAGAGCCCTTACTGCACAATTCCATTTATAAAGAAGAAAAGCACACAAAGGATTTCCCTTCCAACGCAACACTCACATTTACCTGGCACACAATGTAGCCTTATTCTGCCTTATCCAGCCTTTCTACATCTGTGTCAAAGAAGCCACAGAGCTCTGTGGGCACAACGGTACACAATTTTCAACTATTGTGCCAAAGCATATAGTATTCTGATACAAATCTTAACTTCAAATAGAGTTCTCCTTACAAATTCGATATTTATGAAGGTGTGAATTTATTTCATAGATATGGGTAAAGGGAATGGGAGGGCAGACATTGGATGTGATACCAGCCTGTTATCTTTGTTAGGCGAAGGTCGTACCTTACTTGGTGAGTTTGAGATGGCAGTTAGTGTCTCTGATAGAAGAAAGGTCATCCTGAAATGATCTTTGTACGTAAGGGAGCCCTTACACATGCCAGTTAATGTCACTAAAGTGCAAGTAGCTTGCATACGTTGTGCCATAACGAATTCTGATTGGTTAATGTCACAATACATGCAAGCTACGTGTCTACCAGGAACCGAACAATTTGCATTATAGTTTTTAATTTAAATATAATAAAAATCTGGCGAAGACGCCTGGCGGTTCCAAAATCACGATCCATGAGCGGCCATACTAACAATAATAACCCTGCAATACCGACGTTTCTCATTTCGTACAGGTTCGTCATTAGTCCGGTCAAATTATGCCTTCCACGGTGCTATTAACATCTGTTCGTTAATTACAACCAGTACATAGCTACTTGTAACCCCCAAACCGCCGACTGGGCAGGATATCGATGCAGCCGTAATTACGGGTTACGGGTGATGCGAACCGCAATATGCTTGCATGGCAACACGTCACAATTCGCTGACTAAACTACGGTGCTGCCAACTGCAATGGCTGGATACTAACGTAAATTAGATTAGGCTTGCTTTAAGAGACACGTTAATGAGGACGTTTTGCTGAATTGCGTTCTGGTGGCAGATTGGACATAACATCAGGACTGTAATCCCCGAAGTGTAAGGCAGCGTGCCAATTCTTCTAATTTTTAAGCAACGCATCTCAGTCGCCATCCGTCAAAAATGTAAAAATCGTTATTTATTTTTTAGATATCGCAGCATAAGCTGAGATAGGGAATGTTCCCTTTGGCCTCGCACAGATAATTATTTGATTATACTGTTTAGTCATTAATTTTTTTTTTTTGTTTGTTTGTCTTGTGCGAGTCCCAAATAAACATTTTTTCTTTCTTTCTTTCTTTCTTTCAATAATTAACCCTCAAATGTGTTGAGATACAACGCGGTATTAGTACACATTTTAACTCCGCTAGAATTTTAAATCGAACAAAATTATTTTATGTATGTACTGTCCCACTGCACGGCAGAGGCTTTCTCTTCCCGAAGTAATGAAAAAAAAAAGAATAAGTTTAGCTCCATAACATGGAGCCATTCTATTGGAAATGTTCGCGTCTTAGATATTATTGTGAGCGTATAAATCGGATTGGCCAGGTGGATCTAATGCTTAGAAGAATACGATACAGGTGGATGGGCAGTGGCATCCACCTGTTATAATCCCTTAAACAATATCTGCGACCTCTTTGGGAATACTCGAGAAAGGGTGGTTCAATGTTGACTGGGCGCCATGTTTCTTTTACATTTTTGTCGACTTATCAAATAAATGCTCCTACAGACAACCATTCCACCAACATTTTTCATAGATTTTTTTCTACGAATGTGATACCCGTAATCAGTTTTCTATATAGGAATGTCGTGTCATAGTTTTCGTAAAGTCGAATCAAGTCTGTCGCGCTTTTTCGTTCGGCTTAGAATTTCTCGAACGCGTTCGAAAGTCGTAATCCAGATTTCATAATAATGTAGTCTAAGAACGGGATAACTCTGCTAAAAGTCTAGGTTTCAAAACCATTGCATATTCTAGTGTTCCAAACAATAGAAATTAATTATTAAAGGCCCTAGAGATTACAGTTTATTAGTACAAGGTCTCAATTTAGTGGACTGAGGGTAAATGCTTTTACGTAATTCCCTTTTATTGGTCAATATGGCCAAAGAAATTGGTACTATTATGCTTTTAGACAGGATTATTGGAGCCGTAAATGTTCAGTAGCCAAATTGAAACTTATTTTACGGGGCAATGTTGATATCGGGTATAAAAAGGGGATTCCGGTTCCTATGCTGAGTTTCACCAATTACTCTAAAAGCGATCAGAAAATTTAAACCACGCTAAAGAGCTGTCAGTGTCTTCATCGTGTCTGTTAATTCTTTAACACTATTCCGATTTGCTGATCGCTTCCAGTTTCATTAGAATAGAATATGTACTCGTTATATTAGTAACAGAACAAGAATAAAACATAACATAAGGTGACACAATAGGCAAAGAAAGTAGAAAGAAAAAGTATTTAATTGCCACAAAACGTCATACCTACCCACATACATAATTTTATTTTTCTTTAACTAAACCCTAAACGATAGTGTTAGTAGTTCTTAAACTATATTAGTAAAGACACGTTAAAAACTAAATAAGAAAAAATACAAAAGTATGAGTAGGTATAAAGTAGATGCATGTCGTGGTTGTGGCAAAAGGGCTCCCACTCAGCATAATGCTGTGCCGTGGGGGACCCACAGCACGGCGCTGATTTTAAGTGGTCGCCTATGCAGCCATATAGTAAAAAAGTATTTTAAAGACAACCTTGGATTGATTTAAAAGAGAGGAGAGACAGTACTGCATGTAGTCTTCAAGTACCTATAATATTAACATGTACAATAAGTACATAATAAGTATTTATTATTCGCCCTAGCAATTACACGCTATATCATTTACGCCCCGTAAAAAACAGGTAACACCTACTAAAGCAGCGCAATCACACACCAAAACCTCTAAACTTTCAAATCCAATCACATTACGTACCAAGTACCAAACGTACCTAATTTGTCGCCGAAACCAGTACAAATTCGTCGCTATGTCTTCATTGGTCCCCGTTCGGCCATTTTGTATGCAGCATCGGCAATGCAATCGAGCCGCCCGTCACTGGGGACTAAACTGCGCCCGTAATGTATTGCGGCCGAATCTATCTATCACGCAAATGCCCATAGGCCTAGTCCAGCTATTGAAGTGACAAATATCGTGTGGATGTTTTAGATACGGTTTTGTTTGAAACGTTTTTGTACTAGTAACTGTTGTGCAATCCTTGATTTTGCTATTTTGAGGTAGATGTCCGAGGCTGAAAAAGAAGAAATACATAATGAGTAAATTCATAAAATCAATTTTAATTTTAAGTTGTTGTTAACATTGAAAGTTGGACATTTTTCTGCGGACTACTTATTTTGACATAAATAATGTTCTGTTGAGGATGTAGTGAATCCTAAAATTTTGAATCGCCTGACTTAGTATCCCCTTCAGAATGTCTTGTTACTAGCCCTATTTATACCCGAAGAAGAATGATAACCAGTTTTTGCCCGCTGCTTCACTCGCGTTTAAGAATCCTATAACCGTCTCTAAGGTCCTATATATCTCTTTACCAAAATTCATTAAAATCGGTTCCGTGATTCAGGCGTAACAAACTCACTTTTGCATTTTATTATATTAAGTTAAAATGTACAGTCAACAAAGCTATTTGGTATGCAGGCAGCTAACTTGCAACTACTTTTAAACAATGTTTCGAGTGTGGTGAGTTGACAATTATTGTACACCACACTCGTTAGTATGTCATAAGCGTGAAAATTTAAAATGCACACATTACAAATAAACATGGCAGTGCTTTGGAAAAAATAAAATAATAGCTTTGTTGACTGTACCTTCAGTACCTATAAATTTTTCTTAGTTTAAGCATCGAGCATAAAATCTTAGTTTATCAAGATCACCGGTCATTTCTAAATATCATCGCCAAGCAGTCATTTCATCAATTTTACTTAGGCGACTTTGTCCCACAATGATTGTACAAAATTATACCCCCATATAGTGTCAGCCAAACTTGCTTCAACGTATCAGGAATTAGACAGGCCGGCTTTCTGTGATGTATTGTAAAGGGAACGGTCTACGTGGACGGAATCTCTTGTACCTAATCGTGTATACGTAGGTATATATGCTAAGTTTTGTAATAGACTGTTCGAAATCTCGTCGGACTAACTGTCAGCCTAGAGATGACATCATTTTAATTATGAACAGAATTTTTTGCAACACACTGTAAAACCTTCAATAAGTCTACCCACTATTTATATCTACTTGTGTACATTTCTATAACTATTTTGGTAAATAAACTTTATTATTATCAAAATCAATATCAAAAGTCATTTATTCAAATTAGGCTGAGTGCCAGCTCTTTTTGAACGTCAGTTCTACATAAAGACAGTCCCCCAAAACGCCCGCCTGTCACCACTTCCTAGTGTTTTAGCTGGGAAGAAGTGGCGCAACAAACTCCCCAGCAACACATCTGTCTGTTAAGTTTTAAAAACTTGAATTTATACAGCAGTATGCAAAGTATTTTTACATTACATGACACAGAAAAATAATACATTCAATCTGTAAATCAAATGAAATTAATTGACACTTGTTAACTAGTAGCACACTTCATTAAGCCATCAAAAAAAGCATTAACAAGTATAAATGCAGAAGTGAATTCGTTTTGTTTGTTACGCTTCCACGCCTAACGGCCGGTCTCAATAACGTAGCAACCTTTAACCAACTGTCAAATTAGCTACCAACAGTAGCTGAAACGTCATATTTGCCTTTCAAACATGACGGTACAGAGATAGATGGGATCCTGGAAACGGTTGTCCGTAGATTCGTCGCCGCAAATGCAGATTTTGGCTGTGAATAGTCAGAATTGTCACATGCTGTCAATTTGTATGTGTAAACGGTGACACTCACCAGTATGCCTTTGTCGGTATGGAAAGATTTAATACTACCATTCGAAGTACCGCCATTACTTCGGATGGTGGTGTCGGTGCTCTCGAATACAGAGTGTTGGTGTCAGTGGGCATATAAAATAAAACTGATGCATTTTTTCAATTTTGCAATTTTTTCTAGCTTTAGTTGTTTTCAAATACAAACTTTTGAGGTTAACTAAAGCTTCATGAATAATCTCTTGCTACAAGAAAACATTATTTAAAACAAAACAGCAACTGCTGTTCGGGTAGGATCCTGTATTATTTATTTGAAGTAACACCTTCGGGTTGCTTTAAAATGTAGATAGGTAGTTTAATATCTTGATGTTGCCAGTATTTTTATCGCGGCATTTTTAATTTAAACCATATAAATAAACAGCAGGGGTCATATTTTATAAAGCACCGCAAGCTCTGGCTTAGCGTCATTACAATTCCGAATTTGCAACTGAATTGCAACTCTGAAAATAGACATTTGAGCCGTTAAACCAACTCGCTGCCAGGGCCATTCACCTCAAATGTCTCCCCTAAGGTAAAAAGAGGGAGCCGAAATATTCCACCCTCTAATTCGAGAACGGATCCCCTTACCACGTCACCCTCGCGTTGCCATGGTAACCCCGCCCTTGGGAAGTGCATCTGATGTAAACATTCCTGGCTCCGTGCATTTTCGACACCGTTATTGATGTTTTGCTACTTCACCCGGCTTCTTCCGGTGTATCGCTCGGTGGGTCGTAAATTTCCCGAAAATATTGGGTAAAACTTCTCAATTTATCAAGTTTATAGCAGCGGCATCCCCTGTATCTAAGGTCACGGCCCCGTCGGGAAAATGCATTTACGTAATACCAACTATTCATGTAGGAATTTTTCTAGCTAGCCAAAGCCGTAAAAGGATACTAGATCAGAAGATATTAGATAGTTGTCAACCATTTAATAACAGTAATGGCAACTTTTACGTTCCTTTCGTTTTGAGTGGTTTTACTAGTTTACTCATATGTCATGTTTCTTGTTTCAGGGATGCCGGTTTCCTGAAGATGGCCTCACGCACCCCGTCCCTTGAGTCGCTACCCGGTGCCAACTCAATAGGTTCGCTTGAGCGTGGCTCCTTATCACCCCTGACTCTCAGTGGATCCTCGCCCCCAGCGAGTGACTCCGCCGTATGTGACCTCCGCGAGTTCGACGGACTCGACACCACCTGCGCAATCTGCCGAGAAACATTTGTCGACCCAAAAGTACTCAACTGCTTCCACACCTTCTGCCGGGGCTGCCTGGAGAGGGAACAGACGCACCCCGAAAAAGTCACCTGCGTCACTTGTCGCGTAGACAGCCAGCTACCAACAGCAGGGGTACCTGGGCTACTCACTAACCTTGTGATAGCCGCCGCCGTTGAGCAGGACGCCGACCTCCTGCCAACTGCTCGTCAGACCAACTCGCCTTCAGCCCGCTGCACCGGCTGCAAATCCAAGGAATCGG